>JALMQS010000816.1:726561-1106408 GCA_024734495.1 Forficula auricularia
CAGATATATCATCTCGATATATATGTGTGTATGTCTACTTGCATCAAGCAGAGGGCGACCTCTTGAGAATTGTTTTTGATCGCGCTTTTTAAACAAGACATATATCGCGAGACTACTGGTGGTTGACGCTATTGGAGTCTCCTGAGTCTTAAGTCTGGACCAAGAGAGAATGAAAAAGATTTGATCCATTTAGCTATAATCCAGCATCATTTCGCGTTTAGCCCGCATGACAATTGGATGGATCACCAAATGAATTTGAAATCTAAGATGTTATATATTCAATCTCTTGGTCCAGACTTAAGACTCAGCAGACTCCAATAGCTTAAACCGCAATAGTCTCGCGATATATAACTTATTTAAAAAGCGCGATCAAAAACAATTCTCGTTAATATGTTAATTATTCTTTGATATATTAATGAGAAAAGTAACTTCACTATTTCAAGAATCTATGGTTCAAAAATGCAGTAAATTTTTTTTGTTTACTAAAATGATTTTATTGGGATTTTCAGACGTTGTCATGATAGATAGATAGATTTTATTTTGCTCTGAGAATGATATTATCCTGGAGCATAATAGATACAAATTATATTACATTAAAAATCTGCTTACAAAATTCAACCCAGAGAGTACAAATATAATTACAATTAACAAAAGGAAAAAATTATTAAAATTAATTGACAAAATGAAATCGAAATAAAAAAAAAAAAAAATATATAACAAAATGATCTGCATGAACAAAATAAATTTTAAAATATAACAACTCAGCCTCACTCCACCCATCAACCGGCCTTCTGCTGACTCATTAATAGATCAAAATACTTTGCCTTAAATATTTAGGCATACATATTCAGGCAAATTTAAAGTGGGATATGCATATTAGTTATATAGTCAATAAGGCTTATAGGAAATTGGGGATGTTTGGTAGAATTTTGAAGGGTACATCTAGAGAAGTTAAGTCAAAAGTTTATTTAACTTATGTAAGACCTAATTTAGAGTATTGTTCTGTGGTTTGGGACAAACATCCACAACGATTAGAGAGAAAAATTGATATGGTACAAAGGAGGGCGGCTAGATTTGTTTTTGGTAAATTTGATAGGTTTAGTAGTGTCACTTCAATGATTAATGAATTAGGATGGTCTAGCTTATTGGAGAGAAGGGAATGGGCTAAATTGAAAGTGATTTTCAAAGCCTATAAGGGTTTTAGGAGTTGGGAGGAAATAACGAATAGATTTCAGGAACCAAATTATTTAGGTAGAGCTGATCATAGAAAAAAGATTCGTAAGCCAAGATTCTTGAAAAATATCGGTTTACATTCATTTGTAGGATCTGGCATTGATTTGTGGAACAGTCTGTCTGTTACTACTTGGGATTATAGTCCTCTGCCCCCTATGATTAAATCAATTATAAATTTTGTCAAGTCCTAATGTCCTAGAGTTGTGCAAAATTTTATTTAGTTCTCACAAGCAGAGATTAGGTGAGGTAGAGAAAGGTCATACCATCCTTGTTAAGGTTTTGACCAGGTTTCCTTAACAACTTATGGCAAATGCCGGGATGGCTAATGCGTCGCTTGCTCCTGGTATCGGGTTTTTGCGCGGAATTTTTAAATTACTTTTTGTTTTTTGATGGAAATCTATGGTCATGTTATTTATTAATGAGCATACATTTCTATTTTTTTTATTTTTTATTTTTTTTTTTACTTGTTTATTATTTTTTAAATTGTTGTAATTAATTTGTATTGATGTTTATTAATGTATTGTAGCTAGATTGTATTGATGTTTGGAGGACCTAGCCACCGAGGACTTGTGCCTCTAAGCAGGTCGAGGAATAAAGATTTATTTATTTATTTATTTAAAAGCGCCGAGAGACCTCGCCCCCTCACACTTGCTGGAATTTTATTCCAGAGCTTCGCGGAATAAACAGAAAATGACCTAGCATAGGATGATCTCCTATTTGAAGGTCCAGACCATACGTCCGCAACGCTCTGGAACTTACAGAGGTTTTAAACAGAAATTTATTAAATAAGTAATCAGGGGACTTGCTCTCAAACAGATTGAATAAAAAAATTCCCAAAATATAATCTCTCTTCTTTGGAAGCTTTAACCAACCCAGTTTATTGTAGTAGGGTGTAATATGTTCATCAAGACGGACATCAAAAATAAACCTAATACAGCCGTTCATCAATCTTTCAAGCTTAGTATTTGATTCCTGATTTAAACTATTATAAACAAGAGAACAGTAGTAAAGATTAAAGACACAAGTTCAGATGGTGGATATTTGTTTGTTTAAAAACGCCAGATTTATATTTTACTTTAATTACCTAATTATACATATTTATAAGAATTTTAAAATAATAATCTTTTTGGGGATCATATCAAATGTAATATCTCTACATATTAAATCTATCATATTGTAAATAAGTACATACTGTGAAATCATGCCGACGTACTGTGGACTCAATTATTAATCATCGTGGATGATTAGAAAAGTGGAAACTCACCTGAAATCAAAGAAAAAATAAATTGATTAATTATTGCATTTATTAGTATATCTAAGTCTTAAGATAAGATAGAAAAAATTATAATTTGAGGAAAGTGTGAAAACATTTTCATAATTCGATGACACGCTCTCCCATTAATAAATTTTAAAATTAATTATATACCGGGTGAGTTTTTTATCTTGAGACAGTCTTATAACTCAAAAACAGTGCATTTTATGGAAAAAAGTTCTAAATAAAAGTGTATTTATACCAGGGGAAACTAAACTAGGCTATTGTTTGTCGACCTAGAACAAGCTTTCAAGGGTGTTTCAATGTCAAGTTCTGTTTTTTTAATTGGAAACCTATATTTTTCTTTACATAGCCTAAATCTACAAAAAATAAACTGCAACGGATCGTTGCTAAACTTTATCCAAATTCATTTGAAATATTAATATGTTCTTGAGTAAAGTACTTTAAAATATAATTTTACTAAAAACTTTATTTAACCTTTTTTGTGGTCCCCAAGGTACTTAATTAGGATATTAAATTTCATCAAAATTGGTTAAGTTATTTTCAAGATATTTAGAAAAAACTAAAAAAGTACTGAAATAAAGTACTAATGTTTGTGGACCGATATGTACCAAAAACTAATCAGCGCTTCATTTTATTAAACTAATGGTAGGTTTTCAATTTCATTTCAATCAGCGCAAAGGTGTGGAAAAAATCGTGGACGAAAAAACGATAACATCCATCCATCCCCAACGCACTTCCAAAAAAATGGCACTTTTTGGCCTCTCGACGAGATCCCAGGTAATTTTTGGCAAAACCGTCACGTGCTAAAATTCAATCTCATTGAATACTTCAATTTGTGACCTTAATTGAGTCTATGGGTTCCGTAGTCTTTACCTGAGGACCCTTTGAAGTCGCGCTTGCCGCGAGACCCATTACAATACTTTCTCCCATGCTTCGCATTGGATAAAGTAAAAAAAACTGAACAACTTTCATAATAACTATTTTTTTTATACGACATCAAATAAACAAAATAGATGAATCAATTAGATCTCAAAAAAAAAATCCAAATAATAATTATCCTTAACAATTATTCAACTTAATTATCAAATAATAATGATCAAATATTTAACTACGAGCTTTTCGTGCTTTCATTCGGCACGCCCTCGAGGCTCGACCCTCCGGGCTGGAGCCCTGGCGGGCAGCGTCTCAGTCCAAAAATTTTATTCCTCTTAAAAAACCACACTCCAAATGTATACCCGTAAACTACCGAAAATACATCGTCTCTTAAAAGTTTCGCCTCTTTAATTTTTTGAGTGGCGGAGGGGGGGGAATAATTATCGATATATTTAATGTTTCTTAATTTAAAATGAATTGGAGTCTTTCATTTCAAAATTCGAGTCCAAATTACAATTATATTTCAAATTTGCCTGGTTAATGAAAATCGATTAGAGCCATCAGTTTAAAATCCGAGCTGACAATTATATCTCAAATTTGCCTCGTTAATTAATATATATGTAATGTTTTTAATTTAAAATCAATTGGTGTTTTTTCATTTTCATTCGAGTTCAAATGAATACAATATTATCTCGACACAAAGTCTAAATCAAAAATTTATAGTTTTAGTAACAGAAATCATGGTATAAATATTAATGTTAGATTGGTCTAGTGGTTAAAGCTAATGACCTTAGTTCAAGAGTTCGTAGGTTCGATTCTAGGCAAGAGGGAAATTTTTATAGAGAAATTTCTTTTAGCGTTGTTACAAATTAATCTAGACAAATATATATAGTATTAAATAAATAATTTAATAATTTTTCCGACAATGTTCTGTGACATTCCAGAGTGTATCGCAAGTCTTCTGGATGATCATTTTCTTGAATAAATAAATGCTCCATTTTTGTATTATTATGGTATTACCGAGGGGTGAACCGCGACCTAATATCATGTAGATCTAGTTCCACTTCCATTTCCAAGTAGAACAATAGATTAAGGGGCATTATCTAATGAATTCCAAAATTATTCCACATAATTCCAAAGACGGTGTACACCTAATTCCAATCGCGGTTCACCCCTCGTGTAATAGAATATCTACTAATATCTACATGAGAAATAAACTTTTTTAACTCAAAAATTTTAAATTGATCTATTAAGTAGAAAATAATCTTTTAAATCGGTGTATAATGAAGTTTTAAGATCATTATAAACACTTATTTTCATTGTTGTGACTTTTCAATTTAATAATTATTTATTTAATAATTAAATATTTGATTTTTTTTTGAGATCTAATTGATTTAATATTTTTTTTTTATTTGATCTCGTATAAAAAAATAGTTCTTATGAAAGTTGTTCAGTTTTTTTTTTTTTTGTAAATTTAGAAAATGTAAAGAAAAATATAGGTTTCCATTTAAAAAACAGAACCTGACCCTGAAATACCCTTGAAAGCTTGTTCTAGGTCGACAAACAATAGCGTAGTTAAGTTTCCCCCCTGATATAAATAAACTTTTTTCATATAATGCACTGTTTTTGAGTTATAAGACTGTCTCAAAATAAAATAAGCTGACGTGTTCTGATGTGGCCATCCACTAGACTTTACCATACAACCTGGCCCCTTACTTATATTTAATATTTAATCAAATTATTTATAATCATGTAGGGGAGGGGGTTAGTTTTGCTTTTTAGAACTTCTGGGGTCCCACTGATTATGTATACAAAAATTTGGTTGAGTTTGGGAAAATGGCCAAGATTTTAATTTTTTGACCATGCACCCCCCTTCCCCATTTTGGGCGGTTAGTTTTTGCATTTTTAGACTTATGGGGGTCCACTGATTATGTGTACAAAATTTGGTTGAGTTTGGTCAAATGGCTCTAGATTTTTAATTTTTAATCCCCCTCCGCTCCACCTTAATTTTAGGTCGATATGCACCAAAATCTAATCAGCTCTTAATCTCAATGGACCAAAACTACGTGTGAAATTTGGTTTCGATATTCACACTAGTTTTTGAGCTAGCTCGTCCACAAAATTTGGTAACACACCGACTAACTAACAGACAAACAGACATTTTGACAAAACAATTATTATCTCGAAAAATATAATTTTTTCGATGTTCACTTATTGGAGCTTTTTTATAGACCGAAATGCCATGGTTTCGCTCAATTTTTTTAATCGAAATAGTTTCAGCCGTTTTTTGAGATATTTCGAAAAAAAGAAGGAAAAAAACCACTTTTTTCATGCACGATTACAATACTTGACCATACCCTGTATGGTAAAGTAAAAAAAAAACTCACCCGGTATATAAGAGTTCAAATTGCAGATTATTGCAGATTTAAAATTTCTCAAGAAACGGGTGGGTTAAAGTAAATAAAACATGTGGGGATTATAATAAAACAGACTTCTGGTGATAAATAAACATTAATTGGAAATAATTTTGATAAAAAAATACATTTTGGTTCTGCTTATAAATTTCAAAAAAAATATATATAAATTATACATAAAAACCATGATTCAGTCGATATTCACTAAAATTCACTAAATCTCGTTATATTAAAAAAAAAAAATTTTAAGAAAAAAATAAAAACCGACTTCAAAAAATTAAATGCAACAAATAAAATACACTAAAAGGTATAAAATAATTATTATCTTATTTAGTTACAACTAAACGACGAAATATTAACATGAAATTACTTTTTGAAGTCGGTACCAAACAAACTATACCTATAAGCGAGCGTATCCGCCAAACGTACTAAGTAAGATCCGTCGAGTGCGATTCATAAAAGGTATATGTTTGGCACCGACTTCAAAAAAGTAATTTCATGTTAATATTTCGCCGTTTAGTTGTAACTAAATAAGATAATAATTATTTTATACCTGTTAGTGTATTTTATTTGTTGCATTTAATTTTTTGAAGTCGGTTTTTATTTTTTCTTAAAAATTATTTTTATTTTTCTCTTTTTAGTGATGTTATTAATAGTGATCATATCATCAGAACTTGACCAAATTAATATGACCCCATCGCTAAGACACTCCCTATCGGATAAAAAAAGAACCATCGAAATCGGTTCATAAACAAAGAGGTTAGGTCTAAACAAACCTAATAAAAAAGGTCTAATACCTATGAAAAAAAAACGAAAAAAAATGGGACCAATCGGAAGCTAGACTGGACCCAATGCAAAAAAATTTCGAAATCGGTTGAGAATTGGCGGAGATATGAGGTAACATAGGCACAAAAAAAAAAAAAAAAATTCAGTCGAATAGAGAACCTCCTCCTTTTTGAAGTCGGTTAAAAATGGATGCTAATCGGCCATACATACAAAAAAAAGGCAAGAAGAATAAAGTATTACAAAACTACGTAATTATACCTACTCTAAGATTGGGTAATAATATTATAAGTTAGTGACATCCACTCTTCTAATGTAATATTAAGAGGGAAAAAAAGAGGACAGATAAATGCATTAAGATAAAAATTAACAACAAAAAAATTAAACAATGCTTACGTCTAAAGTGAATTATTGTGTTGTTTATCATGAAATTAGCAATTTTCAATTTAAATTAGCAAAGGTTTACACATAGCGTTAATGAGAGTTTTTTATTTTCAATTATCATGCATTGATAGATAAAAAGATTTTGTAATTATTATGTAAAGAATGTAATTTTTGATTAAATTAAAAATATATTTAGGAAGAATATTAAAATTCCTCCTTAATATAAAAAAACTCAAAATTATTTATCTTTTTTTTTATTTCAATATTGTAAGAAAATATTTTGAGTTTTTTTTTCTAATATTTAATTATTTTGCAGTTTTAATTAATTATTTATCAACAAATTTTTATACATTTCAATTGGATTATTGAAATATGACAATATGTAAGTAAACAAAGACAGGTATTGTTGATTAATTATTTTACAAATAATTAATAATTTGAATATTAATAAATAAAATTAAAATTTGAATTTTTATTTAAATTACACTTAATTAATTATAATTATTTATTGAACACGAACAAATAATACAATAAAACTACGATGTTTCGATCGACTTATTCTGCGCTTTTTTTGACTGGACTGTACATGGAGTCTATATAAGCTTGACCGACACGTGATTGGCTCAGTTAACCTATAAACGGCGTGGGTGCTCAGGGACGTAACTAGGGGGGGGGGGCAGCCACGGGCGCCAAAATCTGAGGGGCGCCAAATTGAGATATTGATTTGACGACACAAACCTATGAAATTAGATAATCATATTCAAATTTAGCGCCTTTGTTATAAGTTCTGGGGGATTCATCATATGTAACTAAATTTCGATTGGTACAACTGTTTATAACTGTTTACCAGCCATATGATAAATCTATCCTAGTGTCATTAATTTGACGAAAAAGCAGAAGATGAATTAAACGAACTTTCAGAGGAAAAGAAGTTTGACCGCCCCCCCCCCCCCTCCAAAGCATTGGAGATCAACATTTTTTATGTGTTTATTTAATTTTTTTTATAACATTAAATTTTAAAATTGAAGAAAATAAAGTTCTATGTAGGGGGAGTCTCTGACCCCCCGCTTGGACAATTCGATCGCGACACACTTCCGAGATCAAAAGTAGATCTTATATACACGACTGACCGCCCCCCAAATCAGAGGTCTGGATCTGCGCCTGCCTAGGGGGGAGCTAAAATTATTTCTTGCTCCGGGTGAAATACGGCCTAGTTACGTCCCTGTGGGTGCTCATACTTGAGAAAGATAGAAGAACAAGTCGATTCGAAACGTCGTATTTTTATTGTATTATTTGTTCGTGTTCAATAAATAATTATAATTAATTATGTGTGATTTAAATAAATATTCTAATTTTAATCAAATTAATCACAAAAATAAAAGCTTCAACAGCTTCATTACTAATAAATAAATGAAATATTTATTTGTTGTGAAATAATATGTATAATTTGAAGTAAATATGGAGAAACCGTTAAATTTTATTAAATTTTAAAAATAAAAATAAAATTTTGGTCGGAAAATCTTGGTATATTATACAGGGTGGTCCCGGAATTCATGGTACAAACTTTAATGGTAGGTACAGGACATTGTAACAATGAGTTATTGTATAGGAATGTATAATGTAATAAGTATATGTAATATGTATGTATAGTGTAATAGTAATATAGTGTATAATGTATGTATAATGTATAGCCGTTATTTCCCCTGTTTACGCCTCACCGCGTCACTTGCGACTATACATTCCTATACAATAACTCATTGTTACAATGTCCTGTACCTACCATTAACGTTTGTACCATGAATTCGGGACCACCTGTATTTATTCAGTCTTACGCCAACGTTTCAGACCCTCAATGGTTTCCTTTCTTAGGCTAGAGCAGTGGTTCCCAACCTTTTGTGGTCCATCGCCCCTTTCTGGAAGTTGACTAACACCTGTCGCCCCCTTTTCAATTTCATTGTATGCCTAATTTTAATTTGAAGTAAAGTGAAAATAATAAAGCGCAAAGTCGAAACTTAGAAAAATCCCAATCAATGAATTTATTATTGACATCTGGTGTTTCCTTCAGTTAAAAAGCCTTCCGACAGGACTTAATCTCTTAACCCAGAATATGACATAAATTAAATTTATTGAGGTTCAAAAAGTGGGAATTGTAAAGTCCCACCATCCTATTGTCAAATAAGGCATGTTCCAGCATCAAAGGACATGCCGCCTGCTACTCCAAAATATTACCATTAAAAACAATTATATTATTATCAAGAAAAAATTACTCTAAATGCCGCGTTCACAACTGTGTCTCTTTGTAATTTATTAGAAATTTAAATATTTTTTCTAAAAAATATTAATATAACATTATTTATATTTGAGAATGAAAATTACATTTAACAACTCGCAAGGGAATTCCATTTTTTTTTGCATGTGATTGTATTTTAATTTTCCCCCTTTGAATACTCATCGCCCCCAACTTATTTATCGCCCCCTGATAACCCAAATCGCCCACTTGGGGGGCGATCGCCCCCAGTTTGGGAACCACTGAGCTAAGTCTTGTCAATAAAGGAGGAATTATTGACTAGCCTCTACCCAGAAGAAGGATAAAATTGAGGGTCTGAAACGTCGGTGTAAGACTCTTCTTCTTCTTATTGTTAGGCTAAAAAGCCTGTTTACTCCAGAGCGTCTTTCCATCGTTTTCTTGGACGGCCCCGTCTTCTTTTTCCGGTAGGGATGTTGTCATGTACCTTCCTGACCAGCCGGTCTTCATTCATTCGCAATACGTGTGCCCTCCATTCTATTCTTCTCCTTTGGACCCATACGCTGACATTTTGTATATTGCACTTTTCCCTAATATCTTCATTTTTGACCCTGTCCATCCTTGTTTTACCCGCAATTCTGCGTAGCGATTTCATCTCACAAACTTCCAATATTTGTCTTGTTTTTGCGATGTCTGTTCTTGTTTCGGCAGCATAGGTCAAAATTGGTCGCACAACGGTCTTATAGATGCGAACTTTTGCTTCCGTTCCCAGAAACTTGTTTGTACCAAGCTGTTTCATTCAGGCATCCTGATATTTTGGGCGTAAGATCGAATAAATATAATATACCGAGATTTCGGATATTATGTTGTTTTTTTTAATGATTTACACACCTTGGCATAGAATTGTAAAAAATATGTAATATTTTGTAGATTTTTACTGCTCATATAAGGCAAACTGCCTCAGATGCATCAATTTAAATTTAAATATATAAATATAATTTTGTAGATTATTTAGTTTTTGAGCTACAATACTCTGACAAAGGGACATACAGACAGACATTTCATTCCTGTTTTACTTTTGAAAGTAACCCTAAATAATTTTTAAGAAAAAATAAAACCGACTTCAAAAAATTAAAATGCAACAAATAAAATACACTAAAAGGTATAAAATAATTATTATCTTATTTAGTTACAACTAAACGACGAAATATTAACATGAAATTACTTTTTGAAGTCGGTGCCAAACTAACTATACCTATAAGCGAGCATACCCTCCAAACGTACTAAGTAAGATCCGTCGAGTGCGATTCATAAAAGGTATATGTTTGGCACCGACTTCAAAAAGTAATTTCATGTTAATATTTCGTCGTTTAGTTGCAACTAAATAAGATAATAATTATTTTATACCTTTTAGTGTATTTTTAACCGACTTCAAAAAAGGAGGAGGTTCTCTATTCGATTGAATTTTTTGTTTTTTTTTTATGCCTATGTTACCTCATATCTCCGCCAATTCTCAACCGATTTTGAAAATTTTTTTTGCATTGGGTCCAGTCTAGCTTCCGATTGGTCCCATTTTTTTCGTATTTTTTTCATAGGTATTAGACCTTTTTTATTAGGTTTGTTTAGACCTAACTTCTTTGTTTATGAACCGATTTCGATGGTTCTTTTTTTATCCGAAAGGGGGTGTCTTAGGGATGGTGTCATATTAATTTGGTCAAGTTCTGATGATATGATCACTATTAATAACATCACTAAAAAGAGAAAAATAAAAATAATTTTTAAGAAAAATAAAAACCGACTTCAAAAAATTAAATGCAACAAATAAAATACACTAAAAGGTATAAAATAATTATTATCTTATTTAGTTACAACTAAACGACGAAATATTAACATGAAATTACTTTTTGAAGTCGGTGCCAAACATATACCTTTTATGAATCGCACTCGACGGATCTTACTTAGTACGTTTGGAGGGTACGCTCGCTTATAGGTATAGTTAGTTTGGCACCGACTTCAAAAAGTAATTTCATGTTAATATTTCGTCGTTTAGTTGTAACTAAATAAGATAATAATTATTTTATACCTTTTAGTGTATTTTATTTGTTGCATTTAATTTTTTGAAGTCGGTTTTTATTTTTTTCTTTAAAATTATTTTTATTTTTTCTCTTTTTAGTGATGTTATTAATAGTGATCATATCATCAGAACTTGACCAAATTAATATGACACCATCCCTAAGACACCCCCTTTCGGATAAAAAAAGAACCATCGAAATCGGTTCATAAACAAAGAGCTTAGGTCTAAACAAACCTAATAAAAAAGGTCTAATACCTATGAAAAAAATACGAAAAAAAATGGGACCAATCGGAAGCTAGACTGGACCCAATGCAAAAAAATTTTCAAAATCGGTTGAGAATTGGCGGAGATATGAGGTAACATAGGCACAAAAAAAAAAAAAAATTCAATCGAATAGAGAACCTCCTCCTTTTTTGAAGTCGGTTAAAAAAAATTCAACTAAATTTTGGTAGAAGAGTACCGAGATTTAAAAAATATAATCTACATTTTCTTTCGCTTTGCTGTTGAATTGAATAACAATACCTACTACTAATACTATTTTATATTATATATCCTTGAATTATCACTTTAAATTTTATGTTTTACGTCCTTGAATTGAAATACAAGTAGTATATTAAAAAAACAAAAGAATTTTTGAAAGTAATCTCTAAATATGTAGGGTCGTTTATTTATTATTCATTTTTTTTTCTGTACATATGCGCAACACTCATGACATGTTTATACCAAGTTTATCTTTTCGTTCTCACTTATCAGTTTGTCTTATTTTATTTTTTCCAAGGAAATCGAAATAAAGCTCTATCAGACCGCATCCGGAATCCGGAGGACATCAACGCCCAGCCACACATATGGCCTGCAAGATCAAACGTCTTTTAAGACTTCACTAATGTATTCGGAATGAAAGAAATTGTGTTTTAACTACATGTCTGGCGAGCCCGACGGGATAAAGGACGCTAGTTCATTCGGAAACTGTGTCTAGTTAACAAGTTATTAATGTATCGTTTAACAGTTTAGTTTTAACGATCTAATCTAACCATAGCAAGTCAAAAAGGCAGAATAATTAATTCCTTAATTTGGAGCATTTTTAATTAATTAATCAGAGAATTAAAAAGACTCTACAAAAAAAAATCAAAATAGAGTAAATCCCCGAAAACTCGGCACTTGATAACCCGACAGTCCGGGTAACTCGGCCACAACGTGGCAGGGAGAAAAACCCACATTTGCATTTAGTAAAGGCTCTATATCTTCATAAAGTACGTACTTTTCCTTCGATTAAGAGTATTTGGACAGTTTATTCTCTGGTGTATTCTCAAGCAAACAATACATCAAGTACAGGACTATATTTTATGAGGAAACTCTCGTACATATTCTTTTTAACCCCATTCCCGGCATTTTCACAAACTCGGCCACCCTTTGGTCTACATTAGGCCGAGTTTTCGGGACTCTACTGTATTAAATTTCCCCAAACAAATAAGTAACTACACTTTAATCGAAAAAAGTGCCAAAATGATATACGACATTCAATTTCAGAGGACTCCCTGCAGGATGAACACCCCCTAAGAAGTTGATTAAAGAGCACATTGTTGGGCTATACAAGATCTTTCAGGTTCGAATCATGCCGGGTGCTCAATTGACATTTCTATTTCAAAATATACTTAGCAGCTATTTTTATTAGTGCTTTACTATAGAGATGCAAAAAAAACTTCTTCTTCTTCAAGTGCCATACTCGATTCAACGGAGAGAATACACTTTTTCCTGGGGAAATTTTTCACAGGGGTGGTTTCCCATTGCCTTCCCTTGAGGGAATCAGATTATAGCCGATCAAATATTTGCAGTGGGTCGGGCTTGAACCCGCGTTACCTTGATTAGAATGCCTGCTCTTTGATCACTCGGCCAACCTGACTGAAAAAACTTATGTAATAATAATAGCTGATATTGTTATTTATTTATAATTTATATTCATTAATATATTGTTATGATTCAAGTCTTTATTGTTTGGTTAATTATTGATTTGTTTATTTTTAATTCTGATAGAAAAAAAGTCATTTTCCAAGTCTCAAGAAATAGCGAGATTCGTAGATATTTATTAGAAAACACTTGGTATAAAAATTGCAATACCTATTTATACACATAGTTGATAAAAAATGGACTGCATATATAATATTATATGGTATATCTTCATTTAGGTTTCCGCGGATGGGTTCTATGCTACTAGTAGTTCTTCGGGTTTCTCCTAGTAGATTTGTGAGGGTTTTTCCTGACGTTTCGGCTCCTCTTTTGGAGCCATTTTCAAGAGAGGGGGTCTGTTGTTTTCGTGGTCTAAGCCGGGTTATCCAGACTTCGTTTTCAGGAGAGTTTTCAGATTCTTCATTCCGTAGACAGGATTGGGATGGGTTTGGAGATTTCGGAGGTTTTGGTTGTGGGGAAACAGAAGGTTGACAGAGGTTATTTTCTCTCGCACTTTGGGTTAACGTTTCGGTTATCACTGTCTGTGCTGTGAGAGAGAAAATAACATCTCTCAACCTTCTGTTTCCCCACAACCAAAACTTCTAAATCTCCAAACCCATTACTAATCATGTCTTCAGAATGAAGAAATTCAATCTGAAAACTCTCCTGAAAACGAAGTCTGGATAATCAGGCTGAGACTACGGAAACAACCCACCCCGTCTCTTGAAAATGACTCCAAAACGTCGAATAAACCTCACGTGAAGGAAACCCGAAAAACCACTAGTAACTTATATTAGATTGATTAGAACGAGTTTTTTTTTTTTGAGAATTATACTAAAAATTGTTTATTATTTTTTTACAATAATTGACCTTATATTTTTGATTGATTAATTAATATTATAAATAAATATTGGTTACTATGACAACCAGTTATTAATTTAAGGTTATGTTAATTATTTTCACATAATCTAATCTAAAATGGAGATTAATAATTGTTTATTGTAATAAATAACGGTATTAAGAAGAAACGGTGCTGGAAAAGATGTATGTAGGTATAATATGTATGCGTATAATTTATTAAATATCAAAATATAGCTATATCTGGTTAAAACAAAAAGTTCGCCCTTTTGTTTTCTTTCTGTTTTTCTTTTTTGTTTTATATTATTCCATTTTATATGGTTGTGGTACTTTCTATTCAATGCATAATAAATCAAGATCGTGCTCTGGACCAATTGGCTTGACTTACTGGCTCACTGAGATTTTTTTTTTTAAGTAGAAAAATGATATCATTTCGTGATCGAAAATGACCTTCATTTGAATATATACGTATATTTGCAGGATTTTTTTCTATTTTTCTATTTAAATCTTTTTAAGAATTTACTTTACCAAGGTATTCAGAATTATATTTCGATAAGTATTTTCAAAATAACAAAAAATATGTCGATTAAGTATGTGAATTGGTCGAAGCTTTCATAATTAAATATTTTGAAATATAAAATTTTATTCTTATTAGAGAATGAGTGAATTTATTGATTTTTTCACAATTTTAAGTTAAGTCATTTATAAACACTGAGTTGTATAAAAATCCCAAAAATTTTGAGTTATCAAATTCCATTCTTATTTGTAAAGAAAGAATGAGTGAATTAGTGGGATTTTTTTTAATAATTTCAAATTAAGCCGTTTCTAAACACAGACAGAGTACAAAAATCCTCCAAATATATCACTTTGGAGCTCTCACTCACATTATAATTTCAAAATGGAGTAAATTAAAAAAAAAATTGAGATGTTTTTCCTTATAAAGAATTGTATTCATTTTTAGAATAAAAAATAATGAAGAATTTATTTCAAAATATATACCTATATTATATACCTAACCAGGGCTCAATTTTGGGAAATGATATTTTGTTAAATTGTTTTAATTAAACTAATTATTAACAGGTGGTTGAATCAAAACAAATCAAGTGGTTGATTATATAAAGGAATAATTATATATATAATAGCCCAGATTAATTTGCAGCAACGATAACGTAATGATGCCGACAGGCAGCGCTGATGCCGTCGGTATATTTGCGGCAAATTTGAAATATAATTGTAATTTGAGTTCGAATTTTGAAATGAAAGACTCCAATTGATTTTAAATTAAGCAACATTAAATATATTGATGATTATTGCTCCCCCCCCCCCCCGATCAAAAATTAAATATTCAATTCGCTTTTCTTTGCGCACAGAAGAAGAAATTAATCACATCTTATTTGATTTATATATTATTTGTTTATTTTTTTAATAATTTGCCACTTTTTTATAATTTTTTAAAAATCTAAATTTTGTTATTCTTATTTTTCGATTTTTACCAAATTGAACGACTTAAGACACGCATGCCCATATGAGTTTCTCATGGCAATACTGGATGGAGCAGCCTGTCATACAAACAACACCTGATCTCTTTTAAATATTTTGAGCCTTATATCGATTATCGATCCCAAATTTAAAAAAAATGATATAATATAATTCTCCTCCTCACACGATACCACTTATTTAAATAAATATATTTTCACATAAAAAATATCACAATGCTGTAGATTATAGAGAAAAAAATACTTCCAGATTCATACCTAGAGCCTCATTTCTGTAGCTGTGTCAAGACGAAAATGAGGCGAAACTTTTAAGAGACTATGTATTTTCGGGAGTTTACAGGTATACATTTGGAGTGTGGTTTTTTAAGAGGAATAAAATTTTTGGACCGAGACGCCGCCCGCCAGGGCACCAGCTCGGTGGGCCGAGCTTCGAGGGCGTGTCGAAGAATAAAATTTCGAGTGAAGTACAGTCATTCAGCAAACTTTTATTAATAATCTCAGGATTGGAATTTTTATTAACTGCATTTTAATAATCTCACATCGTATAACAAACTATTGATATAATAATTAAATCTTATATCAGATGGGAAAAATTTAACCTTAAAACATTACAATGGGTATTAAAAAAAGACAAGTAGGTATATATATACATATAAATAGCTGGAATGTGGGTGGTTAATTGGTTACTTTGCTGCTTTTATATAAAACTGCATGTATAATAGTAATAAAGAAAATCATTTGAGAAAAGAAACCTGTTGAATCTCCGATAAAAATCACATTTTTTTAATATTCATATGCAGTAAAAATTTAATAGAATAACAAAATTCAATTGAAATAATTTTTCAATTTTATTATTTATTAAAAAAAAAAAAATAAAAATAAAATACAATTTATACACGTTTATTTTTCACTAAGAGTTATTTTTTTTTAATAAAATTATCTAAATATGGGGATTTCACAACAAATCGGTCAGTAAAAAAATTTTAATTTTTGATTTTTTCTAGATTTTTTAACATTTTTGTTTATTTTTTTGTTTTTTGTAGTTAATTAAAAATATTACCATGTAAATTTGCAAATTTTCAAAGAAAAAAAAAATCGGAGATGCAAAAGCAAATGAGTAAGTATATGATTTGGGGGTGGAATTAAGGGTTGCCAACATTACGCCATTGGTGACCCAGAGGAATAAAAATTAAAAAATATTTGCGTGGGGGGACGCTGACAGGGAAATATCCGGGGGGGTGACCCCTTTCCGGGGGCAAGAGAAATTTAAAAAAAAAAATTTATTTTAAATTAGAATTTTAATGCACAGGATTTATTTAAAATGACACAAATAATTTAATTGTGAACCCGAAGAATGATCGCCAAGCCTGGTCAAAATGACTTTAACGGAAACCCTATGAGGAATCCCCTTATACAGAGTGTCCCCTATCACAACGATAAGCCGAAACATGGGATAGGCTAGTTTATGACGGTCCAGAACCTAATTTTATTTTTAACTAGCTGCAAGGTCCGCCTTCGGTGGCCTTCTTGCTGGGACGCCCCCTGATCCCACAATCCACGAACCCCACCCTCACACTCCATTCCCACCATCCACCCACCGAAACCCATCCAGCACCCCTACCCCCGCACCATGCACCGTGCCCAACCCCCGACCCCACACCATCACCCCAACACTCCATCCCGCAGCCCACCCACCTCGGACCCCCAACCTCCACTCCCACCACATCCCCCGAAAGCCATCCAGCACCCCCGCACCATGCACCCGTGCCCAACCCCCGCCTCCACCCCACCACCCCAACACTCCATCCTGCACCCCACCCACCTCGGACCCCTAACCTCGTACCACCCCACTACGCCACTGGACCCTCACCTGAACTCCACACCAACCATGAACCCCCGCGCCATCCCCCTACTCCGCCTTACTCCTCGCTCCACCCCCATTCCACCCCGCGAACCCATGCCCTCCACCCCCGCACCCACCCTTCGCACCCAGTTTTTGCATTTCTAGCCTTCTATTGACCCACAGATTATGTATACAAAATTTGGTTGAGTTTGGTTCAAGAGCAAGAATTTTCATTTTTTGATCCCCCCCCCCCCCATTTTGGATGGTTAGTTTTTGCATTTCTAGCTCTCTAGAGGCTCACAGATTATGTATACAAAATTTGGTTGAGTTTGCTCCAAGGGCAAGGATTTACATATTTTTCACCCTCTCCCCTTTTGGGAATTTTTTAAACAAAGTAATTAAATGAATTTAACTTTAAAGGACATCATAGATATTAGAGAAATATTTTTACATTGTATATCAGAGAGGTTCGTCCCCTTAGAATCGAACCCAAGCGCTAACTAAGCTTGCCGGGCCAGTATTCCTAAGGGGACGAACCTCTCTGATATGCAAAAATATTTCTCTAATATCTATGATGTCCTTTAAAGTTAAATTCATTTAATAATATTATATACTGGGTTGATTTTTGAAATAATTTCCATCTTTTTTCAAAAAAAGACACCCAAAAAGATACTTAAATCTTTGTTTTCACTGAAAAAAGTAATTAAGTTTAATAAGTGTTAAAAATAATTATTAAGAATTTTTTCGTGATCTAATTGATTCATGTATTTTGTTTATTTGATGTATAAAAAATAGTTCTTATGAAAGTTGTTCAGTTTTTTTTTTTTTGTAGATTAAGTAGACGTACAGAAAAATATAGGGTTCCATTTAAAAAACAGAACATAACCTTCAAATACTTTTGAAAGCTTGTTCTAGGTCGACAAACAATAGCGTAGTTTATAGTTTTTCTCATTAATATATCAAAGAATAATTGATAAATCAATGAGGATTGTTTTTGACCGCGCGTATTTGAAAAATATATTTATCGCGAGACTACTGCGGATTACGCTATTGGAGTCTGCGGAGTCTTAAGTCTGAACCAAGAGAGAAAAAGATGTGATCCACTAAGCTAGAGTCCAACGTCATTTCGCGTATAGCCCGCAGACTCCAATAGCGTCATCCTCAGTCTCGCGATAAATATATTTTTCAAATAAGCGCAGTCAAAAACAATCCTCATTGATTCATCAATTATTCTTTGATATATTAATGGGAATAATTATAAACTACGCTATTTGCTTGTAGAAAACATTCGGTTAATAGCGTAGTTTAGTTTCCTCCTGAGGGTGTATCCCTGTCAGGAAAACGCTCGGCATCCATTTCAATGGCAACCCCATAACACATTCACCATAAATTAAGACCATTTCAATTCTGTCTTCAACAAAAAATACTCCATTTTTATTATAGTAATACAATATAACTATCTTCTGGATTGACACGAGAAATAAACTTTTTTAAAACTCAAGAATTTTAACTAGTTCTATTAAGTAGAAAATAATCACTTAATTCTGAGTATAACGAACTTTTAATATCATTATAAACACTTATTTTCATTGTTGTGACTTTTCATTTTAATAATTAATTATTTAATCATTATTATTTGATAAGTAATTTTAATAATTGTTAAAAATAATTATTAAGAATTTATTTTTGAGATCTAAACGATTCATGTATTTTATTTATTTGATGTCGTATTAAAAAAATAGTTCTTATGAAAATTGTTCAGTTTTTTTTTGTAGATTAAGTAGACGTATAGAAATATAGGTTTCCGTTTAAAAAACAGAACTTGACATTGAAATACCCTTAAAAGCTTTTTCTACGTAAACCAACAATAGTGTAGTTTAGTTTCCCCTCGATATAAATAAACTTTTATTTGAAACTTTTTTCATATAATGCACTGTTTTTGAGTTATAAGACTGTCTCAAGATAAAAAACTCACCCGGTATATAAATTTTTCTAAATATTCAGACTCACTTTAGTATGAACCGTGTGTGTGTGTGTGTGTGTGTGTGTGTGTTCAGTGGAGAGTATCGAATCAGATCGGATGTTATCGTAATTAAAAGTGAATAATAAAATAAAAATAAAAACAACAAATAAGAAGATACATCTCTCTTATTCGATGCTTTCTGGCTAACCTTTCTTTTCTTTTAATTCTTTCCCCTCAAACTTTCACTTGATTTATAAAATCAACATTATAGGTAAATCACAGAAATTTGAACTTCAAACACACACACAGAGACAGCAAATGATATTTTCATCAAACAAACATAGAGAGAGAGAGAGGCTTTCTCCATTTCTCTTTATAGATTTTCAAGGTAAATTTATTCGTTTCCATTTATAGCAGAAGATTGTCTATATCATCATAAAGATGTTCATTTCATCCAAACAGCATCCTAACCAAGGGCGGATCTAGGGGGGGCGGAGGAGCGACCCGCCCCCTCCCCCCCATAGACGCCAAAAAACGGCGGCCAAATCGACAGGGAATTTATAACAATTTTTATTTTTTTATTTTTTTTATTTTAATGAACTTAAAATATGAGATATGAAACTTGTAAAAAAATTAAAAAAAACATTTATTTTTTTAAAAAATTTTAAAATTGCATATTATACTAACGATTCGATTTTTTTTCTTAAATTTTTAAGCTAGATAGACCAAAATCAAATAGTTCTGTATTTGTAGAAAAAAAAATATTTTGACGAGTAGAATGAACTTTATACACCTTTGGCTTTAGTTAGACAAAAATTAAGGAAAATGGTACAATTTAATCAATACGAATTTTCGTGCCAAATTTCAGCTAATATTTAGCAATAATCATCTTGTGATTTATTGATTATTCTCAAATATCGGGACGCGTTTTTAATTTACTCACTAATAATATTGGCTGCTAACATATTGTGATTGGAAATGTTTATGTTTATTTTTTAAATTAAATTTTTAATTAAATATCTCTATTGTTAGCAAATTATTAATTGTTTAATTAATTATTAAATTATTTATTTATATTATAACGAGCTTTTCGTGCTCTGGCGGGCAGCGTCTAGGTCCAAAAATTTTATTCCTCTTAAAAAACCACACTCCAAATGTATACCCGTAAACTACCGAAAATAAATCGTCTCTTAAAAGATTCGCATTTTTAATTTTTGAGTGGCGAGGGCGGGGGGGGGGGAGAAACAATTATCAATATATTTAATGTTTCTTAATTTAAAATGAATTGGAGTCTTTCATTTCAAAATTACAATTATATTTCAAATTTGCCTGGTTAATGAAAATCGATTGGAGCCATCAGTTTAAAATCCGAGCTTGACAATTATATTTCAAATTTGCCTCGTTAATTAATATATATTTAATGTTTCTTAATTTAAAATCTATTGGTGTTTTTTCATTTTCATTCGAGTTCAAATGAATACAATATTATCTCGACACAAAGTGTAAATCAAAAATTTATAGTTTTAGTAACAGAAATCATGGTATAAATATTAATGTTAGATTGGTCTAGTGGTTAAAGCTAATGACCTTAGTTCAAGAGTTCGTCGGTTCGATTCTAGGCAAGAGGGTAATTTTTTTAGAGAAATTTCTCTAAGCGTTGTTACAAATTAATCTAGACAAACATATATAGTATCATTGTTGGGAGTTGATTGAGTAACAAAAAAAAAATGTCAATCATCCTCTTATTATATAATATAAATTTTGAAATTACAAGAAAACAAAAACAGTAAAACACTAGTAAGTACTTATAATGTTATTTTTCATTCGTAACGCGTTTTTAATTTTTTGTTGTTGTTGTTGTTAACATAATCTTGTACGTTTAAATGATGAATAAATAAATGATTTACTTTTGTTTTTGTTTCGTGTTTTCACTTTCATTTAAGTTGCAAATGATGGGTTTTATAAAATTATACGCTCAACCACCTACCAGTAAGTATATAAATAAATTCAAAAGTATAAAAGGAATTTTGAATTAATTTATGGAAAAAAAAATCAAAGATATTTATTTAATATCAATTCAAAAGTAAAATTTAATTACATCTAATCAAAAGTATTAAAAGTATAAAATTTTATATTACATATTAGCGGTATTTTTTTTCCATCGCATTAAAAGGCTTAAACTACTATATAGAAATGAATGGAATTTAACCTAGATATAAATCAGATACTTAGAGAAGAAGAAGAAAACTAAAATATCATTATTATTGTTCAGTTCCATAATCAGTAGGTATTAGATATAAAAAATCAAAGGAAAAAGGAAACAATTAAACACTGTGTGTATAAATTTGAATTGATAGAATGACGAGTGATGCCCTCTAAGGGAATAGTTTTTGTAAACTGGCCTGGGCAGCGCTCGTTGGTTAGTTGCTTGCCAGCCAGCGAGTTGTTGATAGCTGTTGATTTTGAGAGTTGATGGATGACTGCGCTAGCAGATTGATTTTGATTATAGTTGAGTTGAGTGGATGATGAGAATCGTAAATTGAATATTGATTTTGAAGTCTGTTGTTGATTGTTGAGAAATTGAGAATTGTGGATTGGTTAAGAATTAATCTTAACCTTTTATTGAATTTGGAGAAGAAACCAAACTTGAACCATATCATATCATATCATCGGAGAAAAAATCTAGTGAATCGAATTGCCACAAGACGTCTGCATTCGCCACGCCAACGCCATTTGTATTATATCTCATTCGTATGTACAAAAACATTATTTCTATCATTAAAACCATTGTTAATATACATATCAAAAATCTTTGCCTTTTATTTATTGAAGAAGGAGAAATACACCTTCCTTTTATCTTAATTAAAGATATACAGTCCACACCATTAATTAAACCAGGATCTTCTAGCCAGAGCTGTCCGGCCAGCAAGAAGATTATTTTGGAATTTATCCTCAGTTCATTCTCATATGATCAGAAATTGTAAAATTATACACTGTGTTAAACCAATATGATCAATGTTTCGCCAATTTATTGTAGCTTCATCAGGCTCTTTAGATCAAATTATTTTCAATTCATTCAATTTTTATACATATGTATTCTAATTGGCAAGAAAAAATTGAATGAAAAGTGTTTGAAAACAATTTGATCAAGAGCCCGATGAAGCTACAATAAATTAGAGAAACGTTGCGATTGGTCGTACGATTGAACACGGTGTTTAATTGCTTCTTTTTTCTCTGATTTGTTATTACTAAAATTATAATAACTTTATATTTTAATTAAATATTTAATTGAATTAAAGCCTGCAAAATTTGGTCAGAGTTAAAGTTATAAGATAAGACAACTAGGTATTTCGCTCTGAGGGTAAATATTAGAAATTTGGTGTTTTGAATTAAGAGAAAATATTTATTATATATATGAAAATAATTGTAATTATAATTTGAATTGGAAATTTTGAAAATAATTTTATAAGTAATTTTAACTGAATTAATAACTCAATAACTTTATAATTGTTGTTAAAATAAATAAATATATATGTATAATATATAATGATTTCCGCTAGGGGAACTGGGAGTATGGATATTGCTTTTGGGAATATTAATTAAATTAGATTTATATAAATAAATGTATTTGAATGTAATGATTAAATTAATCAAAACAATTAAATTGTTATTAATTAATTGGAATTTTAATTTTAAAACCTACTAATAGATCATTATGAATATTATTATATATTAATATTAGAAAATTTAATTAATTACGAAATGGGGATGACCAATCGACTTGATTGGGGAATAATGGAATTGAAATAATTATCGGAAAAGAGGTTTTTTTATCTAATTAGATTTTTCCTCTTATTAAAAACAAGGACTAAAGATGAATAAGGACACTCGATGGTGGAGAAGTAATCTCCGGAATCGAAGCAAAAATACAATGTAAAATAATTGGTTTAATTAATTACGAAAAAAGGCAAAGAGGCTTTTTTTATTTCTTCAATTTTTTCCTCTTATTAAAAACACGGACTAAAAATATCGCAAGCTAGAAGATCAAGTACAGTAGATGGTGGGAAAATAAAATGTATACATTATTTCATGTAAAATAATTGCTTGAATAAAAACTATTTAATTAATTAATTATAGGTATTTTCTATTGAAGACGGAGTGGTGAGACTCGATCTACCTGGTGTGCTCATTTATGATTAAGCCATCTTAGCCATGTTAAGTTAGGTGTCATTGAATTTCTACATTTTTTTGGAAATTGATTCGGGATTAAAATAAAAGAGAAAGTGTTGGGTATAGCTAATGGGAATGTCTCCTCTCGTTGATCGGTTGGATGGATCCATCCACATCCACACTCATCCTGCTGGTTTTCCGACATACATTCCTGACAACGCCCTTCCCTCCTTGAGCTCAAGTAGAAGAGAGAAATAGATGGAGGTGGCACCTGAACAATCTCTACTTGAACCTGATATTATTATTGCATTGCAGTGCACTGGTGCTAATGCACAGGAGACCTGTGGGAATTCCTCGACGATTGCACGATACATTGCTTACATGCATTCATAGCTACCTACCCAGGTAACACACAATATCCTCAGAATATTCTAAGAAGATTCAAATGTCCTTAGAATATCCTTAGAATATTCTTAGGATATTGTGGTTACCTGGCTACTATACTACTAGGTATACCTACTACAACTGACGAATTCAGAAAAAAATTCCAATTGTTAATTTAAGTGTTTATCTATTGTTGAATATTATTTATCTAATTATATAAAGTATCTCCCAAATTTTTCAAACTTAAGTAATCTCAGAGTCAAAATCAACCTTAGTACTTGGAAAGCTGGTGGAGTCGTCAACTAAAGTTAATTTCAGAATTCATAAAACTTTCCAAAATATTAATTTGAAAGGTGATAAGTGCGTGTTTGTATATAGTACCTGGAGGCACCGAGCGATGCTCGGTAACTTTTTCCATTAGTTAAAACCTTTATTTTAATGCAACGAAATTTTCTCTGGAGAGAGACGGACTGGTAGAAATTTAAATTGAATGTAATGGAAGCCAGCCCCTTTATTTTAATATTAATTTTAATTTAAAATTCTGATAAAAAGGTCGATTTTTATTTGAGAGCCGCTTTCAAATTAAAAAAAATACAAAAATATATAATATTCGCCCACTGTACCCCGCCCCCCACCTCCACCCCGCTCGACCCCACCCCCGAAACCTCGCCCTACCCCCGGATCCCCCACCACTGCACCCCACCTCCTGCACCTGTTTTGATTCAACCATATGATTCATTTTTTATTCATCCAATTGTTAAATAAACCTACAAAATGTGTTGTTTTTTCAGAAAATTGAGACCTGCTTATGCGAAATATATTTTTAAATAAATTCATGATTATTTTTTATTCTATTAAATAAATAAAGTTCTTTATAAAAACAATTATAAAACGATTATTAATATTTCTAACGTTTAGGGAGAACAAAATATGTTAAAATCCACAATCACAATACTTCTTCAAGGCCTTTGAGAATAAAGGATTAACCCAACCTATTGTCTGTCTGGGTACAATAGTAAAAGGAAAACCTTTTTTGAAAACCTTAAGAATGGAATTTTTCTACCTGAGAATAATTAATTTAATTACGATAAAACCCATCAAAAACAATTTTGCCGAAGATGAGACCGTGACAGATCGAATTGCCAACCCAAAAACCCCTTTAACCCGTGAATTTCATCAAAATCGGTAGAGTCTATATATATATATATATATATATATTTCATGGTCTAAGGATGATTTCATAAAACAAAAAAAAAGATTCATTCTAAATTCGTTGATAATAATTTCTTATCATAAATATTTTGACATTTCACATTTCCATTTTCTCGAATTGATGATTAACAAATACGTGAATAGATTAGTACACATTCAGTAGCACTAGTAGTAGTAGTAATAGTACATTGAAGCAATTAAACGGTTATTCCGATTGGAAAATACCTGAATTACAAAATTCTCATCGTTATCATTGGGAGGGATGTGTATAATTTCACAATTAGCAAATAGGCGGCATTCCTTATCAGGATGCTCACTTGGCAAGGCAAGGACGGACAGACAGACAGACGGACACACTCGAGTTGCGAGAATTCCTCAACGATTGCTCCATTGCATACATTTATATACACTACTACTACTACTAGTATTACTCTACGTACATTCACACTAGCTAAATGTCTAACATGTTATATAGGTATACTTTTATTTAAATCGGTTTCTGGGGACATGGGGAGAATCATGATATAGGATTTTTACCCAACTTCTACCTAGCGAGATTTCTTGTAATTCTACTGTGATACTAATACAATATTCCAAACGCTTTCAAAGAAATTCTCCTTTATCAATGTAAATTTGAAAAAATAGTTTGTTTTTTTAAAAAAAAAAGGAATTTTTTTCAAATTTTCATTCATAATAGGGTAAAACGTTTGGATTTCTAATAAACGTTTTCAGATTGTATTTTATTAAATAACTAGCTAAGGCCCCTGGACCCAAGCCACATCCAACCCCTACCGACCCTCTCCCAAGGGCGGATCCATGGGGGGGCGGAGGGGGCGACCGCCCCCCCATAGAGGCCTGTGCCTGTCAAAAAAATTTGTAAAAAAAAAAACATTTTTTTTTTTTATAAATTTTAAAATTGAAAATAAAGTTCTATGTGTGTGTGGGGGGGGGCGTCTCTCCCCCCCCCCCCCCATCCCCCACGCTTGGACAATACACTTTCGAGATAAAAAGTAGATCTTATATACATCGGCCACCTTATATACATTCACCCCCCCCCCATAAAAATTCCTGGATCCGCCCTTGCCTCTCCTCCCTTTTTTGGGTGTTTTTTTTTTTGGGGGGGGGGGGGATTTTTTAAACAAAAGTTGGCAAAAAAAAAACAAAACATTTATTTTTTAAAAATTTTAAAATTGAAAATAAAGTTCTATGTGTGTGTGGGAGGGGGCGCGCGCCTCCGCCCCCCCCCCCCCCCCCCGCTTGGACAATACACTTTCGAGACATAAAAAGTAGATCTTATATACATCAGCCACCTTATATACATTCACTCCCCCCCCCCCATAAAAAATCTCCTGGATCCGCCCCTGCCTCCCCCTTTTTTTTTGGGGGGGGGGGATTTTAAACAAAAGTTGGCAGAAATAACACTCCCTACAATTTTGCTCATAAAAAATCTTCTACTGTAGAGATAATAGTCGAGAAGTTATTTGACCATTTCTATTAGTGCGACCCTCCCTCTAAACCCCCTTTTGGGGTCAAAATATCAAAACGTTATATAGCAATGATTTTAAGTTAGATCAAAATCTGATTCAAATATGAAATTTCAAAATAATCCCTTTAGCCGTTTTTACGTGAATCGTAAGCAAGTTTTGCCCGAAACCCACGGAAACATACATACAGACAGACAGGAATTTTGTTCCGGGTGTTTTCGTTCATAACTATGCTTGAAACATGTGCAACCAAAATTTGGCGTGATTTGGACCAATGTACAGACAAAACCTTAATTTTATATATGTGTAGTAAAAACCCGTTTTTTAGTAAGAACGGGTTCTTACTAGTTAAAACACGTTTCACTGAATACCTTTGAGGCCACTAGAGTTTACTGATGTTGGTTGAGTTTGGTCCAAAGTTCTAGAATCTTCATTTTTGACTTTCCTCCTCATTTTGGGTGTTTATTTTCAAAAAATTTAAACGAAAATGTCAAAAATTACATCCTCTACAACTTTGCTTCTAATTTTTGACATTTTCCTTTTAAATTTTTTGAAAATAAACAGTCACAAATGAAGATTCTAGATCTTTGAAGCAAACTCAACCAACATCAGTAAACTCTAGTTGCCACAAAGGTATTCAGTGGAACGCGTTTTAACTAGTAAGAACCAGTTCTAAACTAAAAATGGGTATTTACTGCCAAATATATATATATAGATTGTATTTATTTTATAACAGTGAATATTACATAGCGTTATTGGCGCGTTTGAAGGCCGAAATTGCAAAGAAACGGCCCCATTTGAAGAAGAAAAAGAGATGTTTCATCAAGACAAGGCACCGTGTCTCAAGTCAATCAAAACAATGGCAAAACTACATGAATTGAACTTGGAATTGCTCCCACATCCACCATATTCGCCGATTTGGCTCAGCGACTACTGGCTCAAAAAATGCTCGCCGGTAAGAATTTTCAGAAAGAATGAACAGGTTATCGTTGAAAGATTATTTCAAGAGAAGACACGCAAATAATATCATTAATTATATGATATTTTCAATGTCACCAACAACAAAATAACTATGACAATGTTTTGCCTTTAAATTAACTATATCCCAACCGAGGGGTGAACCGCAACCTAATACACCTAATTCCACTTGTACTTCCAAATATATCCAAGTACTTCCAAAATACTTTCAGAGGTGTACACCTACTTCCAATCGCGGATCACCCCTCGATCACAACTGTTAGGGTGATTAGGGCGCTTTGTGCCGCGCCCCCCACCAAGTCGATGGGGTCCTAACAATGCTGCGTGTGTGCAGGGCGTTGTTTTTGCCCTGATGGAAAGCCGGGCTGGGCGCCCAAGCGGGGAGGGGCTGCTAGTTGGCGGTTGGCCCCTCCAGATCCGAATGCTCGAATCCGATTCGATGCTCAGCCGAGACCGAGTTGCTTCACTTATAGCATGACTGATATATTATCAGTCATGCAAAAGCGTCGCAACGATCCGACTGAGTCATCTAGCGGCCGTTATTAAAAAATAAATAAATCTATATATATAAAATTAAGTTTTTGTTTGTACATTGGTCCAAATCACACCAAATTATGGTTGCACACGATTCAAGCGCTAAGTTATGAACGAAAACACCCTCAACAAAATTCCTGACTGTATGTCTGTCTGTCTGACTGTTTCAGTGGTTTCCGCGAAAAGTTGCTCACGATTCACGTCAAAACGGCTGAAGGGATTATTATGAAATTTCATATTTGTATCAGGTGTCTTCTAACTTACGTTTTTAGCTATATAACGTTTTGATATTTTGACCCCAAAAGGGGGTTTGGGGGGCGCATGAATGAAAATTATCAAATAACTCCTAAACTATTAACCCTACGGCAAATTTTATGATAAACAAAGTTGTAGGGGATGTGATTTCTGGAAAATTTTGTTTAAAAAAATTTCCCCCAAAAACACCCAAAAAGGGGGGGAGGGTGAAAAAATGTAAATTCTTCCCCTTGGAGCAAACTCAACCAAATTTTGTATACATAATCTCTGGGCCTCTAGAGAGCTAGAAATGCAACAACTAACCACCCAAAATGGGGGGGGGCAAAAAATGAAAAATTCTTTCTCTTGGGCCAAACTCAACCAAATTTTGTATACATAATCTGTGGGTCACTAGAAGACTAGAAATGCAAAAACTGGGTGCGGGGGTGGAATGGGGTGGGGTGAGGAGTGAGGCGGAGTAGGGTGGAGGTGCAGGGAGTGGTGCGGGGTGGGGTCCAAGGGGCTAGGCGGGGTGTGGTGCGTAGGTTTGGAGGTCGCGGGGTGGGGTGCGGGGTCCGAGTGTGGGTGGGGTGCGGGTGGTGGAGTGGTGGCGGTGGTTGGGAACGGGTGCATGGTGCGGGGGTTGGGGTGCTGGAGGAGTTTTAGGGGTGGGGGTGAGGGGGTTAGTGGGTTAGGGTGCGGAATGGAGTGTTGGGGTGCTGGGTGGGTTTCGGGGTGTGGGAGTGGGGGGTGAGGGTGGGGTTCGAGTGCTGGGGGTCCAGGGGGCGTGGCTCCTGGCTAGCAAGAGGGCCGCCGAAGGCGGGCCTTGCAGCTAAGTAATATATAAAATATAAATCAAATAAGATGTGATTAATTTATTTTTTTGTGCGCAAAGAAAAGCGAATTGAATTTTAATTTTTGAGTGGTGAGGGGGGGGGGAGGAATAATTATCAATATATTTAATGTTTCTTAATTTAAAATCAATTGGAGTCTTTCATTTCAAAATTCGAGTCCAAATTACGATTATATTTCAAATTTGCCGCAAATATAACGACGGCGCTCCCTGTCGGCAGCATTACGTCAGCGTTGCTACAAATTAATCTAGGCTCTTATATATAGTATTTTTCAAAATTTCAATTGTTAAAAGGGAAATTGCTCACGAAAAGTGTGGATTTCTAATAAATATTTTCAGATAGCTTATAATAATAAACGAATTTGTATTTATTTTTACTCAAATAGTAGTAATTTGGATTGAATAGAGAACAGTCAAGGGATTTTTTTTTCACTAAAATCTTAGCTGCAAAATATTTTTTTTTAATTAATATTCATCCAATAGCTCGTCGACTTTTGAAGAAATTATGAATGGCTATTTGTTACTCAGACAGGCTATATTTTAAGAATGAAATGGGATATAAATCATTCATTCTAGTGCGAAAATTATTAGTTGTCAGACTTGCTAGCATTAGCATTTTTGGTTCAATAATGCAGAAAATATAATTTTGTTGAGATTTTAAGACGTTGTCATGATAGAAGCATAAATAAACTAACAGTATTTTTAAAATCTAATTTTTATTAAATTATTTATTAAGTTTTGGGCACTTAGATGGCGATCATCTTGCTATTATGCCAGTGTGTCCAGAAATTTATACTTTAATGATGGAATTTTTTGAGGTCTTTTGGACAGGGTTGTTTACCTGGTGGATAGTAATATAGGATTTTAGCATGAAAATTTTTTTCAAACTTTAATGTATAATGATGTATTTGTTGTACAACCGTACAAGTTGTTTCTGGCTCATATGATGGGCCTTCCTCAGAAACCTGCGTACAAGAACTGAGAGTTAGTTTTACACCTTGAGACAAATTATAGTGATTTTGTGATTTTGTTGGTATAATAAAAATTTCAACATTTTTTTGTTACATTTTTCAAAACAAATATCCTCCCTCATACAAACAATTATTGCACATTTCTCGGTTATTAAAAGAATTAAAATTATTTAGTTTATTTATTTTAAAACTCACTAATAGTTTATTACTAATTCAGTGGAGGCTTCTAGCTAAATTTAGTGAAGGGTGTTGGCTCAGTGTTCAGGAAATGTTCACCCATTGTTTTTAATGTTGTGTAAAACGAAATCTTCTTCTTCTTCTTCTATATAGGTGTGAACACCTGTTTCTCCAACATATTACAATCAGTCATCAGGGTCATAACTCTCTTTCCATCGTTTTTTTGGTCTTCCACGGCTTCTGACCCCCTCGGGACGGTTTTTTGACAAAATTTTCAGGAGACGGTCGTCTTGCATTCTATCTACATGGGCAGCCCAGCATCTTCTTCTTACGTGAACCCAATCGACTATTTCCTGAAGACCGCTTATTTGCCTAAGGTGTTCGCTCCGGATTTTGTCATGTAGAGTCTTCGAATGGATGGCTCTTACAACTCTCATCTCAGTTGTCCGGAGAAGCTGCTTTGTAACGGATGTGTCCGCCCTGGACTCAGCCCCATATGTTATTATCAGACGAACACAGGTCTTATATATCCTAATTTTACTTTCAGCAGAGATAAACTTATTTTTCCAGACTAGATTGGATAGACAGCCCGAAATTTTTGCTCCTTTGATGACTTGCGAAGCTACTTCTTCCTTAAGGCTAGAAATCTGAACTCCCAGATAGTTAAAGCTTGGGACTTGTTCTATTGGACTGTTGTTGATGACTAAGTTAAGTAAGTTAAGTGTTGTTGATGACTTAAGTAAAACGAAATAATCATATGAAAAGAAAATATGTAGTAGATACAATTTTGCTTGGGAAATATTATTTAAATTTAATAAAAAAAAAATGGAATTTTTATTAAATGACACATAATTTAATTATCAATGAAAATTGAACATAATCGCCCATTCAAAAACGAGGAGTCATCTAATTAATAGGGGCTCGTGTTGGTCTTGTCTAGTTTCCTTCCCTTTGATTCATCGTAGAACTATTTCTATCTCATTTTCCTTTCTATCATATTCTACCATCATTTAACAAGACGAAGTTAATAAATCCCCCTCTAGAGCCACATTTGAACACAATACACGATTTTTTTTAATATAGGGTTAATCGCAATGAAATTAGAAACAATAGAGCGGGTAAACTAACATCAAGGGGCCCGAAATAAAGTAGAGAGCCTCAACAGTGGGCAAAAAAATCAGATTGGTGATTATAAGAAAACCAAAAATGTTATCAAAACCCATAAGGAAATAAATTGTGATTTAAGACGAAAAATTGAAAATGATATATTCGGGATATACCGGGTGAGTTTTTTTATCTTGAGACAGTCTTATAACTCAAAAAACAGTGCATTATATGAAAAAAAGTTTCAAATAAAAGTTTATTTATATCAAGTGGGGAAACTAAACTAAGCTATTGTTTGTTGACTTAGAACAAGCTTTCAAGGGTATTTCAAGGTCAACTTCTGTTTTTTAATGAAATATATTTTTCTTTATATTGCCTAAATTTACAAAAAAAAACTGAACAACCTTTATTAAAACTATTTTTTTATACGACATCAAATAAATGAAATATTAAATCAATTAGATCTAAAAAAATTCAAATAATAATTATTCTTAACAATTATTCAACTTAATTATCAAATAATAATGATCAAATAATTAATTATTAAATAAATAATTTAATAATTTTCCGAGTATGTTCTGTGACATTCCAGAGTTTATTGCAAGTCTTCTGGATTAATTCCAGTTCCAATTTCTTTATTTTTTTTAACAGATTTACAACACGATAAAATGAAGCTTGGGAGGGTGTATTCCTATCAGGAAAACGCTCGGCATTTATTTCAATGGCAGCCCCATAACACTTCTTCCACATTCACCGCATAAATTAAGACCATTTCAATTCTGTCTTCAAAAAAATACTCAATTTTTATTATAGTAATACTAAATATATTGATCTAGATTAATTTGTAACAAGGCTAAGAGAAATTTCTCTAAAAAAATTTCCCACTTGACTAGAATCGAAGCTACGAACTCTCTAGCCACTAGACCAATGTAAGATTAATATTAATACCATGATTTCTATTACTAAAACTATAAATTTTTGATTTAGACTTTGTGTCGAGATAATATTGTATTCATTTGAACTCGAATGAAAATAAAAAAACACCAATAGATTTTAAATTAAAAAACATTGAATATATATATTAATTAACGAGACAAATTTGAAATATAATTGTCAGTTCGGATTTTAAACTGACAGCCCAATTGATTTTCATTAACCAGGCAAATTTGAAATATAATTTTAATTTGCACTCGAATTTTGAAATGAAAGACTCTAAAAGACTTTAAATTAAGAAACATTAAATATATTATGAAAGATATTAATTTGCCAATGGTAATAGATTCAAATTTACTAGAAAATCATAAGATGGTGTCATCTATTAAATCCTCAACCACCTTTATTTAAATTATATGGCATGGCTAATATGTTTAAATTTAGAATCACTATATGACGAAATTTTACAAATTAAGATAACAATCTTTGAGTAAAATATTTTACGCGTTTACATATGTCATTAAATATATTGATAATTATTCCTCCCCCCCCCCCCCTTTAGCCACTCAAAAATTAAAGAGGCGAAACTTTTAAGAGACGATGTATTTTCGGTAGTTTACGAGTATACATTTGGAGTGTGGTTTTTTAAGAGGAATAAAATTTTTGGACCGAGACGCTGCCCGCCAGGGCACGCCACGAAAAGCTCGTACAATTTAACTATCTACTGGATTGACACGAGAAATAAACTTTTTTAAACTCAAGAATTTTAAATATGTAGTTCTATTAAGTAGAAAATAATCTCTTAAATCTGAGTAGGTATAAAGAATTTTTAATGTCACTATAAACCCTTATTTTCATTGTTTTAATAATTAATTATTTAATCAATATTATTTTATAATTATTAAGTAAAATAATTGTTAAGATTTTTTTTTGAGATCTAATTGATTCATGTATTTTGTTTATTTGATGTTGTATTAAAAAATAGTTCTTATCAAAGTTGTTCAGTTTTTTTTGTAGAATATGGTGGCGCAAAGAAAAATATAGGTTTCCATTTAAAAAACACAACTTGACCTTAAAATGCCCTTGAAAGCTTGTTCTAGATCGACAAACAATAGCGTAGTTTAGTTTGCCCCTTGATATAAATAAACTTTTATTTGAAACTTTTTCCATATAATGCACCGTTTTTGAGTTATAAGATAAAAAACTCAGCCGGTATTTATATATTTGTTGACATTATTGAAATTCAATTTCAATAATGTCAACAAAGAGAAGAATTTAAAGGATTTTCCGTAATAAAATAGAGTTAAGTGAAAAGAATCAAGTGAATAAATTGTATAAAATATTTAGGATTAATTGTTTAATTAAAACATATACAAGATCTATCAATTTATCAAAATATATGGATGTTTAATGAAAGTCGTAAATATATGTGAAATTCATTACAATTAACAGTATTTCACAAAAACCCCATTAATAATCTATGTACTAAACATTTTTATCTATTTTTGTATTATTATTTCTTATCATATCTTGGTACAAGACACACAACACTCTGTTATTTCTTCATGGTTTAAGCAAGCTATTCAAATTCTTATCTTTTTCATTTAGGCCAGAATAGAAGATGAAAAAGAAGGAAGGTGAGAAAGAAATGTGTCCGAAACACCTGTGGTGACCTTGAATTGGTCAAACTAGTAGATTATGTATTCGTTTATTTATTATTTTGGCGGTAATCCAATGAGGATCCGATCCGATTCGATTGAATACACCTACTTACTTACATTTGACCGCCCTCAAAACAGACAAACAAACAAATTTAAAAAATCTAACAATATGTCCAAATTGGGATATAGTCATAACATGCACGACGTTTCGACTCTTATTTCTAGAGTCGTTTTCAAGTGGACATTGTAGATATTCAAACTTGGCGAGAGATTAAGCGGGACGCTATACGTTTCGAAAAATTAGACTATTGAATTTTGCTTTATTTATAGTGTTCAATAATCGTAATTGAGAATATTTATACAATATACATGTTGCAGTAAAAATCAGTTTTTTAGTAAAAAATGGGTTTTCACTGAATACATTTGTGGCAACTAGAATTTACTAATGCTGGTTGAGTTTGGTTCAAAGGTCTAGAACAGTGGTTCCCAACCTTTTGTGGCCCATTGCCCCTTTCTGGAGGTTTACTAACACCTATCGCCCCCTTTTCATTTTCATTGTATGCCTTAAGTGCAAATAATAAAGCAGATGTATTATTTTAAACAATTTTATTATCGTATATAAAAAGAACCAAAGCAGTTTTATTCGGTTCGAAATAATGTCTATTTTCTAGAAATTACCCTCTTGGAAAATTCCCACGCAAAGTCGACATTTAGAAAAACCCCAATCAATGAATTTATTATTGACATCTGGTGTTTCCTTCAGTTCCTTCCGACATGACTTAATATCTTAACCTAAAATATGACAAACATAAATTAAATTTATTGAGGTTCAAAAAGTGGGGATTGTAAAGTCCCACCATCCTATTGTCAAATAAGGCATGTTCCAGCATCAAAGGACATACCGCCTGCTACTCCAAAATATTACCATTAAAAAGAATTATATTATTATCAAGAAAAAATACTCTAAATACCTCGTTAACAACAGTATGTTTCTTTGTAATTTATTAGAAATTTAAATATTTTTTCTAAAAAATATTAATGTAACATTATTTATATTTGAGAATGAAAATTACATTTAACAACTCGCAAGGGAAGAGATTCTATTTCTTTGCAAGTGAGGGTATTTTAATTTTTCCCACTTTGAATACTCATCGCCCCCCTGATAACCCAAATCGCCCACTTGGGGGGCGATCGCCCCCAGGTTGGGAACCACTGGTCTAGAATCTTCATTTTTGATCTTCCGCCTTATTTCGGGTGTTTATTTTCAAAAAATTTTAAACGAAAATGTCAAAAATTACATCCCCTACAAATTTTCTTCTAATTTTTGACATTTTCGTTTAAAAAATTTTGACCTTTGAACCAAACTCAAGCAACATCAGCAAATTCTAGTTGCCATAAAGCTATTCAGTGAAACGCGTTTTAACTAGTAAGAACCAGTTCTTGCTAAAAAACGGGTTTTTACTGCAATATATAAATATCCATAATCTTTTAGAAGCTTTAATCTTATATACGAGCTCGGCCCTCCGGCTGGTGCCCTGGCGGGTAGCGTCTCGGTCCAAAAATTTTATTCCTCTTAAAAACCACACTCCAAATGTATACCCGTAAACTACCTAAAATATATCAGCTCTTAAAAGTTTCGCCTCTTTAATTTTTGAGTGGCGGGGGGGGGAGGAATAATTATCAATATATTTAATGTTTCTTAATTTAAAATGAATTGGAGTCTTTCATTTCAAAATTCGAGTCCAAATTACAATTATATTTCAAATTTGCCTGGTTAATGAAAATCGATTAGAGCCATCAGTTTAAAATCCGAGCTGACAATTATATGTCAAATTTGCCTCGTTAATTAATATATATTTAATGTTTCTTAATTTAAAATCTATTGGTGTTTTTTCATTTTCATTCGAGTTCAAATGATATTATCTCGACACAAAGTCTAAATCAAAAATATATAGTTTTAGTAACAGAAATTAAGATATAAATATTAATGTTGCATTGGTGTAATGGCTAGAGCTGATGCCCTTAGTTCAAGAGTTCGTCGGTTCGATTCTAGGCAAGAGGGTAATTTTTTTAAAGAAAATTCTTTCAGCGTTGTTACAAATTAATCTAGGCTCTTATATTATATATAGTATAAGTAAAGAGGGTACAAACCACGTATAGCGAAAACCGGGAGACACTCGTTAAAAACGGGAATGTATTATTACCTTATCCATGATAGAAGAGTAAATTTCCACTTTGTGGATAATATTTTTTGTATTTTTGTAAATAAATGAATAATTCTTTTGAGTTAATTTTTTCTGGAAATTTTACCGGGTGATTCAATAAGGGTGACGAGGTACCGTATCTCAGGAACTAATAATCGTAGAAGTTTGGGAAAAAAATCCTTCAGAGAAAATCGACCAAGAAAAATTGCTGGAAATATTTTTTAAGTTCATACATCCACCGCTAGGTGGCTAAATAGCTTCGATCGTATAAAAAATGCAATTTTCTCAAAAATTTTCCAATATAAGTTTAAAAATGAATACTCTCACGTTAATGCCACCATAATAGTCCATCTTTTTGATAAATGACTTTTTATTGTAGGACGTAAAATAAAGGCGGGAGGGGATGCTAAACTTTTATGGACTGCAGTGTCTATAACTTAAGTTTGACTTAACGGAATTTTGTTAACAAGGTCTGGTTCAAGAAAGGAAGGTTTGGTGAATAAAATAAAAAACCATCCATGCCATTCTAGTTCTTGCCGCCCTCGCTAAGGGGCGTGTTTTATAAAGTTAACCGTTTTATTGATTTTTCTCCAAAATCTTAAATGGAACCGTATAATTATTTTATTAGATTCAGAAAGTAGATCAAATTTGCAACAAAATATGTTCAAACCTCATGTCGATATCTTTTTTCGTTTAACAGTTATTGCTTAAAGAATGTTTTATTAACGAATTTATTAAAGAAGCAAAATAGGTAATTGAGTTTTCAATTTTTTTTTCAAGTTTCGTAGTCAAGCATGCCATGGATAAATAAAAAAACAGTTTAAAACTTTGTTCTTATTTTCATCTAATCACAACAATAATGATATAACATAACAAACAATAAAATAACAATTAAAACATTAACATCTATTTGTGAAAAATCGCCGTTTCCATAGAAACTGTCAACCAAGTCTTTCACGGCCTTCTAAGAAATTAGACATTTTTGAAATTTAATACCTACTCACAGGCGACACAGAAAAGCGTTATTATCATTATTGTTGTGATTAGATGAAAATAAGAACAAAGTTTTAAACTGTTTTTTTATTTCTCCATGGTATGCTTGACTACGAAACTTAAAAAAAAATTGAAAACTCAATTACCTATTTTGTTTCTTTAATAAATTCGTTAATAAAATATTCTTTAAGCAATAACTGTTAAACGAAAAAAGATATCGACATGCGGTTTGAACATATTTTGTTGCAAATTTGATCTACTTTCTGAATCTAATAAAATAATTATAAGGTTCCATTTAAGATTTTGGAGAAAAATCAATAAAACGGTTAACTTTATAAAACACGCCCCTTAGCGAGGGCGGCAAGAACTAGAATGGCATGGATGGTTTTTATTTTATTCACCAAACCTTCCTTTCTTGAACCAGACCTTGTTAACAAAATTCCGTTAAGTCAAACTTAAGTTATAGACACTGCAGTCCATAAAAGTTTAGCATCCCCTCCCGCCTTTATTTTACGTCCTACAATAAAAAGTCATTTATCAAAAAGATGGACTATTATGGTGGCATTAACGTGAGAGTATTCATTTTTAAACTTATATTGGAAAATTTTTGAGAAAATTGCATTTTTTATACGATCGAAGCTATTTAGCCACCTAGCGGTGGATGTATGAACTTAAAAAATATTTCCAGCAATTTTTCTTGGTCGATTTTCTCTGAAGGATTTTTTTCCCAAACTTCTACGATTATTAGTTCCTGAGATACGGTACCTCGTCACCCTTATTGAATCACCCGGTACATATATACACCGTATATATACAATGTTATTTTAATTAATTCAAGATGGTTTCAAACAAGTGTTGTTGCTATTCAAGAAATTTTATCTTCCAAGATATATAATACATCTGTTTTCGATTTCCTGTCTGAATAATATACATATATAGGAATTCAAATAAACAAATCAATCAAATTCAGATGGTGCAAATTAAACACAACATCTCAACAATTGTTGTTGTTTTGACTGATTATAGCTTTGGTCTGCTTTGGTGGTGGCCGATGGATCCAAAGTGAACTTAACTTCAATTAATAACCTTGTTAATTGTTATTTAAGTAAAAGCTATATCTATTCTATACTCAAAATAGATTAATTCGTAGGTATGAAATAAATAACATGGTAACTAAGGGATAATTAAATTTCCTCTATTGTGGATAACATCAATTGCTGCTTTTTCAAGAGATAATTGTTAGAAATTTCTTCTTCTCAGTATTAGAATACATCTGTTTTCTATTTCTATTCATTCTATTTTATATACATATATATATAAATAAACAACTTTACATTACGAAGAAAGTAAAGAAAGAATCAAAGATTTATAATATCTTTAATTCTTTTTTTAACCGACTTCAAAAAAGGAGGAGGTTCTCTATTCGATTGAATTTTTTTTTTTTTTTTGTGCCTATGTTACCTCATATCTCCGCCAATTCTCAACCGATTTTGAAAAAAATTTTTGCATTGGGTCCAGTCTAGCTTCCGATTGGTCCCATTTTTTTTCGTATTTTTTTCATAGGTATTAGACCTTTTTTATTAGGTTTGTTTAGACCTAACCTCTTTGTTTATGAACCGATTTCGATGGTTCTTTTTTTATCCGAAAGGGGTGTCTTAGGATGGTGTCATATTAATTTGGTCAAGTTCTGATGATATGATCACTATTAATAACATCACTAAAAAGAGAAAAATAAAAATAATTTTTAAGAAAAAAATAAAACCGACTTCAAAAAATTAAATGCAACAAATAAAATACACTAAAAGGTATAAAAATAATTATTATCTTATTTAGTTACAACTAAACGACTAAATATTAACATGAAATTACTTTTTGAAGTCGGTGCCAAACATATACCTTTTATGAATCGCACTCGACGGATCTTACTTAGTACGTTTGGCAGGTACGCTCGCTTATAGGTATAGTTAGTTTGGCACCGACTTCAAAAAGTAATTTCATGTTAATATTTCGTCGTTTAGTTGTAACTAAATAAGATAATAATTATTTTATACCTTTTAGTGTATTTTATTTGTTGCATTTAATTTTTGAAGTCGGTTTTTATTTTTTTCTTAAAAATTATTTTTTAATTCTAAATTAATATTTTGTCAAAAATAGTGACGTTAAATTTTTTAAAACACCATCTTTAAAAAAAAATTCGAAAAATCACATTCAAATTAAACACGAATTCTCAACAATCACTTCTTTTTGTTTTGATTGATTGTTGATATATTTAAAATTTATTTAAAATAAAAACATTCAATAATTATTTTTTTATAACAATAAGAAATTTATTTATTTATTTTTTTAATTATATAGTCATTATATTTTTTTTTTTTATTAAACATCATTAGAGTGAAACGAGATTAGAAATTGAAATGGAGAGGGAGGGAGGGAGGGAGGGGGGGATGCCTCCCGGTCCAATTTTGTCTTCTTTTTGATCTGATTTCTCTCTTCATTTCTCGTTAATTCTCTAATATCAAACACAAATTAATAATATAATTATTAACAAACAAATTAAATTCTTTCGTTATTTCTTTGAATGTTGATAGACACGAGAGAGTCAGGGTTCGGGGAAACCCCGGGGTAAATGAACAACCCCCCCCCCCCCCCCCGCCCATACCATCCGCCCAAGAAGGGTAAAAATTTTGGGAGAATTAATTAAATAAAAATCTGCGAATTTTGAAATCGAAGACAGTAGTAAGTATTCAAATTACACTTAGATAAAAAAACATCGCTACGCTAAAAAATTTAAATAAATTTAAAATTGATAAAAATTTGATTGTTTTTCATTTATTTAACTCTGTATAATATATTATATTTATATACAACTATATGAGACTAATGGATTATAGCCCCTAGTATATATATTTAAAAAACCGTATACGTAATATGTTTATTAGGCATCAATCAGAGGACAAACTCAGCGATTTCTACACTAAAGAATCAATATCCTTTCTTAAATTTTAATATTTATTACCGTATTTAATCGAATAAATTGTATCATTAAACAATTTTAAAATTATTTTTTTGAATGGAGGGTATCAAATAAATTTTGAGGCCCTCATAATGCAATGGCTAAGGCGTTAGAATTTTAATCGAGTTTACTCGAGATCGAATCGCGTTTCATTCAGAATAATTTTCACATGTGTAAAAAATACAAGATGCATTAACAAATCCAGGATAAGGCAACGGGAAACCACCCCTGTGAACAATTACCTCAGGAAAATTACTACTCATAGCCAGAGCTCAAAATAGAGTATGAAGAAGAAGAAATATATTTTGAGATAATTAGATAAACTTAAAAAGTCCCTCCCCGAACCCTCGAATCGCGTTTCACTCAAAACAATTTTCACCTGTGTTAAAAATACAAGATGCATTAACAAATTCAGAGGAAACCACCCCCGGGAAGAGGATGCTCTTCAAAGTAATATCCAACGCTCGAAATAGAGTACCTATGGCCTTTATGAAATTTATTTTAAGATAATAGATTAATCTTAAAAATCCCTCCCCGAACCCCCTGGACCCGTGATGACGTTTCGAGCTGAAAATAAAACTTGTTTAGTAGTAGTGTTGTACCGAATCGTTTCCTCAGATGTCCGTTGAGATAGAGGAGTGGTGTGGCGGCGGCGGGGGCGACGACTTGCCGGGGGCGGTTTTCGGGGGTGGAACGTTTCGGTTGCACGGAGACAACCCTTGGCGACATCGCACACATCGACATGGCAATCTAATCACATCGGAACGCACACAGGAAGGACAGACAACACGCATTCGACAACGAGAACAAACAACAAGTGTTCTTAGAGTTGAGCTCAGCCTGTTACTCCGTCCGATCCGAGAGAGTGGCAAACCCCCCACTTCCCCTCTCCCCCACCACCACCCCACCCCACCGGCACTCCCTCCCCTCCCAATCCAGCCACATACAAGGAGAGCATCATCGGTCCACGGATAACAAATGAAGCAAAAAAACTTTCTAGATTAGCAACTGGTTGTTGACCAGCTCACTTGCAGAACACACACAACATTTATATTAGGAAAATTGCAAGCATTCAAATCACTAACAATTAATCGTTCATCCCTATGAAAGAAAAATGTCGAAGCTCCAATGGACACTTTTTTAACCGACTTCAAAAAAGGAGGAGGTTCTCTATTCGACTGAATTTTTTTTTTTTTTTTTTGTGCCTATGATCGATTTTTTTTCATAGGTATTAGACCCTTTTATTAGGTTTGTTTAGACCTAACCTCTTTGTTTATGAACCGATTTCGATGGTTCTTTTTTTATCCGAAAGGGGTGTCTTAGGGATGGTGTCATATTAATTTGATATGATCACTATTAATAACATCACTAAAAAGAGAAAAATAAAATAATTTTAAGAAAAAAATAAAAACCGACTTCAAAAATTAAATGCAACAAATAAAATACACTAAAAGATATAAAATAATTATTATCTTATTTAGTTACAACTAAACGACGAAATATTAACATGAAATTACTTTTTGAAGTCGGTGCCAAACATATAGCTTTTATGAATCGCACTCGACGGATCTTACTTAGTACGTTTGGCGGGTACGCGAACTTATAGGTATAGTTTGTTTGGTACCGACTTCAAAAAGTAATTTCATGTTAATATTTCGTCGTTTAGTTGTAACTAAATAAGATAATAATTATTTTATACCTTTTAGTGTATTTTATTTGTTGCATTTAATTTTTTGAAGTCGGTTTTTATTTTTTCTTAAAAATTATTTTTATTTTTCTCTTTTTAGTGATGTTATTAATAGTGATCATATCATCAGAACTTGACCAAATTAATATGACACCATCCCTAAGACACCCCCTATCGGATAAAAAAAGAACCATCGAAATCGGTTCATAAACAAAGAGGTTAGGTCTAAACAAACCTAATAAAAAAGGTCTAATACCTATGAAAAAAAATCGAAAAAAAAATGGGACCAATCGGACGCTAGACTGGACCCAATGCAAAAAAAATTTCAAAATCGGTTGACAATTGGCGGAGATATGAGGTAACATAGGAACAAAAAAAAAAAAAAAAATTCAGTCGAATAGAGAACCTCTTCCTTTTTTGAAGTCGGTTAAAAATTAGATTAGATGGAAAGGCAACCCAAGAAAAATGAAAAATAAAATACCAAATAAAAAAAAAATGTATTAGAACGACATTTTCATCATTTTAAAAAATTCGACGTATCGAACAGTGGCGGATCATAGGGTAAGCGGAATGAGCGGTTTCGGGGGGGGGGGTGCTTGTAAGAGGCCCCAAAAAGGCCGATTGTGTTAAAGTGTTTTCTTAAACACTATTTTTAACACTTGTATTCAATTTTGTTAATAAATACCAAAATTTGGATATGATAATTCATGGTTCAAATTGTTTTTTTATCTTTTGTTTAATTGATTTTGAGGGCCCCGTTATTTTACCGCTTATGGCCTCCATCACTTGAATTGATCAACCCCGTTTTCGAAGGAGAAGAGGATTCTCTCAGGTGCTCAATATCCTGTTTATTTATTCAAAAATAATAAATAATTTCTATAGATATGTAGAATTAACAGCAAGAAATTATAGAAATAAATTATTCAACTTTCGCTGTTCATTTACTTAAATAAAAAATTAAAATTAATTGTTTAATTAATGAATCAAGGCTTAGGCTGCGAAAAATGAACGAGGAGAGGATTAAAAAGAAATTCCATAATTCATATAGACAAAGGGTATTAGTTTGGGTTCAGGGATCAGTAGCTTAGTGGATATAGGAGTTAAAACTCTTATGACAAAGCATTGCAGTGCATAAGCATGCTTTGCACGCAGCACACGTTTTGCCGACTCCCAACACTCTTTCGCGGTCAAATTAGAAAAGTGCCGGACCACTTCATTCGCGAATTCATATATCCCCTTACGACGTCACAGGAACTCGGAACTCTCTCCCAGCCTCTATCTTTCCCAGCACCTATGATCTTCAAACCCTTCCAAAACCAGGGGTGCATAGACACCCAGCGTCTACACCCTCTCACTTAAACAACTTTCCCTTCTCTTCGGTAATGCAAGGGTCTTTCGAGATCCATAGGGGCTACATCTTTACTGGTGCACCCCTTCTTGCATCTCGATTGCATTAAAAAAAAAAAAAAAAAAAAAAAAATATGCAAAGATCCCGGGTTCGAGCCCCGGCTGATCCTTTGTCTGTAATAAAAATAAACTTTTCTTCGTTCCCTAAATTTAAATTTGTTATTAAAACTAATGTTTAAAAAGTATATTTATTTATTATTTTGATTGTTTTTAAAGTATGTCGATCGATTAATTATTAAAGTTGTTAACGGAAAAAAGAAGAAGAATTATATAAATGACAAATATGCAGGGAAGTTAATTATTTGAGCTCCTGAAGAAGTCAACAAAGTTGACGAAACGTTGGCAATAAAATATAAATCTGTATAAAAAAATATAGTCCTTATTTCCTGATAACAACTTTAATAATTTATTTATTATATTTATTTTATTTCTAAAAATCATAGATTCATCAATAATAAAATTCAAAATTAAAAAAAAAATTATTGCCCCCCCCTGCCTCCCTTTGTGAAAAATTTCTCTAAGTTTAATTTCTAAACATTAAATACTAGCTGCAAGGCCTCGCCTTCGGCGGCCCTCTTGCTAGCCAGGGGGCACGCCCCTGACCCCCAACCCACGAATCCCACCCTCACACTACACTCCCCCCCGAACCATCCAGCACCCCTACCCCCGCACCATGAACCCGTGCCCAACCCAGGCCCCAATACCACAGAACCCAAACCTCACCCCCCAATCCAACCCACCACACTACCCGAAACCAACCCAGCACCCCAACCCCCGCCCCCACACCACCACTTCAACACTCTAACCTGCACCCCCCACCTCGGACCCCCACCCCGTACCACCCCACTACGCCACTGGACCCTCACCTGAACCCCCCATCCACCAACCTTGCACCACCCCCCGTGCCCCCCCCCCCTCCTCCCACCCCTACTCCGCCATACTCCCTCACTCCACCGCCATTCCACTCCGCGCATCCCATGCCCTAACCCACCCCCACTCCACCCCCCGCACCCAGTTTTTGCATTATCTAGCCTTCTAGTGACCCACAGATTATGTATACTAAATTTGGTTGAGTTTGGTCCATGAGCAAGAATTTTCAGATTTTTGACCCCCCCCCATTTTAGGTGGTTAGTTTTTGCATTTCTAGCTCTCTAGAGTCCCACAGATTATGTATACAAAATTTGGTTGAGTTTGCTCCAAGAGGCAAGAATTTTCATTTTTTGACCCACCTCCTTCCCTTTAGAAGTGGTTAGTTTTTGCATTTCTAGCTCTCTAGAGACCCACATTTTATGTATACTAAATTTGGTTGAGTTTGCTCCAAGGGCAAGAATTTTCATTTTTTGACTCCCCCCCCCGATTTTGGGTAGTTAGTTTTTGCATTTCTAGCTTTCTAGAGTCCCTCAGATTATGTATACAAAATTTGGTTGAGTTTGGTCCAAGAGCAAGAATTTTCATTTTTTGACCCCCCCCCCCGATTTTGGGTAGTTAGTTTTTGCATTTCTAGCTTTCTAGAGTCCCTCAGATTATGTATATAAAATTTGGTTGAGTTTGGTCCAAGAGCAAGAATTTTCATTTTTTGACCCCCCCCCCCCATTTTGGGTGGTTAGTTTTTGCATTTCTAGCTCTCTAGAGGCCTACAGATTATGTATACAAAATTTGGTTGAGTTTGCTCCAAGGGCAAGAATTTATATATTTTTCTCCTTCCCCCCCTTTTTGGGTGGTTTTTGGGGGAATTTTTTAAACAAAAGTTGTCAGAAATCACATCCCCTACAACTTTGCTCATTTTAAAATTTCCCGTAGAGTTAATAGTTTAAGAGTTATTTGATAATTTTCATTCGTGCACCCCCCCAAACCCCCTTTTGGGGTCAAAATATCAAAACGTTATATAGCTAAAAACGTAAGTTAGAAGACCTCTGATACAAATATGAAATTTCATAATAATCCCTTCAGCCGTTTTGACGTGAATCGTGAGCAACTTTTCGCGGAAACCACTGAAACAGACAGACAGACAGACAGACATACAGACAGGAATTTTGTTGATGGTGTTTTCGTTCATAGCTTTGCTTGAAACGTGTGCAACCAAAATTTGGCGTGATTTGGACCAATGTACAGACAAAACCTTAATTTTATATATATAGATAGGTATTACCATAATTAAAAAAAATAATTGACAATTATATTTTTCGAATCAATTAAATCTCATTAATAAAATATTACAAATAATTTGATATATATAATCCTAAAAAATTCTTTAGAATATGATATAATATCTTCAGTTAATCCAAGAAAAATTTGAATTAATCAATTTTTGAATTGTTTTTCTACTAAAGTTAGAAAAACACGTTAAAATAAAATATATTAATTAATTAATAATAATTGAAAAAAAGATTTTATTTTGCTGAGACTAGTAGCTGAGTTGTTGATTCATAAAGAAAAATTAATGAGGTTGTCCTCTGCTTGATAAAAATAAACATATAGGTACATACATTATATATAATTCTAAAACTCGTAGATACAAATTCTTTTATAAAACAATCTTGCAACGTTTATTAAAATCCCCAACGTTTCGGGTGAAATTCTTCCTTGATCAATGGAATTTGAAAAATATTGTTGCTTTAAAAAAGGAATATAAAAGTTGCAATTCCATTGCTTTTTAAAGCAACTATACTTTTTTAAATTCCATTGATCAAGGGAGAATTTCACCTGAAACGTTTGGGATTTTAATAAAATTGCAAGATTGTTTTATAAAAGAATTTGTATCTATTATAAAATATAATGTATATATTGTATGTAGCAGTGGCGTGCAGTTCATGGATGCTGTGGATGCGGCGCATCCCTAAAATTTCAAAACATTTAGAGTATTTTCATACCATGTGTCTTAAAAAAAATATAATATTAAATTTGAAAAATAACGAATAATTCCATGATGTTGTATCACAGTAGTTCTTAAACTATGGGTCGCGAAACATATTCTTTGGGTCACACAGAGTCGTTAAAAAATATTTAAATATTTTACTACATTTATTTTTTATAAGTTTTAATATAGATATATCTTAATTTTTTCGATAACTTTTACTAAGAAAATATTCAAAATACGTCGCAACTTTTTTATTAAATTTTCCTTGGATCGAAAATGTACCTTTTTTTATTTTAATTGTTTAAAAGAAATAAAATAAACGTGAGTAAAAAAAGGTTCATCATTGTAAAATTGAAGAAAAATTTCTCAAGTATGAATTAAAAGAAGTTTTGAAAAAATTTTGGCTTTTTTTGGTCACGGTATGAACATATTTTTCAAATGAGGATCGCGGCTTAAAAAGATTAAGATGAAATTTGCAAAAATAGCGAACAATAAATAAATAATATATATTATACAGTTATATAATTTCGATTTATATGTGTGTATGTTTATTTGCATCAAGCAGAGGACAACCTCTTTGTTTCTCTTTATGAATCAACAACTCTGCTACTCTCAGCAAAACAAAAATCTTTTTCAATTATAATTATTATTACGAGCAGTACCCGGCGTGCCTACGGCACGCCCAGCATCGCTCGGCCCTCCGGGCTGGCGGCCCTGGCGGGCAGCGTCTCGAGATGTGATTATTAGCTGTCCGTAATTATATGTTTTGAAAAAAATATTTTTTTGAATAATGAATATTGATCAAAGAAAGATGAAAAATATCAGTAAATGCTTTATAAATACTTTATTAGAGCATGCAACCATTTCTCTCGAAGAAGAAATTAATTTATATACTAAAATTTAAAGAATTTATATATTTGTCTACTAATATTTTTCGACTTTTTTAATAATACATTTCAATATTTAAATTTATCTAAAAAGTGTTCTAAATTAAATATATATAATAATTTTAAAATTAATTTATCTACTAAAATTTCAAATGAGCCGCGCAGTAATAAATTAAGAATTAATCTCATTATCCCATTAAATCATATCTCATTAAAACTTATATTATAAATTAAATATATATAATATATATATATATTTTAAAAATTAATTTGTCTACTAAAATTTCAAGAATTTATATTTTTCTTAAATTCAAAAAAAAAAAAAATTAATTTTCGCGGTATGAATTATTTCCAAAAAATTAAATATATATTAATATATAATATATTTTAAAATTAATAAATTTGTCTACTAAAATTTCAAATGAGACACGCCGTAAATCTAATATTCTAAGCTATATTAGAGGAATATATTAATATATAGAGATATTAAAGATATAATATATATAGAGAATAGAGATGTTTTATTTGAAAAATTTGACAATCTAGCAACTGTCATTGAATATTAGTTGCTTTTTCTCCCACATGTTCACCTGACAGCGCCACGGGTACTGTCTGACAAGGGCTTTTATATATAAGATTAATATATTTTATTTTAACGTGTTTTTCCAACTTTAGTAGAAAAACAATTCAAAAATTAATTAAATATTTTCTTAGCTTAATCGAATTTTTATAAAGATTTATTTATTGTATAATTAAAATTTTTATATATACCTATATATCAAATTATTTGTAATATTTTATTAATGAGATTTAATTGATTGGAAAAATAAAATTGTTAATTATTTTATTGAGGTGTAATTCTAAGGTACTAGACCCAGGTTCGATTCCCAGCTAGTCATATATTTTAAGTAATTTTTTAATTTATAACGTTGTATCATTCGCATCTATAGCAAATTTGTAACAGGAATAGTATGGAATTGGACAAAATTACAAACACAGAGTTTTTAATTAAATGGGCCAGACGTTTTCGTCAATTTATTTTGACTTATTCAGTGGGCAATTTTTTCATTTTTTGTCAAAAAACAATTGGGCCGCTGAGTAAGTCAAAATAAATTGACGAAACGTCTGCCCCATTTAATAAAAATTTTGTGTTTTTAATTTTCTCCAATTCCCTACCATTCCTGTTACTTTATTAATAGTCCCTGGAGCACCGAACGATGCTCGGTAACTTTTTGCTTCAGTTAAAAGCTATATATTAATATTATTTATCGAATTGTCAACCCGAAACCCCCTAACCCGTGAATTTCATCCAAATCGTTAGAGCCGTTTTCGAGAAACCGATTCTATTATATATACAAGAATTGCTCGTTAATATAATAAGATAAGATATTTATGTTAAACAGACCAAATAAATAAATTTTAAAGTAATTTAAGAAAAATTACTTGCTTACTGTAGAGTCAAAGTACTTTAAAGTGTAATTTTACTAAAAACTTTATAGAAGCTTTTTGTTGCGTCTCAAGGTACTTATTATATATATATAATAAGCCAGATTAATTTGCAGCAACGCTGACCTAATGCTGCCGATCAGAGAGCGCTGATGCCGTCGGTATATTTGCGGCAAATTTGAAATATAATTGTAATTTGGACTCGAATTTTGAAATGAAAAACTACAATTTATTTTAAATTAAGAAACATTAAATATATTGATAATTATTCCTGCCCCCCCCCCCCCTTCACGACTCAAAAATTAAATATTCAATTTGCTTTTCTTTTGCGCAGAGAAGAAGAAATTAATCACATCTTATTTGATTTATATTTTATATAATATTTCTTTATTTTTTAATAATTTTGTCAACTTTTTTATAATTTTTTAAAATTCTTATTTTTTGATTTTTTCAAAATTGAACGACTTAAGACACGCATGCCCGAGTTTCTCATGGCAATACTGGAGAAGCCTCTCATATAAACAACACCTGATCTCTTTTAAATAGTTGGAGCCTTAAAGTATCGATTATCGATCCCAAATTTGAAAAAATGATATAATATAATACTCCTCCTCACACGATCCCACTTATTTAAATAAATCTACATATTTCCACACAAAAAATATCACAATGCTGTAGATTATAGAAAAAAAATACTTCCAGATTCATATCTAGAGCCTCATTTCTGTAGCTGTGTCAGGACGAAAATGAGGCGAAACTTTTAAGAGACTATTTATTTTCGGGAGTGTGGTTTTTTAAGAGGAATAAAATTTTTTGGACCGAGACGCCGCCCGCCAGGGCACTAGCTTCCGAGTGGCCGAGCTTTGAGGGCGTGCCGAAGGCACGCACAAAAAGCTCGTATTCAATATACTTATATTCATTGTATATATTTTATATATGGCTTCGGAAAAAATCCATTTGGCCAGAAATAGAATATTAAATCCTGATCAAAATTCGTTAGGCCATTTTAGATATTTAGAAAAAATTAAAAAAGTACAGTAATAAAGTACTAATCTTTGTGCACCGATATGTATAAAAAATTAATCAGAGCTTTATTTTGTTAAAATAATGTTGGGTTTTCCATTATATCCAAATCGTTAGAGCCGTTTTCGAGAAACCGATTCTATATATAAGAATTGCTCGTTTAATACAATAAAAGATTTTCTAAATTAAATTAATAATAATAATATGTTTACATTAAATAATAATTATTCAATTAAGTGTGATTTATTGATGTCTAATAAATCTCATTAATAGAAAATTATAATTATAAATTTATTAAGAGGCCAATTAATAAGAATTAATTAGAAAAATTAGAATCTTATGAATATATCATCTGTAATATAAAAATACAAAAAAATAAAGAAAAATTTTTGAATGTTTTTCTAAAATAAGTTTAGAAAAACTAATAAATAATTAAAATAAATAAAAATTTTGTTTAGAGATGCGATGATAAATTATATTAATTAATAAATCAAAGAGTGGGTCTTCTGCTTGATGGAATTTTATGGACTTGACTAAATGGTAAAATAAAATAAAGAGGGCAAATGCGAGCCTGGCTTGTCTGCTTTTAGGGTTCCATAATATAGAACAGACTTTCTAGGCTCAATATAACGATTGAATGGTATGTTAAAATCAAAAAAACATCTTTATACAAAAATGAACTTTCTACGAACTTCGGTTCAAGAGCTAAAAAAATGATTTTTTACTTTTATCCAATGCGAAGCATGGGAGAAAGTATTGGAATCGCTCTCGCGGCAAGCACGACTTCAAAGGGTCCTCAGGTAAAGACTACGGAACCCATAGACTCAATTAAGGTCACAAATTGAAGTATTCAATGAGATTGAATTTTAGCACGTGACGGTTTTGCCAAAAATTACCTGGGATCTCGTCGAGAGGCCAAAAAGTGCCATTTTTTGGAAGTGCGTGCGGATGGATGGATGGATGGATGTTATCGTTTTTTTCGTCCACGATTTTTTCCACACCTTTCCACTGATGAATTGAAATTGAAAACCTAATATTAGTTTAACAAAATGAAGCGCTGATTAGTTCTTGGTATATATCGGTCCACAAACATTAGTACTTTATTTAAGTACTTTTTTAGTTTTTTCTAAATATCTTGAAAATGACTTAACCAATTTTAATGAAATTTAATATCCTAATTAAGTACCTTGGGAACCACAAAAAAGGTTAAATAAAGTTTTTAGTAAAATTATATTTTAAAGTACTTTACTCTAGGGTAATATAGTACTTTTTTTAATTTTTTATTTTTAATTCCTTAAAATTTATTCATTTGATCGTTTTAATATAGCTCATTCAACCTAACTTAAGTAAAAATGGTTAGGCTTCTCGCTGTCAAGCTTGAGTTGTTTGCCATAAAAGAATTTAGTCTTTTTGATTTTAAGTCGATTCTTCCACGTTTTCAGTAGAGGTTGTCATTAATAGTCAAAACATCCAAAATGGAATGCAATAAGGTTATTCCTCTAGTATTAGATAAGAATCGATCGTTATTTTTTATTTTAAGTCGATTCCTCCATGTCTTCAGCAATGGTTACCAATAATAATCGAAGCGTCAAAAATCTAATGTAGAATTGTTATTCCTCAAGTAATAGATGAGAATCAATCGCTATTTTTGAATTTAAGTCAACATGTTGAACACATGTTTTAAAACCCTGAAAAATAATCATTTTCAATGATTCTAATACTCAAAATAATTCCAAAATAAAAGGTCATAAAAAATTTGTATTTATAAAATAATTAAGATTTTGAGGTTTTTGTACTATTTAAGTTGAAAAGTAAAGAAAAATTGACTCTTTAATCTTGAAGTTCCGATTACAGCGAATGAGCTGAAATTTGGCATTTAAGTTTGTATGAAATAAGCTCGAACTTTGTGCCAAGTTTAAAAATGTCTGAAACAAGTGGTAAAAATAGTTCTGAAGCTTTGTTTTTTTCGGCTGATGTATGTACATTTTTACCAAAGAATATTGTAGAAAGTTTTTTCTAGTGACAAAATGTTTGTATTTTCCAAACAAATAATCTAAATAGATTTTGTGTGTTTTCTAGATTCAGAAATTGTAGATAATATGGTAAATTAGGATAAATTAGAATAGAAAAAAAAATCGAATGTGCTAATGAGCTAAAATTTGGCACTTAAGTTTGTATTCAATAAGATCGAACTTTGTGCCAAATTTAAAAATGTCTGAACCATGTGGTAAAAATTCTTCTGAGGCTTAGTTTTTTTTTTTTAACCTATTTATGATATTTACCAAATAATAAAATATTATAGAAAGTTTTTTCTAGTGTCAAAATGTTTTGTATTTTCCAAACAAATAATCTAAATAGATTTTGTGTGTTTTCTAGTGTCAGAAATTTTGGATAATAAATCCAAATAAATTAAAATAAAAAAAAAAGAATGTATTAGGAGCTGAAATTTGGCATACAAGTTGGTATATTAATAAACTGTTTTTTAATAATTTTTCGACGCATTTAATACAATTCTGAAAAATTAACATTTTGCATAAAGTTCAAGTTATTAATTTACCAACTTGTATACCAAATTTTAGCTCATTATCTATCTTCATCAGAGCTTCAAGCATAAAAATTCGATTTTTTTCCAAAGCTCAAAATTTTAAATCTTAATTATTTTATAAAATCAAATTTAATTAGATTTAATGTTTTTTAGATAAAAAAAACCCTGTAGATCTAATGAGCTAAAATTTAGCATATAAATTGTTTTTAATAAACTGCTTCTTTGTGCCAAGTTTAAATATTCTAGTACAAACCGTTCGCTGATAATTAAAATAAATACCTGTCTAAATCTCTAAAAATTCTCAAGATTAAGTAGGTAATAATGAAAGGCAGTCCATAAATTATTTAATTTTATTCAATTTCCGACGTTTCGGACTATTTTCTTTTCTTCTTCAGGGTATTGAATAGTTATTGATGGGCGGGTATAACTTGTCTCTCCTTTCAGTGATAGCAACAATATTACAATATTTTCCTATATTATATCATAAGATAACCAAGTACACTTATTGAATAACGAGGGGTGAACCGCGACCTAATATCGTGTACACCTACTTCCACTTTCATTTCCAAGTAGAAGACAATAGATGAAGTGGCATTATCTAATGAATTCCAAAATAATTCCACATAATTCCAAAGAGGGTGTACACCTAATTCCAATCGCGGTTCACCCCTCATGGAATAATGTTGGGGAAAATATTGTAATATTGTTGCTATCACTGAAAGGAGAGACAAGTTATACCCGCCCATCAATAACTATTCAATACCCTGAAGAAGAAAAGAAAATAGTCCGAAACGTCGGAAATTGAATAAAATTAAATAATTTATGGACTGCCTTTCATTATAACCTACTTAATCTTGAGAATTTTTTAGAGATTTAGACAGGTATTTATTTTAATTATCAGCGAACGGTTTGAACTAGAATATTTAAACTTGCACAAAGAAGCAGTTTATTAAAAACAATTTATATGCTAAATTTTAACTCATTAGATCTACAGGGTTTTTTTTTATCCAAAAAACATTAAATCTAATTAAATTTGATTTTATAAAATAATTAAGATTTAAAATTTTGAAAAAATTGAATCTTTATGCTTGAATCTCTGATGAAGATAGATAATGAGCAAAAATTTGGCACGCGATTGGAATTAGATGTACACCCTCTTTGGAATTATGTGGAATTATTTTGGAATTCATTAGATAATGCCACTTCATCTAGTGTCTTCTACTTGGAAATGAAAGTGGAAGTAGGTGTACACGATATTAGGTCGCGGTTCACCCCTCGTTATTCAATAAGTGTACTTGGTTATCTTATGGTATAATGCAGGAAAACACTGTAATATTGTTGCTATCACTGAAAGGAGAGACAAGCCATACCCGCCCATCAATAACTATTCAATACCCTGAAGAAGGAGAGAAAAAAGTCTACGAAATGTCGGAAATTGAATAAAATTAAATAATTTATAGACTGCCTTTCATTATAACCTACTTATTTCGCTTACCAGTTTAAGAAAATTAAATTGTCAAGATTTTTTCTTATATTTCATGTCCATTCTTTATTTAAATAAAAAATTAAAAAATTAATAGGTTTTTTGGACAATTTTATATTTTATTAATGTATTTTATTAATTTTTGCACAACGTTTCGTCCGTTTCCGGACTTTATCAAGTGCTGAAAAACAAAAGTACAAGAACAATAGATTGGGAAAATTAAATTAATGCATATTTCAAAATACAACTATACATGATATGCCACATGTCACTCACCTCAATCAGTTAACACATTAAACGTCCATAAAATAGTGAGACCATCGAGAAAACAATTTAAAAAAAAAAATTTTAAGCTATCAATCTCGAGTTAACATAAAAAATAAATAAATAAACAAACAAACAAATAACAAAAACAAAACAAAAACAAAAAATAAAAAATAAAAAATCGACCATCGAAACGTCACTGATTCAAAACTAAATCATATATGCAACTTTTTTTTTTAAATTGTTTTCTCGATGGTCTCACTATTTTATGGACGTTTAATGTGTTAACTGATTGAGGTGAGTGACATGTGGCATATCATGTATAGTTGTATTTTGAAATATGCATTAATTTAATTTTCCCAATCTATTGTTCTTGTGCTTTTGTTTTTCAGCACTTGATAAAGTCCGGAAGCGGACGAAGCGTTGTGCAAAAATTAATAAAATATAAAATTGTCCAAAAAACCTATTAATTTTTTAATTTTTTATTTAAATAAAGAATGGACATGAAACAACTGAATATAAAAAAAAATCTTGACAATTTATTTTTCTTAGACTGGTAAGCGAAATAGTAGGTTATATGTTAATGAAAGGCAGTCCATAAATTATTTAATTTTATTCGATTTCCGACGTTTCGGAGACTTTTTTTCTCTCCTTCTTCAGGGTATTGAATAGTTATTGATGGGCGGGTATAACTTGTCTCTCCTTTCAGTGATAGCAACAATATTACAATATTTTCCTACATTATACCATAAGATAACCAAGTACACTTATTGAGTAACGAGGGGTGAACCGCGACCTAATACCGTGTACACCATCGGGGGGGGGGGGGGAATAATTATCGATATATTTAATGTTTTTTAATTTAAAATCTATTGGTGTTTTTTCATTTTCATTCGAGTTCAAATGAATACAATATTATCTCGACACAAAGTCTAAATCAAAAATTTATAGTTTTAGTAACAGAAATCATGGTATAAATATTAATGTTAGATTGGTCTAGTGGTTAAAGCTAATGACCTTAGTTCAAGAGTTCGTAGGTTCGATTCTAGGCAAGAGGGAAATTTTTTTCGAGAAATTTCTCTTAGCGTTGTTACAAATTAATCTAGACAAATATATATAGTATTAAATAAATAATTTAATAATTTTCCGACAATGTTCTGTGACATTCCAGAGTGTATCGCAAGTCTTCTGGATGATCATTTTCTTGAATAAATAAATGCTCCATTTTTTTATTATTATGGTATTACCGAGGGGTGAACCGCGACCTAATATCATGTACATCTAGTTCCACTTTCATTTCCAAGTAGAAGACACTAGATGAAGTGGCATTATCTAATGAATTCCAAAATAATTCCACATAATTCCAAAGAGGGTGTACACCTAATTCCAATCGCGTGCCAAATTTTTGCTCATTATCTATCTTCATCAGAGATTCAAGCATAAAGATTCAATAAGTGTACTTGGTTATCTTATGGCATGATGTAGGAAAATATTGTAATATTGTTGCTATCACTGAAAGGAGAGACAAGTTATACCCGCCCATCAATAACTATTCAATACCCTGAAGAAGGAGAGAAAAAAGTCTCCGAAATGTCGGAAATTGAATAAAATTAAATAATTTATAGACTGCCTTTCATTATAACCTACTTATTTCGCTTACCAGTCTAAGAAAATCAAATTGTCAAGATTTTTTCTTATATTTTTTAAATAAGAGAGATTTTTCTTTTTCGAGAATAACATACGTCGGGGGGATAGTTGATTAAAAACGAGGGCGAATTTTCGAAAAATAAACGTAAATTATGGTCTTTAAAAAAAAAGCATTAAAAGAAAGGTCATTCATTGTAATGTATAATTTAAATAGTACCTATGTAATTTAAAGAAGACGATTCTCTGGACATCAAAAAAAAACAAAAAAAAAACGTCCATTTCCGGTGAAAACTCGAATTTTGTGACTCATTTTCATTTCAAACTATGTGAAAGTGAAAAATTAGTAGCAATTTAATTAATAAATAAATAAATAAAAATAACAAATAATAAAATGTGTTCAATAAGCATTCGTTTAAGATAATGAATTAGAAATAAGAAAGGACTCATTCTAAAGTGACATGAAGAAGACTCTGACGTTTTTTTTTTAATCTTTCTCTTCATTTTTAGCGATTAATAAATAATGGATGCCTAAAGGCAATCGACTCTCCCTGTTTGATCTCAATGCAATTATTAGTCGATTTTTTTTTTTTTTTATTCAACTAATACCATAAAAAGAATGAAAGTCAAATTAATTTCCGGATTTTGAGGCCATGCGGATGGAATAAAATTAGCAAAATAAGAAGAGGTAAAAAAAAAATCATTATCATCGTCCATTACTAATTTCTAATTTATGATCAAATACATATTTTGAAATAAAAAAAAATAATAATATTATGGGATTTTTAAATTAAATAAACTGCAAGGGATCGTTGATAGACTTTATCCATATAGTGCAGTCAAAATTGTGCTCAAATGAGCCCCTATGGGGAAAGTTTTGGGGTAGTTCTGATTTTTTGCAGATATATGTTTTTTGGAGCGCTGAATCCAAATCAGAGATCTCCCATCAAAATTTCGTGACGCAACATTGTTGAAAATCAAAAAATGTGAAAATGTCAATTTTTTGCCGGTTTTTAGCTTATAACTCGAGAACTATTAACTTTTCGTAAATAACCTCCCTATTCAAAATGAAAGTTCATAAAATTTCCTACGAATTTCAGTATTTAGTTTTTTTTCTCCGATGGACCGTTTGGACTCAAGCGCAAAATCCAAGTTTTCGACCTCGCACTTTTTTCCGATTTTTTCCCATTTTGACAATGAAGGAGCACTTTTTCGACAAAGACCACTATATACATTTTTAAACTAGATTAAATTTGCTATAATTCAAACAAAGTTTCATCTTAATCGGATAAATGGTAATCCGTATACGCAATGAGGTTGAAGTTTTGAAAAACTGCAATTTTTTGCAAAAAATCGCAGTTTTTCCTTCATAAAATGAAAAGCAATCATCCTAGAAACTTGATTCTATCTCATTCTCTAGGAAATTTTGTTGCACTTAAATGTTTACTTGGTCTACGTTTTTGATAAAACTCTTAGATTTATAGATATCCAGCATTTTCACTGACAGGATATGATCCGAATCCTCAAAAGTGTCATGGAAATCTATAAATCTAAGACTTTTATCAAAAAAGTGGCCCAAGTAAACTTTCAAGTAATTAAAATTTTCCTAGAGAATGAGACCAGAATCAAGTTTCTAGGATAAGTGGTTTTCATTTTATGAAGGAAAACTGCGATTTTTTTGCAAAAATGGATCATTACCTGTCATGGAAAATGCTAGATATCTATAAATCTAAGATTTTTAACCAAAAAGTGGTCCAAGTAAACGTTCAAGTCAACAAAATATCCTAGAGAATGAGAAAGGAATCAAGTCAAGAAATTTTGGTGGTAGACCACAAATTTGGATTCAGCGCACCAAAAAACATTTATATGCAAAAAATCAGAACTACCCCAAAACTTTTCTGATAAAAACACAATTTGACTGGACTAATAGTCATTTAAAATATTAATTTGTTTATATCTATAGCGAGCGAGGAGTAGCACATATAATAAATAGCGTGGGAGAGAAGGCCGGCAAGCAAGAGGTAGGCGGTTAGGGTTAAATAAAAATGCACATATAAAATTGGTACACGACACAAGGCGAGTGGACGCAGGTGAACTTGTAGGGAAAGAGATGATACTATTCTATACACTTCGGGCTACCGTACCAGTAAGAGACCCCCGTTGTGTAGTTATCACCTCAATCTTCAAGTGCATTGCACTTGAATCTAAGTTGCTAATTGAATTGTCATGACTTATATTTAATCAAAATGGACATAATTATCACTACTGAAATTGATCTGTTTATTTCTTGCATTGCATAATTTATCCCTCGCCTTGGTGGTAATTTATTTATAGTAAATCTTTATATATGCATGTCTGTGATGTATATTACAAATATCGATATTTTGTATATTTGTTTTTTCTGTTAAAATACAACTTGTGTGTTGAAAGTGATTGAATATGTGGCGTGCTCTACCGACAGTTTTGTGATCATGTATCAATATAAGTCCTAAGTCATTTGATCGATTTGTACAAAATTTCGCATACGCACCCTCGAGGACCTTATGGAAATGAATCGTCATGTGAAAGTGAGAGAGAAGCAAAGGCGGGCTCCAAAATTATTAAAATGATAAAATTTTCACACAAATATACTTAAAGCTATTTCCCCAGGAAGAGTTCCAAATTTAAAAGATATGTTCAATACTAATGGGCCTAAAATTAATGGGTGGGGGGTATTTTGGAAATTATTACAAATTATTTTATTAAATAAAAGAGGGGCCAGGTAAAGTCATGTATATGGCTTATTTCTACTTAAAATTAGAATGTTAAATGTACATAGGTGTATGTATAGTTGCCTAACTGTAAGGGGGTTTCTTGTGAGAATGTGGCGAAAAATTTGTTATGGCTATTTATATTAGTGACTAGCTTCAAGGCTCGCCTTCAGCAGGCCTTTTGCTAGACCAATATTTTATTTATTTTTTATTTATTTATTATATTAGAATAAATAATAAAATTAAAAAGAAGAGAAAAAATTATCACCAATAAAAAAAAATATTGAACAGTTGTATAGCCCATTTTAAAAATGTCGCAATTTATATATATATATTTATTTATTTATGTATTACTAATTAGATTAATAGTTATGTGAGTCACATACTTTCATTCTCTTCTAGGGATTTGTAAATAATAATTTTTTATGTTTTATTGTTTTCGAAATTTACGATTGTCTAAGTTATCTTTGATCAATGGCACACCCACGCACTCAGGCATAAACACACACATAGATTACTCTATGAAACGTTATTCTTAATTAAACAAAGAATTTTTCGAAAGAAGTATGTATCTTTTGATTGATATAATTCTTAGAAATTTTACAATTCTACAACTTTAGGCAAAAAAATCGGTTGTCTGTAAAGTCGGTTTACTGACGATAGTTGAACGTGACAACGTCATAAGAAAATACTGATAGAATGGTATTCGTCAGTAAACCGACCTTACAGACAACCGATTTTTTTCATAAAATTCTTCATTCAGAAAATCATTTTAAATTTACAAAATACTTGAATAAAATTTATTGTTTAAATTTCTACTCGACTGTTAAAATTTAATTTTTGATTTTATTATTTTATAATAATAAATTTTGTATTGACATTATTTCTTTCAGCAAGTAAACTGAATAAAAGTTGTTGTTCAATTAGTTACTTAATTATTTTAGCAAATTTAATTGTAATTTGTTGTAAAAAAGTAATAATTTTGAATAATTTATTATAAGAATAAACTGTAATTAAATTATTGTTCAAAAATCTTAAATTTAAAATTTAAAATTTGGAAACATCATTAGCTTTTAAAAAGCCCGCCTCAATCTTTGTCGCTCGTTCCGCGCTCTCGCTTGCACTTCAAGCCTTAAATGGAACGCCTCAGAGCGAGGTAACGCCGCATGAGTCATGTTTTTTCGTGCGTGCAGCCAGCCGGCTCCATCGAATTATAAGACGTTGTCACGTCAAAAAACATTTTTAATTAGAAAAAAAACTCAAGAGTTTTAATTTGGTTATTTTTAATAATTCAAGTTGATTGTGATAGAGTGGACAATTCAAAGTTTTTGACTTTAGACTTGTTATTTTATTGACGTTTATTTTTGTCTTTGTGAAATCTAATCAGTTTTAAGTTTTGGGAAAGAGAAACGTTTTTCCATCAAAATGAGCTTTCTACGACCATATACGTATATCAACTATTATGGGTAAAGCTAGAAAATTTAATAAGCTTTTCGTTTTGAAAATATAATCATTTTCCCAACAAAATAAACTTTCTATAACCTTTTTTTTTATGAACTATTATGGGTAAAGTTAAGAAACTCAAAATTTAATAATCTTTTTTGTTTTGAAAATACAAGAATTTTTTCAACCAAAATGAACTTTATACGAGCTTCTCCTCATTAGCTATTATGGATACATCGAGTAAACCCGAAATCTAATCAGCTTTTCGTTTTGAAAATACAAAATAAATCTTCGACTAAAATGAACTTTAAAACGACACTACCGATTTTGATGAAATCAACGGGTTAGGGGGTTTTTGGGGTGACAATTCGATCTGTCACGGTCTCATCTTCGACAAAATTGTTTTTGATGGGTTTTTTCGTAATCAAATTAATTATTCTCAGGTAGACAAATCCCATTCTTAGGGTTTTAAACAAGGTTTCCCTTTTCTTTTTATACCCAGGCAGACAATGGGTTGTTTGTTTCATTGTTCTAAAAGGCCTTGAAGAAGTATTGTGATTGTGGATTTTAACATAATTTTGTTCTCCCTAAACGTTAGAAATATTAATAAACGTTTTATAATTGTTTTTATAAAGAACTGTTATTTATTTAATAGAATAAAAAATAATCAAGAATTTATTTAAAAATATATTTCGCATAAGCAGGTCTCAATTTTCTGAAAAAACAACACATTTTGATTTATTAACAATTGGATGAATAAAAATGAATCATATGGTTGAATCAAAACAGGTGCAGGAGGTGGGGAGCAGTGGTGGGGAATCCGGGGGTAGGGAGAGGTTTCGGGGTGGGGTCGAGCGGGGTGGAGGTGGGGGGGGGGGCTACATTGGGCGACTATTATATATTTTTGTATTTTTTACTTTATCCAATGCGAAGCATGGGAGAAAGTATTGGAATCGCTCTCGCGGCAAGCGCGACTTCAAAGGGTCCTCAGGTAAAGACTACGGAACCCATGGACTCAATTAAGGTCACAAATTGAAGTATTCAATTAGATTGAATTTTAGCACGTGACGGTTTTGCCAAAAATTACCTGGAATCTCGCCGAGAGGCCAAAAAGTGCCATTTTTTTTTGGAAGTGCGTGCGGATGGATGGATGGATGGATGGATGGATGGATGGATGGATGGATGGATGTTATCGTTTTTTTCGTCCACAAATTTTTCCACACCGTTGCACCGATTGAATTGAAATTGAAAACCTACGCAGTATTTTAACAAAATGAAGCGCTGATTAGTTTTTGGTACATATCGGTCCACAAACATTAGTACTTTATTTCAGTACTTTTTTAGTTTTTTCTAAATATCTTGAAAATGACTTAACCAATTTTGATGAAAATTAATATCCTAATTAAGTACCTTGGGAACCACAAATAAGGTTAAATAAAGTTTTTAGTAAAATTATATTTTAAAGTACTTTACTCTAGAACATATTAATATTTCAAATGAATTTGGATAAAGTTTAGCAACGATCCGTTGCAGTTTATTTTAATTTGAAAGCGGCTCTCAAATAAAAATCGACCTTTTTATCAGAATTTTAAATTAAAAATAATATTAAAATAAAGCTTTTAACTGAAGGAAGAAGTTACCGAGCATCGCTCGGTGCCTCCAGGTACTTGTAATTATTGTAGGTAGAGACACACAGGTATAAAACGCATGCTTAAAAATGATTTTTTTATACATTTATGTATTCGATTAACAAAAAAAAAAAAAAAAAAAAATTGATTTAATTCAATAAATTAAAAATGCAGATTTTGTAAAATTTCTAAGGAGTAGAATTATTAGTAAGAAAATAATACACACCATAGAAATTGAATTGGCACAAGAGAAAGAATTTTAATTTTATTACTTTCATTTATCCAATATTATTATTTATTACAACCGGGTAGTGTGAATAAAATAAGAAAAGGGCGGAACATTTCTACACGCTGACATGTTGATTAAGACTCCATTTTGTTTTGTTTTTTGTTTTGTTTTTGAGACTAACTTCACGTTTATTTATACTGAGTAAATCATTAGAAAGTATTAAAAAAATTATGAAAATTTTAAATACCAAATAATTTCTTAATTCCTATATTAGTAAATGTGTATTCGTATCTATTGAAGCGTTAAAGTGAATGGTGAATAGAGGGGAGATGTACCATAAATAAAAATAAATAACGCAGATCATAAGCAATACCGAAAGAGAGAGTGAGAGAGAGAATAAATACAAGAAATAATTTAAAATATTATCGATATAATCTATCAAAAATATATATAATATATTATACGAGCTTCGAGGGCGTGCCGAAGGGCTGAAACCCTGGCGGGCAGCGTCTCGGTCCAAAAATTGTATTCCTCTTAAAAAACCACACTCCAAATGTATACCGGTAAACTACCGAAAATACATCGTCTCTTAAAAGTTTCGCCTCTTTAACTTTTGAGTGGCGAGGGGGGGGGGGGGGGGGAGGAATAATGATCAATATATTTAATGTTTCTTAATTTAAAATGAATTGGAGTCTTTCATTTCAAAATTCGAGTCCAAATTAGAAATTAGAATTTCAAATTTGCCTGGTTAATGAAAATCGATTGGAGCCATCAGTTTAAAATCTGCGCTGACAATTATATTTCAAATTTGCCCCGTTAATTAATATATATTTAATGTTTCTTAATTTAAAATCTATTGGTGTTTTTTTCATTTTCATTCGAGTTCAAATGAATACAATATTATCTCGACACAAAGTCCAAATCAAAAATATCTAGTTTTAGTAAGAGAAATCAAGATAGAAATATTAATGTCGCAATGGTGTAATCGCTAGAGCCAATGACCATAGTTCAAGAGTTCGTCGGTTCGATTCTAGGCAAGAGCGTAATTTTTTTAGAGAAATTTCTCTAAGCGTTGTTACAAATTAATCTAGACGAATATTATATAGTATATTTGTATTTTTTTTAGTTTGAAAACGGCTCTCAAATAAAAATCGACATTTTTATCAGAATTTTAAATTAAAAATAATATTAAAATAAAGATTTTAGCTGAAGGAAGAAGTTACCGAGCATCGCTCGGTGCCTCCAGGTACTATCTCTTTATGAATCAACAACTCTGCTACTAACAGCAAAACAAAATCTTTTTTCAATTATTATGATTATTATTTTATTTACCTATTATATTTTATTTTAACGTGTTTTTCTAACTTTAGTAGAAAAACAATTCAAAAATTGATTAAATATTTTCTTTGTTTAACCGAATTTATTATACAAGGTTTTTTTTCGATATAATTATAAATTTATTAAACCAATTATTTTACATTAATTAATGTATACATTGTATTTTTGCTTCGATTCCGGAGATTACTTCTCCACCATCGAGTGTCCTTATTCATCTTTAGTCCTTGTTTTTAATAAGAGGAAAAATCTAATTAGATAAAAAACCTCTTTTCCGATAATTATTTCAATTCCATTATTCCCCAATCAAGTCGATTGGTTTTCCTTCTCCCAATCCCGTCCAATCTCCTTTCGATATAATTATTTTTTTTTTTATAAATTTTATTAAACCAATTATTTTACATTAATTAATGTATACATTGTATTTTTTGCTTCGATTCCGGAGATTACTTCTCCACCATCGAGTGTCCTTATTCATCTTTAGTCCTTGTTTTTAATAAGAAGAAAAATCTAATTAGATAAAAAACCTCTTTTCCGATAATTATTTCAATTCCATTATTCCCCAATCAAGTCGATTGGTTATCCATTCTCCTCGTCCACCCCTTTCGATATAATTAAATTATTTATATATATATATATATATATATATATATATATATATATATATATATATATATCAAATTATTTGTAATATTTTATTAATGAGATTTAATTGATTGGAAAAATAAAATTGTTAATTATTATTATTGAGGATTAATTCTAAGGTACTAGACCCAGGTTCGATTCCCCAGCTAGTCATATATTTTTAGTAATTTTTTTTATTTATAATGTATCGATCGCATCTATAGCAAATTTGTAACAGGAATAGTGGGGGAATTGACATAAATTAAAAACACAGGGTTTTTATTAAATGGGCCAGTCGTTTCGTCAATTTATTTTGACTTACTCAGTGGTCGAATGAGGTGGAGGTGTGAGGGGGGGGGGGTACAGTGGGCGAATATTATATATATTTGTATTTTTTTTTAATTTGAAAACGGCTCGCAAATAAAAATCGACCTTTTAATCAGAATTTTAAATTAAAAATAATATTAAAATAAAGATTTTAACTGAAGGAAGAAGTTACCGAGCATCGCTCGGTACATCCAGGTATTGTATATAATTTATCATATTTTTACTTTATCTTACAGGGTATGGCCAAGTATTGTAATGGTGAATGAAAAAAGTGGTATTTTAGCTTCTTTTTTTTTTTTGAAATATCTCAAAAACGACTGAAATTATTATGATTAAAAAAATTGTAAGTACATACTGTGAAATCATTTCGACGAACTGTGGACTTATTAATCATCGTGTATGATTAGAAAAGTGGAAACTCACCTGAAATCAAAGAAAAAAATAAACTGATTAATTATTGCATTTATTAGTATATCTAAGACTTAAGATAAGATAGAAAAAATTATAATTTGAGGAAAGTGTGAAAACATTTTCATAACTCGACACGCTCTCCCTTTAATAAATTTTAAAACTAATTACATATACCGGGTGAGTTTTTACTTTACCATACAGGGTATGGTCAAGTATTGTAATCGTACATGAAAAAAGTGGGTTTTTTTCCTTCTTTTTTTCGAAATATCTCAAAAACGGCTGAAACTATTTTGATTAAAAAAATTGAGCGAAACCATGGCATTTCGGTCTACAAAAAAGCTCTAATAAGTGAACATCGAAAAAATTATATTTTTCGAGATAATAATTGTTTTGTCAAAATGTCTGTTAGTTAGTCTGTGCGTTACCAAATTATTGTGGACGAGCTAGCTCAAAAACTAGTGTGAATATCAAAACCAAATTAGGTTTTGGTGCATTGAGATTAAGAGCTGATTAGATTTTGGTGCATATCGACCCAAAATAAAGGAGAGGGGGGGGGGGGTTTAAAATTTAAAATTATAATATTTTCAAAATAAAAAAACAAGAAAAATTAAATATAATATAAAATGAACCGATAATAACGAAAATATGTTTATTTCTGGCGCGAAAATTAGGGGGGGGGCAAAAATAAAAATCCAGGCCATTTGAGCAAACTCAACCATATTTTGTATATAAAATCAGTGGACCCCGAGAACACTAAAAATGCAAAAACAAACCTCCCAAAATAGAAGCCGGGGGGGGGGTCAAAAATAGAAAAACTAGGCCCTTCGACCAAACTCAACCAGAAGTGTATGGTAAAGTAAAGTGGATGGCCATATCAGAACGTGTCAATTTATTTTAGAAAATGTTGAACAAATGAAAAAATATTATATATTTTAAATTTTAAATTAAGCTTGTCTAATTTAAGCTATCTATATGGAAAAATCAGTTTAGTGAAAATAAGAAGCACTACGACTAGACGGCTGTCAATAAATTATTTAAAATGATAAATAGTATATATATTCATCTATATTAATTTGTAACAACGCTTAGAGAAATTTCTCAAAAAAAATTACCCTCTTGCCTAGAATCGAACCGACGAACTCTTGAACTAAGGTCATTAGCTTTAACCACTAGACCAATCTAACATTAATATTTATACCATGATTTCTGTTACTAAAACTATAAATTTTTGATTTAGACTTTGTGTCTAGATAATATTGTTTGTATTCATTTGAACTTGAATGAAAATGAAAAAACACCAATAGATTTTAAATTAAGAAACATTAAATATATATTAATTAACGAGGCAAATTTGAAATATAATTCTCAGCTCGGATTTTAAACTGATGGCTCCAATCGATTTTCATTAACCAGGCAAATTTGAAATATATATATTCGAATTTTGAAATGAAAGACTCCAATTCTTTTTAAATTAAGAAACATTAAATATATTGATAATTGTTCCTCCCCCCCCCCCCCCTCTCGCCACTCAAAAATTAAAGATGCGAAACTTTTAAGAGACGATGTATTTTCGGTAGTTTACGGGTATACATTTGGAGTGTGGTTTTTTAAGAGGAATAATATTTTTGGACCGAGACGCTGCCCGCCAGGGCACCAGCCCGGAGGGCCGAGCTTCGAGAGCGTGCCGAGGGCACGCACGAAAAGCTCGTTTATAATATTTTTTAGATAATGTTGAACAAGTGAAAAATAATATATTCGGGATATATATAATTATATATATATATATATATATGATATATATATATATATATTAGGGTGGTCCTATTTTGGGTATTTTCGAATTTTTACGCTGGCAGAGGATCAAATAGTTCGAAATAAATAAAAAAATATCTTCCAAGTTTCGTCTCATCTCAATTTTAACCTGTGCCTCAGGCAATGCAAGTTTCCCATCTAAATAACATGAGGTTTTTGCATTGAACGATCAATTTTTTATTCGGGCCAAAGTAAGGTTCAAAAAATTTGAAGCTCTGTAGACTTTATCCTTATAATAGTAGCTACCCTTCAGGATTTTTACAGATTTTTAGCTATTATAATTTTGGAGTCTATAACTTACTAACACTAAGATATGGCAGTATTTTATTTAGCTGTAACTCCAAAATTTAATAACTAAAAATCTGAAAAAACTACTATTATAAGGGTAAAGTTTACAGAGATTCAAATTTTTTGAAATATTACTTTGGCCAGAATAAAAAATTGATCGTTCAATGCCAAAAACCCCATGTTATTTAGATGGGAAACTTGCATCGCTCTGAGGCACAGGTTAAAATTGAGATAGGGATTTGAAACTTGGAAGATATTTTTTACATTATCCAATGCGTAGCGTGATCGGTCTCGCGGCAACTGCGACTTCAAAGGGTCCTCAGGTAAAGATTACGGAACCCATGGTCTCAATTAAAGTCACATATTGTAGTATTCAATTAGGTTGAATTTTAGCACGTGATGGTTTTGTCAAAAATTACATGGGATCTCATCCAGAGGCCAAAAAGTGCCATTTTTACTTTATCCAATGCGAAGCATGGGGAAAGTATTGTAATCGCTCTCGCGGCAAGCGCGACTTCAAAGGACCCTCGGGTAAAGATTACGGAACCCATGGACTCAATTAAGGTCACAAATTGAAGTATTCAATTAGATTGAATTTTAGCACGTGACGGTTTTGCCAAAAATTACCTGGGATCTCGTCGAGAGGCCAAAAAGTGCCATTTTTTTGGAAGTGCGTGGGGATGGATGGATGGATGTATGTTATCGTTTTTTTCGTCCACGAATTTTTCCACACCGTTGCACCGATTGAATTGAAATTGAAAACCTACGAGTATTTTAATAAAATGAAGCGCTGATTAGTTTTTGGTACATATCGGCCAACAAACATTAGTACTTTATTTCAGTACTTTTTTAGTTTTTTCTAAATATCTTGAAAATGACTTAACCAATTTTGATGAAATTTAATATCCTAATTAAGTACCTTGGGGACCACAAAAAAGGTTAAATAATGTTTTTAGTAAAATTATATTTTAAAATACTTTACTCTAGAACATATTAATATTTCAAATGAATTTGGATAAAGTTTAGCAACGATCCGTTGCAGTTTATTTCATTTAGTGCGTGCGGATGGATGGATGGATGGATGTTATCGTTTTTTTTTCGTCCACGATTTTTTCCACACCGTTGCACCGATTGAAATGAAATTTAAAAACTACCATTAGTTTAACAAAATGAAACGATGATTAGTTTTTGGTACATATCGATCCACAAACATTAGTACTTTATTCCAGTACTTTTTTAGTTTTTTCTAAATATCTTGAAAATGAGTTTACTAATTTTGATGAAATTTAATATCGTAATTAAGGGGACGACAAAAAAGGTTAAATAAAGTTTTTAGTAAAATTATATTTTAAAGTATTTTAATGTAGGATGGTTATTCCTCGATTATTAGATGAGAATCGATCACTATTTTTGAATTTAAGTCAACATGGACTGCAAATAGCAAGTGATATCTGATTAATAATAAAGAAATAAACATATTAATATTTTATCAAATGACTTTGGATAAAGTTTAGCAACGATCCGTTGCAGTTTATTTTTTATTTATTTCGGACCATATGAGCCTCTGCCAGCGTAAAAATTCGAAAATACCTAAAATAAGGGCCACCCTAATATATATAGCGGTAATATATATTTTTACTTTATTTTAATTGTTTAGCAATTTGATGAATTTCCCTGAACAGGGTAAGACGTATACAAAGTAAAATGTTGTGTGTGCCCCCATCGGTTGCCCCTGGTAGAGTTCAGGTGAGAATGTCTGTCTGTCTGTCCGGGGGACAGGCAGCGTCCTCTAAGGAGCAACTAGATAACAAGTGAACGGGTTGAGAGCATCGACGATCGAGATGAAGAGATTTGAAGAGGGGCAAGGGGTCCAAGGGGGACACAAGGGGGGACAGACAGAAGCGAATAACCTCACACACACACTTGCAAAGGTGAGAGAGAGAAGATGCAACAAAAACTTTATACAAGATAGAGGTATCTTTGCTAAATTATTAGTATTTTTTTATTTATTAGTAATGAAGCTGTTGAAGCTTTTATTTTTGTGATTTATTTGATTAAAGTTTAAATTTTTATTTAAATCACACATGATTACTTTATAATTATTTATTGGAACAAATAATTACAATTTTTAACCGACTTCAAAAAAGGAGGAGGTTCTCTATTCGATTGAATTTTTTTTTTTTTGTGCCTATGTTACCTCATATCTCCGCCAATTGTCAACCGATTTTGAAATTTTTTTTTGCATTGGGTCTAGTCTAGCTTCCGATTGGTCCCATTTTTTTTTCGATTTTTTTTCATAGGTATTAGACCTTTTTTATTAGGTTTGTTTAGACCTAACCTCTTTGTTTATGAACCGATTTCGATGGTTCTTTTTTTATCCGAAAGGGGGTGTCTTAGGGATGGTGTCTTATTAATTTGGTCAAGTTCTGATGATATAATCACTATTAATAACATCACTAAAAAGAGAAAAATAAAAATAAATTTTAAGAAAAAAATAAAACCGACTTCAAAAAATTAAATGCAACAAATAAAATACACTAAAAGGTATAAAATAATTATTATCTTATTTAGTTACAACTAAACGACGAAATATTAACACGAAATTACTTTTTGAAGTCGGTGCCAAACATATACCTTTTATGAATCGCACTCGACGGATCTTACTTAGTACGTTTGGCGGGTACGCTCGCTTATAGGTATAGTTTGTTTGGCACCGACTTCAAAAAGTAATTTCATGTTAATATTTCGTCGTTTAGTTGTAACTAAATAAGATAATAATTATTTTATACCTTTTAGTGTATTTTTATATTTGTTGCATTTAATATTTTGAAGTCGGTTTTTATTTTTTTCTTAAAAATTTTTATAATACGACGTTTCGATCGACTTATTAAACAGGGACGATGGTTACAATCTAAATGAGATGTGGAACCTGATCTTATAAATTTAATCCAATAATTCCAGATAAGGTAACTTAAGTTATCAAAAATGTTTGGTAAAAATAAGTTTAAAGAAATGTTTTTTAGAATTTCTAAAAAACTTTTTAATTATCAAAACATTTTTGAATACCGTGCCAACTTACAGATGTCAGGGTTGCTAACTTCATGTAAAAATATGTTAATATACAAAATATACCTTATATTAAAAAATCCAACGATGTAAACTATAACATTCTTGATATAGTGAATTAATTGTTATGTACTATTATTGCTATTATTATCATTTGATTTGTCAATATAATTTTTTTGCTTTTTATAATCTTTAAAAACATGTAATGCTCAATCCGACAGGGGCGCTGATGCCGTCGGTATATTTGGGCTTTGAGCCCAGATAAACATGATTGACTCAGTTAACCTATAATCGGAGTGGGTACTCATACTTGAGAACGATCGCAGAATAAGTCGATCGAAACGTCGTATTAAAATTGTAATTATTTGTTCCAATAAATAATTATAAAGTAATCATGTGTAATTTAAATAAAAATTTAAACTTTAATTTTTTTATTTATTTAATATGTAATAGTGAAGGGGAAAGTGCGATTAAGTACCTACCTACGACTCTCTGCTAATCTTGGGGAATTTTTTTTTTATTTAATAATTCACTAAGCTAAAACTAAACAATAATTTCAGATCAACCATTTACCTAAAAGCTTCCAATATACATATGGTAACAATATTATTACTTTACCATACAGGGTATGGTCAAGTATTGTAATCGTGCATGAAAAAGTGGTTTTTTTCCTTCTTTTTTTCAAAATATCTAAAAAACGGCTGAAACTATTTCGATTAAAAAAATTGAGCGAAACCATGGCATTTCGGTCTACAAAAAAAGCTCTAATAAGTGAACATCGAAAAAATTATATTTTTCGAGATAATAATTGTTTTGTCAAAATGTCTGTTAGTTAGTCTGTGTGTTACCAAATTTGTGGACGAGCTAGCTCAAAAACTAGTGTGAATATCGAAACCAAATTTCACACGTAGTTTTGGTCCATTGAGATTTAATAGCTGATTAGATTTTGGTGTATATAGAACCAAAATTAAGGGGGTGGATGGGGGGTTAAAAATTAAAAATCTAGGTCGTTTGAGCAAACTCAACCAAATTTTGTATACATAATCAGTGGACCCCCAGAAGTCTAAAAATGGAAAATCTAACCGCCCAAAATGGAGGGGGGGGGGGCGGAGGGTCAAAAAATGAAAATTTTAGCCATTTACCTAAACTCAACCAAATTTTGTATACATAATCAGTGGGTTCCCAGAAGTCTAAAAATGCAAAAATTAACCGCCCGAAATGTGGGGAGGGGGGGTCAAAAAATGAAAATCTTGGCCATTTACCAAACTAAACCAAATTTTGTATACATAATCAGTGGGTCCCAAGAAGTCTAAAAATGCAAAAATTAACCGCCCGAAATGGGGGGGGTCAAATAATAAAAATCTTTGCCATTTACCAAACTCAACCAAATTTTGTATACATAATCAGTGGGTCCCAGGAGTCTAAAAATACAAAAACTAACCCCCCCCCTACATGATTATAAATAATTTTATTAAATATTAAATATAAGTGAGAGGCCAGGTTGTATGGTAAAGTCAAGTGGATGGCCACATCAGAACATGTCAGCTTATTTTTTTATATTTTCTGGAGTAAAAAAAAAAAAGAAGATGAAGTTATTGGGAAACTGAGAATTTAAATACGCTATCTGGTGGTCAAAGTTAGAACTGGAGGATGCAGGATAAATAACCATATCGTCGCAGATCTTACAAAACCTCGTAAAAAGCATCCGATTTATGGTCAAATACGTATTATACGTTTATACCGACCAACTTTTTCAAGGCGCCTATTGTCTATTGAAACCGAGGGGTGAACCGCGACCTAACATCTTGTACACCTACTTTCACTTCCACTTTCATTTCCAAGTAGAAGACAATAGATGACAATAGATTATCTAATGAATTCCAAAGACGGTGTACACCTAATTCCAATCGCGGTTCACCCCTCGATTGAAACCTTATTATTATATTCCAATTTAATTTCGCGCTACGGACAAATAATAAATATTGCATTGTATTTGAATATATTGTTGCTTAAAATGGTCTTTCTTGTTTTCTGGCAAACAATGAATTTAGGACTTACGAGGTTTTGTAAGATCACCGACGATATGATTATTGCAATCTCAATGACAACAACGTTTAAAAACATCATAAGAAGAAGTAGAAAAAGACAAAATTAACAACAATCTGGCTTAGAACAAGTTATCCAAAATTTTGAATGTGGTATTCAGTTCATTATTAAAGAGGCTGTACAAAATTTGAGAAAAATTGGTATTAATATTGGTGACGAAATAATTTTCCTTCGACTATCTTCAAAAAAAATGAACTGCAACGGATCGTTGCTAAACTTTATCCAAATTCATTTGAAATATTAATATGTTTATTCCTTTATTATTAATCAGATATCCCTTGCTATTTGCAATTAATGTTGACTTTAAGTAAAAAATAATGATCGATTCTGATCTAATACTTGAGGAATAACCATTCTATATTGGATTTTTGACGTTTCGGTTTTTATTGGCAACCATTGCTGAAGACATGGAGGAATCGAGTTAAAATCAAAATAAAAATTTTTAAGAAAAAATAAAAACCGACTTCAAAAAATTAAATGCAACAAATATAAAAATACACTAAAAGGTATAAAATAATTATTATCTTATTTAGTTACAACTAAACGACGAAATATTAACACGAAATTACTTTTTAAAGTCGGATGCCAAACAAACTATACCTATAAGCGAGCGTACCCGCCAAACGTACTAAGTAAGATCCGTCGAGTGCGATTCATAAAAGGTATATGTTTGGCACCAACTTCAAAAAGTAATTTCGTGTTAATATTTCGTCGTTTAGTTGTAACTAAATAAGATAATAATTATTTTATACCTTTTGGTGTATTTTTATATTTGTTGCACTTAATTTTTTGAAGTCGGTTTTTATTTTTTTCTTAAAAATTTTTTATTTTTCTCTTTTAGTGATGTTATTAATAGTGATTATATCATCAGAACTTGACCAAATTAATATGACACCATCCCTAAGACATCCCCTTTCGGATAAAAAAAGAACCATCGAAATCGGTTCATAAACAAAGAGGTTAGGTCTAAACAAACCTAATAAAAAAGGTCTAATACCTATGAAAAAAAATCGAAAAAAAAATGGGACCAATCGGAAGCTAGACTGGACCCAATGCAAAAAAAAAATTTTCAAAATCGGTTCACAATTGGCGGAGATATGGAGGTAACATAGGCACAAAAAAAAAAAAAAAAAAAAAAAATTCAATCGAATAGAGAACCTCCTCCTCTTTTGAAGTCGGTTAAATAGTGATCGATTCTCATCTAATACTTGAGGAATAACAATTTTACATTAAGTTTTTGACGCTTCGATTATTATTGGTAACCATTGCTGAAGACATGGAGGAAACGGCTTAAAATCAAAAATAACGATCGATTCTTATCTAATACTAGCGGAATAAACTTATTGCATTCCATTTTTGATGTTTTGACTATTAATGGCAACCTCTACTGATAACGTGGAAGAATCGACTTAAAATCAAAAAGACAATTCTTTTTTGGTAAACAACTCAAGCTTGGCAGTTGCTATGGTTACTTTTAAAATTTCCTCCCAAATTTTTATCATTTCACAGCGAGAAGCCTAACCATTCTTACTTAAACAAGTTTAAATGAGCTATATTACTGATCAAATGAATAAATTTTAAAGTTTTTTTTTTAAATTTTGGTAAAATAAGGAATTTAAAAAAAAGTACAATCTTACTCTAGAGTAAAGTACTTTAAAATATACTTTTACTAAAAACTTTATTTAACCTTTTTTGTTGTCCCCAAGGTACTTAATTAGGATTTTAAATTTCATCAAAATTGGTTAAGTCATTTTCAAGATATTTAGAAAAAACTAAAAAATACTGAAATAAAGTACTAATGTTTGTGGGCCGATATGTACCAAAAACTAATCAGCGCTTCATTTTGTTAAACTAATGGTAGGTTTTCAATTTCATTTCAATCGGTGCAAAGGTGTGGAAAAAATCGTGGACGAAAAAAACGATAACATACCATACATACATACATACATCCCCACGCACTTCCAAAAAAATGGCACTTTTTGGCCTCTCGACGAGATCCCTGGTAATTTTTGGCAAAATCGTCACGTGCGAAAATTCAACCTAATTGAATACTACAATTTGTGACCTTAATTGAGTCCATGGGTTCTGTAGTCTTTACCTGAGGACTCTTTGAAGCCACGCTTGGCGCGAGAGCGATTACAATACTTTACCCATGCTTCGCATTGGATAAAGTAAAAAACTAATAGAAGACAATTTAACAGTAATTAAGTGGATAAAAATGTTTGAGTCGTGTACAAAGTATAATATTGAAATGAATGTAAAACAATCTAACAACATTGAAATTCAAGTGCATATGGATAATTTTATTCCAAAATTTATTTCGAACTATCATGAACTAAGTACATTAACTGGAATTAATTTAATAAAACAATTTCTTAAACAAGAATCGTGTACTTGTGGATGCATCAGCGGATGGGACAATCCTGCAAACGCTAGTTCGTTTTTTGACCACCAGGCGGCCAAATTTTAAGCCACGCCTTTCCCAAGGTTCCCAATAAGAATAAAATCTGATCAGATTTTTGTTTTTTAAACACAAAAATTTTGGCGTTGGAAATAACTTTTTACGACCTTCCACATCTAATTTGTCAAGGATAACAAACTCCAAATAAACTGAGAAAAAAAGATAAAAAACGAAATAATGTATACTCTATACTTCGATACTCTGCCCCCCCTCCAGCGGACCCTGAGTGATTTAATACCTTATTATATTAAACGAGCAAAGTTTGTATAAGTATATATATATATATATACAATTTGGATGAAATTCACGGGTTAGGAGGGTTTTGTGTTGGACATTCGATCTGTCACGGTCTCATCTTCGGCTAAGTTGTTTTTGATGGGTTTTTTGTTAATTGAAACAATTATTCACAGGTGGTTGTCTCGATAAAAATGTTTATTTACATTTTTATTCAATTACCTTTTAATAAATACCTAATTGGTTTTTTAATTTTATATCCCACAATAAGTTTATTACAATTATTATTATATATTAAAAATTGGGCAATTTTATTGATTAAAAATCGAGCTTTAAATCCCACAAGTATTAATTTGACAATTTAATTGATGAACTCAAAAATTGTAATTTAATTAAAAAAAATAATTATACCGTATTTATTTATATACACATAGCCTGTGGGCCACTGAAAGCTAGAAATGCAAAAATTGGGTGCGTGGGCGAGGGTAGATGTGGGGGTGCAGGAGGTGGGGTGCAGTGGTGGGGGCTCCGGGAGGGGTTCGGGGACGGAATATGGTGTAGGTGTGGGGTGGAGTGGGAGGGTTCAGGAGGTGGGGTGAAGTGGTGGGGGTCCGGGAGGCAAGGAGGGTTTCTGGGATTAATATATAGCTATTAACTGAAGCAAAAATTTACCGAGCATCGCTCGGTGGCCAGGTACTTATTATTAATCGTATTTAAGTGCTCATTAAGCCTTAAAGAAGAATAGAGACTGTTTCTTAAATCCCCTGTAACTTAGGCAAAATCTATTAGATTAAACCTAACTGGTTGCATTATTCAAGGGGTTTGCAAAATTTAATTTTAATAAAATGTAAAAATTATTTATTTTAATTAATATTAGAATCAATTTTTTTTTTTTTTTTAATAAAAATAAATGTTGCGTCATTAATAATAATTGGAAAATATAAACAAACAAGAGATGTAAACAAAAATATGCCTATTATTTATATTTACGCCTTACTGTGAACAGGGCCATATTAATAGACACCAAAGACGACGTTTCTTTTTGAGACATACGACTTATAAGAAGAAGAAAAATATTTAGGATTATAAATAGTATATCCACAATAGCGAAAATTTATTATTTTGGTAAGTAATTAATATAAATAATTTTTTTTCTCTGAATATTTCTGATAAATATTAGAAAAATAGTCTAACCTTTTGTGAATTGAATTTTTGTTGTTTAAAATTTCGACTATTTTTCTAAAATTAATGTTAGTTTTTTTCTAAATTTCGATAAATTTTAATTTTTTGAAACGTTTTGAGATTGTTTTCATAAAACAACTGTATTTATTTAATATTGATCCAAAAGTCATGGAATTAGGAGCATTGAATTGGGTTTAAATTATTGTATCGGCCTTGTTCTGCATAAATTGATCCTTGGTGTCATAAAAATGACAAAATCTCGCTTGTCATCTTAAGAACCGTGGCAGAAATGAATGAATGTCAACCGGATATCAATAACACATACCTTTCAACTCAACATGACAAGCCAAGTTTTATATTTAAAATTAATCCAAGAATAAAATCCACCTATTTGCCAATTGAAAAACACTACAAATTCTCTTCCCGCGGCACAGTAGTTTAGAATCTGAATAATAAGTCATGTAGATTTGTAGAATCGATTGACTAAAACAGTTTTAGTGGAGCTTGTAATCTCCAACCCCTAGTGAGGGTGGAAATCCGTATACCGTTTAAGAAAAGGTGAAACTATAACTAGAGATATAAAAATACTTTCTTCATCAGTCAAATAGGCAAATTTTTATTTATTTTTAAAATTTTAATAGGCCTTGTAATATTATCAATAATAATAGCACATGGTCGACAAAAATTTGTTGCCGTAAATCTAGCAATGGGTTCCAGTAGAGTTTTATACGATAATTTTTACGCACTTTTCCGATTTCTTTCAACCGTTCTGAGTTTTGGGATATTATTGGTCAAAATAACGAAAAATGTCATTTTGACCTATTTTCGATTCCGCAACATTTCAGCCCCCGACAAAACATCCCAAGGACAAAATATCTCATGACAAAATAACCCTTCCCCTCGTGAATCTTATGAGTAATGCAAATCGACTCCGGTTCGGTTAATATATATTAACCGAACCTCCGAAAGTTTAGTCCGGGCGGGTGTGTTTCGGGCTCCCATTTTTTTTCTAATCAAACACATTGAAAACCGAACCAGCCAATCGTCAGGCGGGGTGTGTTTGGGGCGCTATATTTTCGCCCAATATTATAATAATAATTAATAACGATAATGATTAATAACACTTTTAACAAACAATCAATAATTGTGTAATGTAAACATTGACGATAAATAAGTAACACCAGGTAACACACAATATCCTCAGAATATTCTAAGAAGATTTAAATGTCCTTAGAATATCCTTAGAATATTCTGAGGATATTGTGGTTACCTGGGTATAGATGATAAATACTATATTATAGATAGTAAAAATAATATATGGTATTGTTAGCTAGAAAATCTAACGACAGACAGCAGCACTTTCAAACGGCTAATTAGCCGCCAAAATATGAAAGTCTGTTTATATTATTTAAAACTATGATTATAAGCTTCTCACTTAATCTCTTTTGTATTCTCCCTTATACTGGGGAATATTTTGTCAGAAGATATTATGTCGGGGGATATTTTGTCCTTGGGATATTTTGTCGGGTGCTGAAATGTCGCGGTAACCTATTTTCGAGTTCCATTAGATATTAAAAAGCAATATTTGAAATCAAAATATTTTTTTGACGTAATAGAAAAACAGCTTCCTCTTTGATTTTCAAATTACCATTTGTTTTTAGCTCAATTAGAACTCGAGTTATAATTAAAAAACTAAATCTACAAGAATATAAATGATAATAAACGTAGATAAAAATATTATGGTCTTAGTTTTTTAGTTATAACTCGAGTTTTAATTGAGCTAAAAACAAGTGGTAATTTGAAAATCAAAGAGGAAGCTGTTTTCTATTGCACCAACAATATTTTGATTTCAAAGATTGCTATTTAATATATAAAGGGACTCAAAATAGCCTTTTACGTTGTTTTGACGGGTAATATCTCTAAATTTAGAACGGTTGTAAAAAATTGGGAAAGTGCATGATAATCAGTGTATAAAACTCTACTGGAATCCATTGTTAGATTTAACAAAATTTTTGTCGAGCAGTGTTATATAATAATAGTAATATTAGGTAGGTATGTACTCAAATAAACAGTTATTTGGTCAGGAAAAACAGTTTTTAAGAAACCAAATATCTAGTTACTAATTAACAATACTAATACTAATAAATAAATTATTTATCATCCTAAAACTCTGTGCGCCATGCGGCTAGAGGATTATTTTTTTAATCATAAAAGAAGGTCATCTATTGCAGTGGTTCTTAGCCTTTTTATATGTATGTTTATTTGTATCAAACAGAGGAGAACCTCTTTGTTTGTTTGAGACTATAGTTTCGAATATTAGATCTACATCATCAATCTTTGAAATTTTTACCTGTTATTTCTCATTGGTTCAATTACCCGATTGGATAAAGAAAAATTCGTTTTGTTGCGATAGGGGAAGTGCGTTAAACATAGAGGCAGCACTACTCCCGAAGATAGCGCTTTCTTGTGTTTATTTATAAATAATTTGGGCGAATTGGTGCAAATATTGATTATAGTATATATCATAGATAAAAGAGTGCACGGAGTCGTCAACGAGTCTTTATGTCTTGGACGTTTAATAAATCATCCCCCAAAGCTTACATTTTCGTCGCCAGTTGGCGCTAAAGTCATGACGCACGATCTCTATAGGAAGCTAGGCACATAACAAACAAGCAGAGACAACGATAGTGATTTCTCTTTATTAATTAGTATGAAGATACCAACATTGTTTTTTGATTTTTCATTTCATTGTTGAAATAAGCAAAGGAGTACTGTGTTAGTATATGTAGCTACCATAGGTCGTGAAGAGTCAAGAAAAAGAAAGATAGAATGAGCCTGGAAGGAGAAATGTCGTCGATCTAGAGAGCACGAAGAAGAAGAAGAAGAAGGCAAAGTGGTCATTGCTTCGCGTCCCCTTGCCTCTCTTCAGCATCCCCTGCCCTCCACTCCCACAGACGACAACGACAAGTCCATCCCCCTTAATAGCCATCCTCCTCTCTCTCTCCAACACGATTGATTCCCGTCCCCTGGGGAGGTCACTTAACAGTGAACAGTCAACATCCATCCATCCATACCCGTCCAACTACCATTACATTACCTATACTACGTGTTAGACCAATCTTAGCTCGGAAATTTCTTTATTTTAATTATTAATGTGTATTTAATCAATCACATGGTTTGTTTTGATTTAGCCACATTATTCGTTTTTTTCAATTTCATTATTACGGGGTCGGGTAGGCTAGGCGGTAGCATGACAGCGAGCTAACCAGGGGACCCGGGTTCGAATCCGACTCGAGGCAGCCAGCTAAAATCTGACCCCGGGAGTAGAGACAAATTTGAAAAATAAATATATAGTATCGTAAAGTTGGCTAAAAAGGCCGAAAAGCCCAAAAAAAAAAAAAAATTTCATTATTACTTTCATAAAACAATCTTCATTTTTTCCTTTTATTAATTAATTGTTTCTTTTTTCATTTTAGAATCCACTAATAATTCAGTATACATTTTATTATATATTAAGAAATTTAATTTTAACTCCCTGAATGGATTGATTATTAGAATGATCCAATCGACTTGATTGGGGAATAATGGAATTGAAATAATTATCGGAAAAGAGGTTTTTTATCTAATTAGATTTTTCCTCTTATTAAAAACAAGGACTAAAGATGAATAAGGACACTCGATGGTGGAGAAGCAATCTCCGGAATCGAAGCTAAAATACAAGGTATACATTAATTAATGTAAAATAATTGGTTTAATAAAATTTATAAAAAAAAAAAAAACTCCCTGAATGAATGTCTTGAAATCTAAATTTGTATATGAATGGATTAAGGGCTATCTTTAGGATCGTTTCGTCGACTTTTGAGGACTCAATACAAGCAATGGAATCAACATATCTAAAGAAAAATTTTAGATTTAAATTATTTATGAAAAGAGGAGAGTATCATCAATAATTTAAATGTAAAAATTTTCTTTAGATATGTTGATGATTCCATTGCTTGTATTGAGCCCTCAAAAGTCGACGAAACGATCCTAAAAGATGGCCCTTAATCCAATGATATGAAATTTAATGTTTAATTGGAAATGAAATATTAAGACTCAATGTTGAATTGATGCAAAGCCAGCCCAAAGGTAATAAAAACCACAAATTTTGAACAATAGTATATTATACATCAAGGGAGAGAAATGCATGATTTTTCTGATCCATTTTGTAGCCACAGGGTGTATATACTATTTTTTTCACGGCCTCATATTTAAAACGAATATTCAAATAAAATATTGACACATTAATTTTTCACAATCAAATTAAATTAAGTATATAGTTGCCTACATAATTATTTCCCACGGGAAATAATGTATATTAGCTCCTGTAGGAAATAATGTGACATTTCTATTCCTACTTTGATGTCATAGAAACTAACTTCTACACCCGGTCGTGAAAAAAAAGAATTTATTAGTACGATGAGTGTGTCAATAAAAATGTATAATTAATTGTTTTTTCAATTTCCTTTTATTAATTAATTGGTATTTCAATTTTAAAATCTACTAATAGTTCATCGCAAATATTAATATAAATTATGAATTTTAATTAATTATATTATATATTGGAGAAGAAAAACCAATCGACTTGATTGGGGAATAATGGAATTGAAATAATTATCGGAAAAGAGGTTTTTTTATCTAATTAGATTTTTCCTCTTATTAAAAACAAGGACTAAAGATGAATAAGGACACTCGATGGTGGAGAAGTAATCTCCGGAATCGAAGAAAAAATACAATGTATACATTAATTAATGTAAAATAATTGGTTTAATAAAATTTATAAAAAAAAAAAATTATATTATAGAACGGATAGGAGAGATGAATAATATGGAATTGGAATAATTATCGGAAAAGAGGTTTTTTTTATTTAATTAGTTTTTTCCTCTTATTAAAAACAAGGACTAAAAAGATGATCAAGGACATTCGATGGTGAAGAAGTAATCTCCGAAGTCGAAGCTCAAATACAATGTTTACATTAATTCATGTAAAATAATTGGTTTAATAACGGATTTTATGACAAGTTAATTAAAATGAAAATTAATTAATTATATTATATATATATATGGGAAATTATTGGGAGAGAATAATGGAATTGAAATAATTATCGGAAAAGAGGTTTTTTTATTTAATTAGTTTTTCCTCTTATTAAAAACAAGGACTAAAAGATGATCAAGGACAGTCGATGGTGGAGAAGTAATCTCCGGAGTCGAAGCTCAAAAACAATGTATGCATAAATTCATGTAAAATAAATGGTTTAATAAATTTATAATTATATTATATGAATTGAAATTGATTGGATTATGGAATTGAAATAATTATCGGAAAAGAGGTTTTTTTATTTAATTAGTTTTTCCTCTTATTAAAAACAAGGACTAAAAGATGATCAAAGACAGTCGATGGTGGAGAAGTAATCTCCGGAATCGAAGTTCAAAAACAATGTATGCATAAATTCATGTAAAATAATTGGTTTAATAAAATTGATTAATTAAAAAAAATTATATTATATGTATACGTTAATCCATGTAAAATAATTGGTTCAATAAAATTTATTATTATTAATTATATTATAAACTTTCAAATTAATACAAATTATGGACGGAAATGATAATAATAATTAATTATAAGTATTTTCTATTAAATACCAAATAGTAGAACTCAATGTTGAATTAATGCAAAGGCAGATCACGAATAATAAAAACCGCAAATTCCAGATTAAAAATCATTGTGTTAAAAATTCGACGATTTGGAGGATGGTTTATAGGGTGGTCCTTATTTTGGGAATTTTCGAATTTTTACGCTGACAGAGGCTCATATGGTTCGAAATAAATGGAAAAAAAATATCCCCCTAGTTTCCAGTCTCTTATCTCAATTTTAACCTTTGCCGAACAGCGATGCAAGTTTCCCTTCTAAATAATATGGGGTTTTTGGCATTGAACGATCAATTTTTTTATTCCGGCCAAATTAATGGTTAAAAAATTTGAACTCTGTAGACTTTATCCTTATAATAGTAGCTATCCTTCAGAATTTTTGAAGATTTTTAGCTATTATAATTTTGGAGTTACAGCTAGATAAAATACTGCTATATCTTAGTGTTACTAAGTTATAAACTCCAAAATTATAATAGCTAAAAATCTATAAAAATTTTGAGAATAGCTACTATTATAAGGACGAGCTTAAAAAACCACACTCCAAATGTATATCCGTCATCATCATCATCATCATTGAGTATACAGTCCTAAGACTGGTTTGATGCAACAATCCGTCTCCCACTCGACTCTGTCCCCTGCCAGCGCTGTTTGACCTCTCTAAATGTCTGGCATCCCATATCCCCAATTATTTGGTTGAAATATTCTAATCTGGTTCTTCCCCTTCCCCTTTTCTTTCCCACCTCCCCCTCCAAGATATCCCTAAGCAGTCCCCCATATCTCAGTGTGTGCCCCATCATCTGACCTCTTCTCTTCTTCAGACTCTTCCACAAGGTTCTTCTTTCTCCGATTCTTCCAAGAACTTCTTCATTTGTAATTTTATCCATCCATTTGATATTCATCATTCTTCTGTAACACCACATTTCGAAAGCCTCCAATCTCTTTCTCTCCGCTTTTCCAATTGTCCAGGTTTCACACCCGTACATGGCTATGCTCCATACATATGTCTTCAATAGCAACTTCCTGTTTGCTAAGCTGATTGAGGAGGAGCAATCCTCAATCATATCCGTAAACTACCGAAAATACATCGTCTCTTAAAAGTTTCGCCTCTTTAATTTTTGAGTGGCGGGGGGGGGGGGAGGAAGAATTATGAAAATATTTAATGTTTCTTAATTCTAAAATGAATTGGAGTCTTTCATTTCAAAATTCGAGTCCAAATTAGAATTATATTTCAAATTTGCCTGGTTAATGAAAATCGATTGGAGGCATCAGTTTAAAATCCGAGCTGACAATTATATTTCAAATGTGCCTCGTTAATTAATATATATTTAATGTTTCTTAATTTAAAATCTATTGGTGATTTTTCATTTTCATTCGAGTTCAAATGAATACAATATTATCTCGACACAAAGTCTAAATCAAAAATATTTAGTTTTAGTAACAGAAATCAAGTTATAAATATTAATGTTACATTGGTCTAATGGCTAGAGCTCATGCCCATTCATGCCCATACATTATGATAATTATTTTGTCAAAGTTTTTTTTATGAGAAGAAAAAAAATTAAAAATGGTAATCATCGAGAAATTTTCGTTTTTTGCGAAAAAAAAAACTAATTGAAGAAAGGTTTGAAAAATGTTTATCTATTTTTTTTACTTTATCAAATGCGAAGCATGGGAGAAAGTATTGGAATCGCTCTCGCGGCAAGCGCGACTTCAAAGGGTCCTCAGGTAAAGACTACGGAACCCATGGACTCAATTAAGGTCACAAATTGAAGTATTCTATGAGATTGAATTTTAGCACCTGACGGTTTTGCCAAAAATTACCTGGGATCTCGCCGAGAGGCCAAAAAGTGTCATTTTTTTGGAAGTGCGTGGGGGATGGATGGATGTTATCGTTTTGTTCGTCCACGAATTTTTCAACACCGTTGCACCGATTGAATTGAAATTGAAAACCTACCAGTATTTTAACAAAATGAAGCGCTGATTAGTTTTTGGTACATATCGGTCCACACTTTATTTCAGTACTTTTTTAGTTTTTTCTAAATATCTTGAAAATGACTTAACCAATTTTGATGAAATTTAATATCCTAATTAAGTACCTTGGGGACCACAAAAAAGGTTAAATAAAGTTTTTAGTAAAATTATATTTTAAAGTACTTTACTCTAGAACATATTAATATTTCAAATGAATTTGGATAAAGTTTAGCAACGATCCGTTGCAGTTTATTTATTCCGGCCAAAGTAATGGTTAAAAAAATTTGAAATTCTGTAGACTTTATCCTTATAATAGTAGCTATTCTCAAAATTTTTACAGATTTTTAGCTATTATAATTTTGGAGTCTATAACTTACTAACACTAAGATATAGCAGTATTGTATCTAGCTGTAACTCCAAAATTATAATAGCTAAAAATCTTCAAAAATTCTGAAGGATAGCTACTATTATAAGGATAAAGTCTACAGAGTTCAAATTTTTTAACCATTAATTTGGCCGGAATAAAAAAATTGATCGTTCAATGCCAAAAACCCCATGTTATTTAGAAGGGAAACTTGCAACGATCCGTTGCAGTTTATTAAAGTACATTTAAATTGCAGTTAAATAGAATCTTAAATTATATCTATTTAAGACTTATAATAAAACAATTATATTTATTCTCTGTAACTAATAAAACATCAATAAAGCAGCCACGTGGGGGTCCAGGGGCAAAGCCCCCTAGCTAGCAAAAGGCCCGCCTAAAGGAGGGCCTTGAAGCTAGTAAATAATAAAAATTGATTAAACTTCTAGGTAGGTTTCACATAAATAAAACAAATATATTTTATATATGTAGTTGCTTCTGGTATCTCCTGAAGATTGGTTGATAACCCGAAATATATATCGAGATAAAATCGATAAAATATATTTGTTTTATTTATTTAAAACCTACCTAGTAGGTAAATTAACTCTTATTTAAAATGTTTCACCTAATAAAACCGACACAAAGTTGATTAAAAATTATTAACTCGGATAATAAACCAAAGATTAAAAGACCATATTGCTAGGTCTGTGAAATAAATGTTTTTACTTTATCCAATGCGAAGCATGGGAGAAAGTATTGGAATCGCTCTCGCGGCAAGCACGACTTCAAAGGGTCCTCAGGTAAAGACTACGGAACCCATGGACTCAATTAAGGTCACAAATTGAAGTATTTAATGAGATTGAATTTTAGCACGTGACGGTTTTGCCAAAAATTACATGGGGTCTCGTCGAGAGGCCAAAAAGTGCCATTTTTTGGAAGTGCGTGGGGATGGATGGATGGATGGATGTTATCGTTTTTTTCGTCCACGAATTTTTCAACACCGTTGCACCGATTGAATTGAAATTGAAAAACCTACCAGTATTTTAACAAAATGAAGCGCTGATTAGTTTTTGGTACATATCGGTACACAAACATTAGTACTTTATTTCAGTACTTTTTTAGTTTTTTCTAAATATCTTGAAAATGACTTAACCAATTCTGATGAAATTTAATATCCCAATTAAGTACCTTTGGACCCACAAAAAAGGTTAAATAAAGTTTTTAGTAAAATTATATTTTAAAGTACTTTAATCTAGAACATATTAATATTTCAAATGAATTTGGATAAAGTCCGTTGCAGTTTATTTCCTTGTGCTCTTGCTCTAGAGACCTCGGATTAAAAATTGTTGCCGAGTGTTAATCCAAAAGGTTAAGAGGTGGTTTGCGATTTGAATATCGTTGAGATCACACCTCCCTCTACGTACATTCAAACACACACACACACACATACTTTTATTATTAATTATTTATTTTTTCTGTATTTTACGATTTATTCGAATTGATTGAACATTTAGTTGTTGGTTGTTTTGGATTGGAATGATGATGGTTGTTCGTATATAGGAACAACGACAACGTTGGCGTCAAGGGGATTTTATTCCACATATCCGCAACCCACACACACACACATACATAGAGAGAGACAGCAAGCAAGAGATCAAGGACCATTTGGATTGACTCGCTTTTATAAAAGGATGTATTTAAGACTCGTTCTCTTTCTCGGTTTGAAATTCCATTGCATCTGATCAACATAACAGCCAGCCAGCCAGCCAGGCTAAGTCTCTTTAAAAAAGAGCAACTTCAACTTCAACTTCGACTTAACACCATTTCAAATATGTAGTAGTCAAGGACAAAATGGAATACGAAAAATGCCAATCCGATATAACAATTAACGATTAGCGCTAATAATTAACTTACCTACCCAAGATATCATCACAGCGATATTAATTTGTAGTTTGAAATTGAGCTAGTAAGTAAATAATCTAAATAAAAATAATATTTAAGAAAAAAATAAAAACCGACTTCAAAAAATTAAATGCAACAAATAAAATACACTAAAAGGTATAAAATAATTATTACCTTATTTAGTTACAACTAAACGACGAAATATTAACATGAAATTACTTTTTGAAGTCGGTACCAAACAAACTATACCTATAAGCGAGCGTACCCTCCAAACGTACTAAGTAAGATCCGTCGAGTGCGATTCATAAAAGGTATATGTTTGGCACCGACTTCAAAAAGTAATTTCATGTTAATATTTCGTCGTTTAGTTGTAAGTAAATAAGATAATAATTATTTTATACCTTTTAGTGTATTTTATTTGTTGCATTTAATTTTTTGAAGTCGGTTTTTATTTTTTCTTAAAAATTATTTTATTTTTCTCTTTTTAGTGATGTTATTAATAGTGATTATATCATCAGAACTTGACCAAATTAATATGACACCATCCCTAAGACACCCCCTTTCGGATATAAAAAGAACCATCGAAATCGGTTCATAAACAAAGAGGTTAGGTCTAAACAAACCTAATAAAAAAAGGTCTAATACCTATGAAAAAAATCGAAAAAAAAATGGGACCAATCGGAAGCTAGACTGGACCCAATGCAAAAAAAATTTCAAAATCGGTTGACAATTGGCGGAGATATGAGGTAACATAGGCACAAAAAAAAAAAAAAAAAAAAAAAAAAATTCAGTCGAATAGAGAACCTCCTCCTTTTTTGAAGTCGGTTAAAAATATTTCCTAACTAGATCCATAAGAGTGATCATTTAAATGATTACTTTTATTGATATAGGTACCAATATTGGGGCATTCCACACCAAATTTGATTTATCATTTTTGAAATAAACAAACGAACATTAGAGAAATGGACTAAACTCTCTTGACGACTCCAGCGCCCATGGTGGAGAAAAATAACACTTCTCACGGGATTGTACCTATTTAACAGTGAGCGCTACATGAAATAAATCTATTTAAATAAAAATGTACTGTTACGCTTAAGTGATACATTGAAGGATCTCAGAAAGTTCTTCACCGATTTCTTTGAAATTTTCACACAACATTCCATTCAAATACACGAGTGTTTTTATAGATATCGCACCTGTGGCATGTAAAAAATATTTTTTAGAGGAAACAACACCAGCGCCTCTCTGGGGGGTAAAAGCAAACAAACAAGATGGCCGATAATAGGTTTTTGGAAATCTTTCAACTGTCAATATTATTTTTGGTTAAGGGAACAATAATTATAAACATGGCCCAAAATTTAGATATACCAATCGGAGCACCAAACGGATATATGTTGCGAATATAGTTTCGATACGTCCAGTGGTTTAGGCGTGAAGCATAAGAGTTAGTCACAGCAACGCGTGGTCTGGTTATATATATATATATAAATTGTAACCATAAAAGGAGACGCTCCCCGCCAGGGCTAGGTGACGCGGGCCGACGGCCCGGGCGTCAGCTAGTATATGATAATTACTAAAATAAAACATTTATTGGTGTCAATATAATTAAAAGTGGTTTTCAAAAATTATTATCCCCGATTTTTTTACTTTACCATACAGATCATGATCAAGAATTGTAATCGTGCATGAAAAAAAAGTATTTTTTTGGTTCGTTTTTTCGAAATATCTAAAAAACGGCTTAAACTATTTTGATTTAAAAAATTGGCGTTTTGGTCTACACAAAAGCTCCAATGAGCAAACATCGAAGAAATTACATTTTTCGAGATAGTAATTGTTTTGTCAAAATGTCTGTTAGTTAGTATTTACGTACGTTACCAAATTGTGTGTACTCTCTAGCTCAAAAACTAGTGTCAATATCAAAACGAAAAATCTAGTCCCTTGGACCAAACTCAAACAAATTTTATATACATAATCTGTGGTCCCCGAAAACTGCAAATGCAAGTGTTAGTATTAACTAACCATTCCATTTGCAGGGGGAGGCATTGTCAGCTGGTATTAAATATAAGAGAGAGGCCAGGTGTATGGTAAAGTCATGTGGGTGGCTACATCAGACATTAATATCTCGAAAAATACAATTTTTTCGATGTTTACTCATTAGGGCTTTTGTATAGACCAAAACGCCATGGCTTTGCTCAATTTTTTTAAATCAAAATAATTTAAGCACTTTTTTAGATATTTCGAAAAAACGTACCAAAAAATATATTTTTTCATACACGATTACAATACTTGACCATGTTCTGTACGGTGAAGTAAAAAAATCGGAGATAATAATTTTTGAAAACCAATTTTAATAATAATGACAATCAAAAAAAAGCAAAAATTAAATGATCGAATGTTTTCTACATTTGATTCAATCGCGAATCAAATGTAGGGAATTTTTGTCAAATATTGAGTGAAAATAATATCTGAACTTATATATTTTTAACTTGAAATAATGATGTTAAATAAATTGTATAATTTTTCTCATTAATATATCAAAGAATAATTGATATATCAATGAGAATTGTTTTTGACCGCGCTTATTTGAAAAAGATATTTATCACGAGACTACTGCGGATTACGCTATTGGAGTCTGCGAAGTCTTAAGTCTGGACCAAGAGAGAAAAAGATGTGATCCATTTGACAAAAATTCCCTACATTTGATTCGCGATTGAATCAAATGTAGAAAACATTCGATTAATTAATGGCAAGCATCTAACATACATGCTAATAGATCAAGCGCTCTGGACTGGGAGATTAAATATATAACATCTGAGATTTCAAATTCACTTGGTGATCCATCCGAATGTCTAGCGGGCTATACGCGAAATGACGTTGCATTGTAGCTAAGTGGATCACATCTTTTTCTCTCTTGGTCCAGACTTAAGACTCCGCAGACTCCAATAGCGTAATCCGCAGTAGTCTCGCGATAAATATCTTTTTCAAATAAGCACGGTCAAAAACAATTATCATTGATATATTAATGAGAAAAATTATAAAAATTAAATATTTTTTAACGAGTTTATAACATAATGTATATCTACAAATGGAGTATTAATCACCTGAAAACTTATAGAATCGTCAACAGAGGCGCCACCAGTGTTTAGTCCATATCATATTAATTTAAAGTTTGAAATTTTGATAGTAATTTGTAGCTATCTATATTTATCTGATGTTCAAAATATTTCCCTAGCTAGATTGCACGAATAAATAAAAAATTATTATATATATAAAATTTCATAATTAGATAAACAAATGGAATATCTATCTTTCTTGTATGTTGATACTTTGTTATTATTAATTAAAATAATAATATTACTAATAGAGATGACTTCATTTATAATACGAGAAATGATCTTAATTGATCATATCGATCATTTGGAAGACATTTATAAAATTCTGTCATTGATTTTTCATGAAATTTGCATTTTTACCATGCCATTACAGTACAGATGAATCACTTCCAAATGAAGGTTAGGTGGATTTTGAAATACCAAAATGTGAAATGCCTGGTCTAAATTGTGAAATCAAATTTGATTATCACAGAATTCAACAATTAGTAATGAAGATGCATTGTTTTTGATTTTTCATTGGAGAAATAAGCAAACGAACTACACAAGATAGATATCATAGCGTTATTAAAATGTATAGTGTGAAATTTTGCTATAGTAGCTAATTTATCTAAATAAATAAACAAATAATAAATTTTTATTCCTCGACCTGCTAAGAGGCACAAGCCCTCGGTGGTACAGGTCCTCCAAACATCAATACAAATTAACTACAACAATTTAACAAATAATAATCAAGTACCAAAAAAAGAAAAAAATAGAAATGTATCCTCATTAACAAATAACATGACCATAGATTTTCATCAAAAGACAAATAGTAATTTACAAATTCCGCGTAAAACCCCGATACCAGGAGCAAGCCATCCCGGCATTTGCCCAAAAATCAAAATAAATGTTGATAAAGAATAGAGGTCCCCCATCCCGCAGGGTCGAAAAAAGATGTATTTAAGTTCCGGTCCGTCAATGCATAGTGATAGCCCCTGCCAACACTGGTAAGGAAAGCAACAATAAAAGAGCAGTAATGGCTACAGATCACACAAACAATGGTATTCGTTCCAATTTAAGACCCGATGGGCGCATGTTAATCACCGTTGTGATAAAATTAATTGCCCCCAAAATTGATGAAATCCCTGCCAAATGCAATGAAAAAATACTCCCTTTGTCGGGGGCTATCGCTCACGCAGGGGCTTCGGTAGATTTGAGAATTTTTCATTGCATTTGGCAGGGATTTCATCAATTTTGGGGCAATTAATTTTATCACAACGGCGATTAACATGCGCCCATCGATCTTAAATTGGAACGAATACCATTGTTTGTGTGATCTGTAGCTATTACTGCTTTATTGTTGCTTTCCTTACCAGTGTTGGCAGGGGCTATCACTATGCATTGACGGACCGGAACTTAAATACATCTAAGTTGTTAGAAACCTGGTCAAAACCTTAAGAAGGATGGTGTGACCTCTCTCTACTTCAGCTAATCTCTCCTTTGTGAGAACTAAATAAAATTTTGTACATCTCTAGGACGTTAGGACTTGACAAACTTTATAATCTAAATTTATCTTATGTTCAAAATATTTTCTAGTTAGATCGCGATTAAATAAAAAGGGTTAACAATGTCAATAAATTCAATAATATAATATATATATATATATATATATATATATAAGTAAAGATTCCCATTTCTTCCACTTCCCCCGTAGCTACTAGCAAAATGCTGAATTGCTTTCTCACGCTGCCTGAAGCAATCTCCCTCTGTCCTCCGCTCGTCTACAAGCTTATGCAGTATCAGCATACTAGAATAATATAAGAAGGGCTGTTCCAGCCACATAATTCAGAATGATTCGGGCGGGCAGTCGCGCTAGACTTCTCGCCTTAGAATGGTTCGCGCGGAGATTAACTATACTTCCTAGGCCAGACTCTAATAGGTCTCCTAAGAGGCTGGACTCTAATAAGTCCCCTCATTAGTATTAGTGAAATCTCTGCCTGAACACTAGTGAGTACTGGTCACATTGAGTGGACCAACCGAACGGTTAACCCGTAGTATTTAACATCGCGTACTTCACTTCGTTCTCCTGGGTTGTCATCATTTCGTGTGACACTAAACGGTCAAACCCGTACTACCCTCCATCTAACCCAGTATAATTATATATTTTATTTTTCTCATAAATACTCTTTACAAAAAACCTCCTCTCTCCAAGTTCCAATCGTGTAGTGCCCAAAAATTCAAACTGTGCTGTGTCGAACATTATAAACATTATAAACATTATAAACATTGTAAATTACTTTAAAGAAGACTTTTTTTCATTAAAACATAAAATTAAATTAAATAAACTTTTATTCTCCTACAACATCTGACACCCTAAATTAGATCTAAAAAGTCTAAAATAAAGAAACAAACCTATCCAAGCATCACCATCAATTTTTCTCTACCGCATAAGAATTTGTTGTATTAGTTTTTAAAAAAACTTATTAACTAAGACAACAAATTTAACTGGCACCCGAGAACAGGACATAAACGGTTAATTGATTGATCAATTGATTGTTTTGTTACCGAAACTGCAAGGTCAGATTTACGTAAGAGTGGCGCCTGAATACTATCAAAATTAACATTTAATTAAACATTCTAAAAAAAAAGGGAAATAAAAAAAAATATATGTGTTATTAAAGTGACATTAGTGACAATCCATTCAGCTGTGATAGAAGAGAGAAGAAACATTCATATCAGATTTCATTCGTCGAGCAGCGAGAGCAAGCAGACCCCAGGACACCCACACACACGCAAGATGTTGAATCACTCATGTGAGTAAAAAGAACCTTGAACTTGATCTATTAAAAAAAAAATTTTTTGTAAAGAAATAATAATTACGCTAAATAAAGCTTGAAATAATAAATAAATAAATAAATAAACTTATATTGAAACATAAATAAACTTATATTGAAACAATTACGCTAAATAAAGCTTGAAATAATAAATAAATAAATAAATAAACTTATATTGAAACATAAATAAACTTATATTGAAACAATTACGCTAAATAAAGCTTGAAATAAATAAATAAATAAATAATAAATAAATAAATAATTAATTCTTTTTATAAAAATATACACTAAAATAAATAAAAGAAAAAAAATATATAAAACAAGTAACTAACCCCAAGTCAACCCCCACATACTCAAGCAAATAAACATTACTATAAAATACAAACACTCACAAAATAATAATTTTTTTTAAATATTTCCTTCTAAATTCTATTTAGAAAAATTACCTTTCAAAATTCAGAATAAAATTCTATCTATACTATATTATATAATATTATTGTATTAGTTTATATCCATATTTTTATATTATATTTCTAAGATTATATTTGGCAATAGCTTAATTAAGGAAAATGTCTACCAACACAATCCCCTCTTTTATATCACATGTCTCCACCTTAACACCCACCCCCCAAACCAATATTAAAGACCTAAACCTTCAAAACTTATCCTCTATCCCAAGTCAAAATAATCTCTCCTCGGTAAAACCCGCTTATATAGTATTTAATTCTAAAGATGTTAAAGAATTTTTAGAATCTATTCCAAATTTTAATGAAAAATATAAACAGTTAACTAAATTTATTTCTCAAGTAGACAAAGTAATGGAACTATTTCCCAATAACATAGACAACTTTTATAATTATAAATATATGTTAGACCAAATAAAAAATAAAATTAAAGGCAAAAATTCGCAATTCATAAAAACACAAAATCTAAATACCTGGGAAGAAGTACAGGAAAATTTAATTAAAATATACGCGAACAAAAATTAAAATACTAAAATTAAAAATTTTTCTAAAATACAATAGAAGCCCACATGCACTTAATGTTAACAAAACCCTCTAAAAAATTTCGTCCCAACCAAATTCCACCCCCCATTAACCTTTCGCATCCCTATACAATTTCTCCCGCTAAAATTCTATTCTAAATAAATTTTTTCTCTCAACGAAAACTTTTTCACGTTAAAATAACCCTTCGAAAAAATTAAAATAATTCCACCCCTCATTATCTAGACAAAGTTTCGAATAAAGTATAACTAATCAATCTTCCCAACCCCGAAATTTAAATAACATAAAATTAATCCTTTAAGTTGTAACGATAATAAATTTTATAAAAATTATAATGAAGCCAACTAAAGTCATTTAGACTCTCTATACTGCAATGTTTTAGAATTAAACCCACCAATCAACACCTACCCCTAAAAAATTATTTGAATAATTCTTTCCATTTAAATTAAAAAACCCCTCTAGACTTACCCTTTATTTAAAAAATTAAAATAAATTTAAAACCCCTCTTGGAATACTCTTTATTTTAAATTAAAACAAATTCGAATAATATTTACCAAGCTAAATATAAAAACCCCTCTAAAATTATACTCCCAAATTCACCCTATATAAAAGAAATTTAAAAATACTAATTACTATATTAAACTTAAAAAGGCAAGTGAAATTTATAAAAAATAAACTATTATAGAAACCTCTGCATAATAAATAACCTTCTTTTCTAAAAAACTTTTCTAGTTTACTTATTAGAACAAACAATCTAAAATTATTAGAACATGCCCTCTTAAATGATGAAAATTAATACTCAAAATTTTTAATAAAATTTTTTATAAATAAACTACTTCTCTATTTTGCCCCACGTCAACTTTCTACCGCTTAATATAATTTTCCCAACAAAATTCCACACCCCGTCAAAATTTTTCATATTCTAATAATTCTACTCCTCATCGCCCTAACCACTTCGATAGGAGACAGCAAAATTACAACAGAGGAAGAAGTAATAGACACCCACCCCCGGACGAGGCTTTGTACAAAGCATGATTAACCAGTCAAATAGATCACAAAATTTAAATTATAACGAAATAGATTATCCTGACCCTAACCAACAAAATTTTTTAGACCAACAAGCCTCGATATACCAAGACCCAAATACAGAAAATTACACCGAAGACTCCCAGACTTACCCCCAAGACCCTCAAACAAAAATTTAAATACAAATTTTCAAAATTTCTTTAAAAATGAAAATTTACCTTCAAAAAATTTAGAAACTAAAACCCCTCCCGAACTACCTTATATAATCCACCCTAAACAAAAAATTAAAATATTTATTGATACTGGTAGCACGAACTCCTATATTACCCCTAAATTAGCAAATAAAATTTATAAAAATTATATTAGTTTTGACCCCATCCTAGTAACTTCAGCCCACGGCTCTAGCAAGCAAAATTTCGCTGTAAAACGTTCATTTTTCGAAATTTTTCATACAAATTCCCCTCTTACATTTTATTTGTATGATTTTCATTCTAAGTTCGATATGCTTTTAGGCCTTGACAATATTCGAAAACTTCAGGGTAAATTCGATTTCTTAAATGACACTTTAGTCACGACAAAGCGAACTTTTAAAATTTATTATTTGAATGTCCAATCGAAGGTTTCAACAATCAACAATCTCAAAGTTGATCTCTCGACTTTTCGAGTTGAACATTTAAATGACGAAGAAAAGTTCGGTCTCGCAAAAGTTATCCAAAAATTTAAAAATATAAATTATGACGAAAATTCTCCACTCACTTTTACTAATCAGATTAAACATTTCATTCGGACCACAGATGATATCCCGGTGTATACAAAGCAATTTAGGCTTCCCGAGATTCATCGAGCAGAAATTGAAAATCAAATCTCGAATCTTTTGGCACAAAATATTATTGAGCCCTCGTATAGTCCATGGAGCTCACCCCTGTGGCTAGTCAGCAAAAAGCCCGACGCCTCAGGTAAACCCAAGTGGCACCTTGTTACCGATTTCCGCAAGGTTAACTTAAAAACGATTAACGATAAATATCCTATACCCAACATAAATGAAATACTTTATAAATTAGGCAAATGCAATTATTTTTCGACCATAGATCTGGCAAGTGGATTTCATCAGATTGAGATGAATCCGGCCGATAAAGAAAAAACTGCATTCAACACGGACCACGGCCATTACCAGTACCGCAGAATGCCTTTCGGTTTAAAAAATGCCCCTAGCACCTTTCAACGTGTTATGGACAACATTCTAAGAGGATTGCTAAATAAAATATGCCTCGTCTACTTAGACGATATCATAGTTTTCGCCAGCAACCTTAAAGAACATTTGGATAGATTAAATTTAGTATTAGATAGGCTCAATCGAGCAAATTTCAAAATTCAACTAGATAAATGCGAATTTTTAAAACGGGAAGTTGCTTTCCTGGGTCACATCGTGACTTCTGAAGATGTAAAGCCAAACCCCGACAAAATTAAAGCCATTAAAAAATTTCCCCATTCCGACTACGGCCAAACAAATTAAATCTTTCCCTCGTTCCCCCTGGGTACTACCGGAAATTTATCAATAAAAAAATTATAAAACCACCAACAAAATTTACACGCGAAAATAAATATTTTGAACTATAAAACAACCGTTTCAATTATTATAAAAGCTTTTAATGCTACTTCAAACTATGCTTTAGCTGTAATATTGTCGCAAAGACCAATGGGCCACGACAAACCTAACGCATATGTAAATTATAAATTCCGCGAAAAGTCTAACATATTTAGCTATCACATACACCTACAGTGATTGTTCAATATGCCACTTTAAAAAAAAAAAATTTTTTTTAAGAGAGCCAGATCTCGATATAAATTATAAAGAAAAGAAACTTGTCAAAATTAATAGTCAACTTTTTAATAAAATATTCAGAATACTATCGATTTCTGCAAATGGAACAATCCACAATCCACAAAATTTAATAAATAATACAAAAACTTGGAATGAGAAATCTAAATCATACTAATCCTAATAAATACTAAAATTAAATACTTTATCCTACTCTTTAGTTAACTGACCGACTTCTTAATCGACCTTAACCTTGCCACTCAATATCATAGATAACGCTGGCCTTCTAGATGACTAACCTTTTAAATGCCCATCTCTCCTATATAACATAACGTGCATCACTTCTATAATTTAAACTTAAGAATTTCAAAATAAATAAATATAAATATTTAGAAATCATCCCCTCAGGAACTAAATTCTCTAAAGAAAACGACATTCATTCTTTCACTTATTAAGTTTTCCTCAAACACCCGAAAAATAAATAAACAAAATTCAAAAATTAATATAACCGTTTAAACGACCGAGAAGTCGTTAAACTAATTAGATTTTAGGTAACGACCGAGAAGTCGTTAAACTAACTAGATATTAGGTAACGACCGAGAAGTCGTTAAACTAACTAGATTTTAGGTACCGACCGAGAAGTCGATAAACTAATTAGGTATTTAAGCTTCCGACCGAGAAGTCGATAAACTAATTAGACTTTAGAAACTAGAAATTAGTAAATAAAAATTAGAAGTTAGAATTTAGGCATTACCCATTTATAAAAAAAATATATATTGACCAAAAATTATAAATTAATGAATTCCTAATAAATCAGCCATTTTAATAATAATAATAATATGATTTACATATGATAATAAATAATTCTAGAATAAAAAGATTGTATGTATTTAAATAAAAACATATATTGTAAAAGTGAAAAAAAAGTGAAAGTGAAACAAGTGACAAATTAAAGTGTTTAAGTGAACTTATATTTAAAAAGAATAATAACTTATGCCAATATTCTAAGCTTACTTCATATTCAAAAAATTGTTAAAATACCAATAGTATAAAATTATATGTAGTACATAATAAAATAATAAAAAATAAAATAAAATAATAATAATATCTTACTAAATTGTAAAGACACACACAGATATTTGAAAATTGGAAATAACAGATGATAATAATTAAATGAAATAAAAGATGATAATAATTAAATAAAATAAAAGATGCTAATAATTAATAATAAATAATAAAGAAATAAAGAAATAAAGATTAATTCACTAAAGGACATAGAGATAAAATTGTAAAGGGAAACGAAATAAAAAACATAGACTGGTATCCCAGTACCGTAAAAAATTTGATTAATACATTTTTGATAGTTATATTAACTATTTTAACTTTTCTTATAACGATATATTTAATAAATAAATATAAAAAGTTTAAAATATTTCGGTTTCCTAAACATATAGATCAACCTACTAAGGTTGAGCTTCAGCAACAAAATTTACCCGCGGAAGCTCAATTTTAGGGAGGGAGGAGTTAAAGATTCCCATTTCTTCCACTTCCCCCCGTAGCTACTAGCAAAATGCTGAATTGCTTTCTCACGCTGCCTGAAGCAATCTCCCTCTGTCCTCCGCTCGTCTACAAGCTTATGCAGTATCAGCATACTAGAATAATATAAGAAGGGCTGTTCCAGCCACATAATTCAGAATGATTCGGGCGGGCAGTCGCGCTAGACTTCTCGCCTTAGAATGGTTCGCGCGGAGATTAACTATACTTCCTAGGCCAGACTCTAATAGGTCTCCTAAGAGGCTGGACTCTAATAAGTCCCCTCATTAGTATTAGTGAAATCTCTGCCTGAACACTAGTGAGTACTGGTCACATTGAGTGGACCAACCGAACGGTTAACCCGTAGTATTTAACATCGCGTACTTCACTTCGTTCTCCTGGGTTGTCATCATTTCGTGTGACACTAAACGGTCAAACCCGTACTACCCTCCATCTAACCCAGTATAATTATATATTTTATTTTTCTCATAAATACTCTTTACAAAAAACCTCCTCTCTCCAAGTTCCAATCGTGTAGTGCCCAAAAATTCAAACTGTGCTGTGTCGAACATTATAAACATTATAAACATTATAAACATTGTAAATTACTTTAAAGAAGACTTTTTTTATTAAAACATAAAATTAAATTAAATAAACTTTTATTCTCCTACAACATCTGACACCCTAAATTAGATCTAAAAAGTCTAAAATTAAAGAAACAAACCTATCCAAGCATCACCATCAATTTTTCTCTACCGCATAAGAATTTGTTGTATTAGTTTTTAAGAAAGCATATGCTTATTCATAATTATAAGCAAATGGAATATTTTTTTGACATTATCTATCTTGTATGTTGATATTTTATTAATATTAATTAAAATGATAATATTAGTAATAGATGACTTCATTTATAATACGAGAAAATGCGAATCGATATATTAAGTAATGATGACTAATAACCAGCTATACAACATACCAAGTAATTAATTTGGAGTTAAACTCTAAATTATTAAATCAGGTGAAATTTTCAATTTTCTTTTTTAAAGGTGATATTTTTAATCTATCTATATTCGGAAGGACTGGGTTTTTAAGATAACTGTGCAGAAAGCAAGTTTGGCTCTTGGGTTCCATCCCTTCTGACATGAATAAAGGATATCTATTAAAATCTTTGATTAATTAAACCATACATGTTAATGTTAATTAAATTTAAATATAGGATAAACTTTCTAATAGACTGTATGATTGAATAAATAAACCAATACTGCCAATCGGGGGGGAGTCGATAGGCTAGTCGGTACGCGTGACAGCGAGCTAACCAGGAGACCCGGAGTTCGAATCCGACTCGAGGCAGCCAGCCAAAATCTGACCCCGGGGGTAGAGACAAATTTGAAAATATATCTAGTGTCGTAATTAGGCTTATGGCTAGAAGGGCCGAAAAGCCAAAAAAAAAAAAAAAAAAAAAATATTGCCAACTACCAATTTAATAGGATTTGTGGTAAAAATAATAAGAAAAAAATAATATATTGGGGATATATATGTACTTATATATATATATAAACAAATGGAATATTTTTATTGACAACTAGCTTCAAGGCCCGCCTTCGGCGGGCCTTTTAGCTAGCCAGGGGCTCCCTGGCCTTTATTGATGTTTTATTAGTAACAGAGAATAAATATAATTGTTTTATTATAAAGTCTTAAATAGATATAATTTGAGATTCTATTTAACTGTAATATACACTCATAACAAATAAGATGAAACAAATATTTAAAATGTATTAAAAATCTCTATTTATAAAAAATTCTCTTATTCTCAAGCTTGAGTTGTTTATCATAAAAGAATTTAGTCTTATTGATTTTAAGTCGATTCTTCCACGTTTTCAGTAGAGCTTGCCATTAATAGTCAAAACATCAAAAATGGAATGCAATAAGGTTAGGTATTCCTCTAGTATTAGATAAGAATCGATTGCTATTTTTGATTTTAAGTCGATTCTTCCATGTCTTCAGCAATGGTTACTAATAATAATCGAAGGGTCAAAAATCTAATGTAGAATAATTGAAAGTAATGGAAGGCAGCCCAGAGGTAGTGAGGAAAGAAAAAATTAACACATATAAAATAAGGTGTAATTTATTGGAATCCTTCTTCCTTTCCTTTCAAACCGACGTTTCGAGGATTTTCCCTCCTTCTTCAGGATTTCAAAGGGTCAATGAATGAAACAAATACTAATGTAGAATTGTTATTCCTCAAGTATTAGATAAGAATCGATTGCTATTTTTGATTTTAAGTCGATTCCTCCATGTCTTCCCCAATGGCTACCAATAAAAACCGAAACGTCAAAAATCGAATGTAGAATGGTTATTCCTCGACTGTTAAATGAGAATCGATCATTATTTTTTAAATAAAGTCAACATCAGGCGCGGATCCAGGTTAGCAATGATCCGTTGCAGTTTATTTTTTAATTTTTGTTTTTAAATGTACTTTAAAAAAATAGATAGTTTTTTTAAATCTTTGTTGCATTATTAAATTTGTCTTCAACGATAATGTGGTTAGAACTCTATTATCTATGCTATTAAGAATGAATGACATTCAAAAATATGACAAACAGTGCCGCCAACAAATGTTTAGTTTGCTAGTTTAGTTCTTTTATTGTTTGGCAAGCTATGTTGGCTATACAGATCTTGTTTTAGTTTTCCGTGAATTTTCCAATTTTCCAGGCAACTTTTCCGATTTTTTTTTTTACGTATTAACCTGAAATGGACTATTACGAACATTTAAAAAAAAATTAGCCAAATCGGTCCAGGCATTTGAGAGATCTGCGCTTACAAAGAAAAAGAAATTCATTTTTATTATATAGATGTTATGTTTGTTGATGTTTTCTTATTATAAATTAAAATAATATTATTAATAACAGATGGCTTCATTTAAATAGGATCTAAATTATAATTGTTATAATGATTAATTGATAAAATATTTGCTCAGAGTAAGGCTTCAATAATTGTGATTTTTGTATGCTAGGTTGAGTAAATTTTGAAAAAACAATTCAGAAACAATTTTGCAACAATTGTACCAGGGAACTGGTGTCGATTCTAGGTGAAACATTTCAAATAAGGGTTGAACCAACTTTAATTATTTTAAGATAAAAACTCGCACACAAAAAGTATAGTTTATTATTACAAACTGTTTTGCCAAATCTCAGCTCATTAAATTCCAATTTCCAACGATAATATCTGAGCCTAGAAAGTCTAAAATCTAATCAGGCTTTTTATTTAAAAATACAATATTTTGGCCCAGAATGAACTTCCAACGAAATTTTCGCGCTTGCGAGATATACGTTGGCTGTCAAAAAAAAAAAACCTAGGAGGCAGACAATTATATTTTTCTGCCGAGTTTTGAACGATTTCTAAATTCATTTAAGCATAACTTAATAGCCAGATCCGTCGGCTTGAGCTACTTGTACGTGGTGCATTCTTCTAGAAGGTTATTTAACTATTCTGGTCAGGATTCAGAACGTATGAAACAGACGAAATTAATCACAGAGAGGTACAGATTCTGAGCTTGAAGCGTGGTCTTGCGAATTACTGAAAACGAATTTTTTGTTACAAAAATTACAATATTGCTTTTGTTCAAAATTCTCAAAGAAAATTATGTATTAAATATATACATTTTATACATAGACTTTAAATTAACATTCAATTTCACTTCGCTGTACTATAATAGTTTAAACTGGCTCAACATTTCATGTTGGAGTACATTAGTTTAACTCCGCCCCATACATATATAAACCAAACATCTGCCCTTTTTTGTTCTAATCCGTTAAATTAACGATTTAGTTGATCGATTTCACTAAAGATGCTCGCATCGTGGCAGACAAGATTCCCTTACTTTATACCTTTATAGAATAAACCGAAGGGTGATCCGCGATTAGAAGTAGGTGTACACCTCTTTGGAAGTATTTTGGAAGTACTTGGAAGTAATTTGAAGTACTTGAAGATAATTTAGAACTATTTAGAAGTACTTGAAAATATTTAGAAGCACTGAAATATTTTATACTTGGAAATATTTGGAAGTACTCTACGAAATGTTTGGAAGTACCTGGAAATGTTTGGAAGTACTTGGAAATATTTGGAGAAGTGCTTGGAAATATTTGAAGTGTTTAAAATATTTGGAATACTTGAAACATTTGGAAGTACTTGAAATATTTGGAAGTACTCTAAATGTTTGGCCAGTACTTGGGGATATTTGAAAGTACTTTAGAAATGTTTGGAAGTACCTGGTAATGGAAGTGCTTGGGGATATTTGATAAGTACTTGGAACATGTTGGAAGTGCTTGCAAATATTTGGAATACTTGGAAGTGCTTGGAAGTACTTGAAAATATCGGAAGTGCCTGAAATGTTTAGGTACTTGGGATATTTGAAAGTACTTAGAAATATTTGGAAGTACTCAAAATGTTTGGAAGTATTGTGGTATTTGAAAGTACTTGGAAATATTTGGAAGTGCTTGCAAATATTTGAATACTGGCAAATATTTGGAGGTACTTGGAAACATTTGAAGCATCCGGAAATGTTTGGAAGTACTTTGTATTGTTTGGGAGTATCTTTAGTAAAAATATTTGGAAGTGCTGGAAATATTTGGAATTGCCTGGAAATGTTTGAGGTACTTGGGGATATTACAGTAGTACTTGGAAATATTTGGAAGTGCTTGGAAGCATATTTGGAAGTGCTTGCAAATATTTGGAGTACTTGGAAATATTTAAGGAGGTAACTTGGTACACATATGTTGGAAGTTACCTGGGGATGTTTGTGCGCTAGCCATCTGGAAAGTACTTAGAATGTACTGGAAGCACCTGAAGCGTTCGTTGGAAGTGTCAAAAGGATATGTGGAAGCACCTGGTAAAATGTTTTGGAAAGTGCTTGCGGGTATTTGAGAATTACTTGGAAATCTTGGAAGCGCTTGGAAACATTTGGAAGCACATTCTGGAAACAAGTTTGGAAGTACTTGGGGATATTTGAAAGCCTTGAGATATCTTGGAGTGCTTTGAAATATTTGGAAATTCTACCTGGAAATGTTTGGAAGTACTTAGATATTTGGAAAGTATCTGGAAATATTTGGAAGCGCTTGGAAATATTTGGAATACTTGGAAGTACTTGAAATATTTGGAAGTACAACGGGAATGTTTGGAAGTATCTTTGGGGATATTTGAAAGTACTTGGAAATATTTGGAAGATGCTTGGAAATACGTAAGTACCGGGACATGTTTGGAAGTACGTCGGATATTTAAAAAGTACTTGGAAATATTTGGAAGTGCTCGGAAAGATTTGGAATACTTGGAAATATTTGGAAAGGCACTTGGAAATATTTAGAGTGCTAAAATATTTGGAAGTACCTGAAATGTTTGGCAGTATCTGCTGGGGATATTTGGAAAGTTTGGAAATATTTGGAAGTGCTTGTAAATATTTGGAATACTTAGAAAAATATTTGGAAGTGCTTGGAAATATTTGGAAGCGTACTGAAATGTTTGGAAGTACTTGGGGATATTTAAAAGTACTTGGAAATATTTGGAAGCGCCTGCAAATGTCTAAGATACTAAAATATTTAAGTGCTTGGAAATATTTGGAAGTACCTGAGAATGTTTGGAAGATACTTGGGGATATTTGTAAGTGCTTGGAAATATTTGGAAGTGCTTGGAAATATTTTGGAGACTTGGAAATATTTCTGAGTACTTAGAAATATTTAGGAGTACTCTGAAATGTTTGCAAGTACTTGGGGATATTTGAAGAGTACTTGGAGATATTTAGAGTGCTTTCAAATGTTACCTTGGAATACTTAAAATATTTGGAAGTACTTGGAAATGTTTAAAAGTACCTAGAAATGTTTGGAAGTGCCTGAGGGATATTTAGAAAGTGCTTAGAAATACATTTAAGTGCTTTGACACATCTGGAGATTACCTGAAATGTTTGGAAGTGCCTGGGGATATTTAAAAGTACTTGGAAATATTTGGAAGTGCTGAAATATTTGAATACTTGGAAGTACTTGAAACATTTGAAGTACTCTGAAATGTTTAAGTACTTGGGGATATTTGAGTATTTGAAATATTTTAAAGTGCTTGAAATTTTTTTTTTTTTTTTTTTCTGAAGTACTAGAAATGTTTGAAGATACTTGGGGATATTTAAAAGTGCTTGGAAATATTTGGAGGTGCTTGGAAATATTTGGAATACTTCTGAAATCTTTGGGCACTTGGAAATATTTTGAAGTGCTTGAAATATTTGAAGTACCTGAAAGAGCCTAAATTTGGGGATATTTAAAAGTACTTGGAAATATCAGCGCTTGGAATATTCGGAATTACTGGTGTCATTTGGAGTACTTGGAATATTTGGGAAGTGCTTTGAGATATGTGGAGAGTACCTGTGAAATGTTTGGAAGTACTTAGGATTATTTAAAAGTACTTGGAAATGGTCATAGTATTGTTGGAAGTGTCAGTGGAAATATTTGGAGGTACTTGGAAATATTTGGAAGTACCTGGAAAATGTTTTGAGGATGACGTAGAGAATGTTTGGAGATGCCTGTTGGAATGGAGATATTTGGAGAGTACTTGAGAATATTTGGAAGTAAAATGCTTGGAGATACTTGGGGATACTTGCAGTGGAAATATTTGGAAGTGTTGATAGTATTTGGATACTTGGAAGTACCTGGAAATGCTTGGGCTTGGAGTGCTTGTCAGGAAGTGGGGATATTTAAAGTGCTTGAGATATTCGGAAGTGTCTTGGAAATATTTGAGATACTTGGAATATGTTGAAAGTGCTTAGAAATGTTCGAAGTGTTCTGAAAATGTTGGAAGTACTTGGTGTTTGAGTGCTGAAAGTATCTTGCTGAAATATTTGGAAGTAGCCTGTTGGAATACTTGGAAGTATGTTAAGATATTTGGCGAAAATTCGGTGTTTGAAGTACCTGGAATATTTGGAAGTAGGGATATTTTGAGCTTAGAATATTTGAAGTACTTGGAAATATTGGAATTACCTGGAAATGTTTGGAAGTACTTGGGGATATTTGAAAGTACTTGGAAATATTTGGAAGTGCTTGGAATATTGGAATGCTGAATATTTGGAAGTACCTGGAATATTTGGAAGTATCTGGAAATGTTTGGAAGTACTTGGGAATTTAGATACAAATGTTGGGAAGTAGGGATGTTTAGTGAAATATTTGGGGATATTAGTGATACTTGAAATATTTGGAAGTACCTGGAAATGTTTGGAAGTGCTTGGAGGATATTTAAAAGTACCTGGAAATGTTTGGAAGTGCTTGGGGATATTTGAAGGTACTTGGGGATATCTTGAAAGTGCTTGGAAATATTTGGAAGTTCCTGGAAATGTTTGGAAGTTACTTGGGGATATTTGAAAGTACTTGGAGATATTTGGAAGTGCTTACTGCAAATATTTGGGCAAATATATGCAGAAATGGAAGTACCTGAAATGTTTGGGTATTGAGGATATTTAAAGTGCTTGGAAATATTTGGAAGTGCTTGGAAATATTTGGAATACTTGAAGTACTTGGAAATATTTGGAAGTACCTGGAAATGTTGGAAGTACCTGAAATTTTAGTACTTGGGGATATTTGGAAGTACTAAAATATTTTGGAATATTTGGAGGTTGCAATATTGGAATACTTGAAATATTTGGGACACTTGAAATATTTGGAAGTGCTTGGAAAGTATTTAAGTAGCGAAGTGGAAGTACAAGGTGTACAGCATATTAGGTCCAGGTTCACCCCTCGGAACAAACCTACTCGAGTATGTACTGTAGGTACTCTTGTCTCTAATCTTCTCTATAACTTATTTATTATTTATCCATTCATAATAATAGAGATCTTTACTTTCTAAAATTATAATTAAACACATCTCAAATAATTATATCACCTAAGCTTGAAAATTATTAAATTCATTAATTCATGAGGATAATTACAATGAGGCCTTGTCTAAAGATATTTTGTTAAATTAAATGTTATATAGAAAAACTTTACATTAAATTCAAAGCATAAATATCTGTTCATAGGAATAATCTCGAATTAACGAACTGGACTATTTTGATTCAGCCTAAATATTATCATTTTCACCCTCAATTTCCTCAGCCATCATACATGACAAGAATAAGCCCAAAACTTTTGCGTTTATGTACCACTAATAGCCAATCCGTACGTCGTTTGACAAATCTGGCAACATTGCCCGACCTTGAATATTTTTATCATAGAAATGACAGATAAAATACATCATTATAAAGGGAGATTTATTAAACAAAAAGTTCTTAAGAAGCGATTGAAAGCTGTTACGACAATGGCTGAAGCGAAAAAACGTCAAAAAATTACTAAAGTTAATCCACTTTTAGGTTAAATATATACGTTGTTGCCAGCTTGTTTTTAGTGTAAATTTTTACATTTATTTATTCATTATAATTCTCAGAAACTGTGTTGTAACTATGAATTAAAAATTTTCTTAAAAAATGTATCAGTTATTGTTTAATGTTGGTTTAGTTTTTTATTACAATGGTAAGAAGAGTTTCTTAATTATAATGTAAATATGTATGTAAACTTTTCGATATCCCGTATAGTGCAATGTTGAAGAGCCTGAAAAACTCTATCTTTGGAATTTAATATTTCCGGAACTAGATTGTTTATAAATTTCGTTTTGCCACCAATCGATGCAGAAGTATTTAAATAATAATCTGTCTAAATTTCAAAAAAATCCTAAGAAAACCCATATGGTGAAACAACTACCTTAAATCTATTTTTATAGATATTTTGGGTAGAATGTTAAAAACGTCCTGATTGAAAATTGCAGAAATTACATTAAGATAGTGATCAAAAACGGAAGCAAGGATGGATTCAAAGACAAATTTATATTTTATTGTTTTAATAACAAGGCGAAATTTCGAATCCAAGGTCAAAAGATCCAGCAAGCTAAGATGAGCCGATGACTCTTTTGCCTGTAGAACAAAAAATGAGAGACGTCTGAATGGAATTAGCCAAACCCTAGAAGAAATCAAAGTGAAAATAAACAAGAATAAAACCAAGGTCCTAGTACTGAGCAGGAATTGCACTACCTAGGAAGTAAAGGCCATGGATGGAGGTGAAAACGAAGATCAAGAATTGCCTAGCAAAATGGGGACATAAAACAAAACCACTGTGCTCCTCCTCAATCAGCTTAGCAAACAGGAAGATGCTATTGAAGACATATGTATGACATAGTCATGTACGGGCGTTAAACCTGGACAATTGAAGAGAAAGATTAGAGGCTTTCAAATGTGGTGCTACGAAGAATAAGGAATATCAAATGGATGCTACAAATGAAGAAGTTCATGGAAGAATCGGAGAAAGAAGAACCTTGTGGAAGAGTCTGAAGAAGAGAAGAGGTCAGATGATGGGGCACACACTGAGACATCCCGAGGGACTGCTTAGGGATATCTTGGAGAGGAGGTGGGAAAGAAAAGGGGAAGAAGATTAGAATATTTCAACCAAATAATTGGGGATATGGGATGCCAGACATTTAGAGAGGTCTAACAGCTGGAGGGGACAGAGTCGAGTGGAGACGGATTGTTGCATCAAACCAGTCTTAAGACTGTATACTCAATGATGATGATGATTAATAAGGAAGGTTGTATATGATAAAGACCTTTAAATTGTAAAAATGAGATAGGTAATAAATAATAATAATTACTTTTAAATAAGATCCAAAACATTTGACTTTCCGTAATAATATAATCCAAAGGGTGATGGTGAAAAAAAAATAGTACTATAAAAAAGAGGAAAGTAATGTGGATGTTTTCGATTTTTTGCTCAATTTTATCATTATAAAATACTTGCTAATTTTCATTTTTTTCTTTGAGGACTATCAAGGCGGTCCGAATTTGAAGGCCATTCAGGGTCACACACAACAAAATCTCAACTCATTTTAGTTCTGCTCTCTCGACTACATAGCGAATTAAAAAAAAAAATCAAAAAGTATTAGAAGTATAGCGTAAAATCTTTTTAAATAACTCGAATTATATTTTATGAAAAAAAAGAAATGATGATATATAATATTATAGATAGCCTGGACCCTGTTTTTATATTCTACTAGCTTCAAGGCCCGCCGAAGGCGGGGCTTTTGCTGCTCAGGGGGCTTCGCCCCTGGACCCCCACGTGGTTGCTTTATTGATGTTAGTAACAGAGAATAAATATAATTGTTTTATTATAAAGTCTTAAATAGACATAATTTGTGATTCTATTTAACTGCAATATACACTCATAACAAATAAGATGAAACAAATATTTAAAATGTATTAAAAATAAAAATTCTCTTATTCTCAAGCTTGAGTTGTTTATCATAAAAGAATTTAGTCTTATTGATTTTAAGTCGATTCTTCCACGTTTTCAGTAGAGGTTGCCATTAATAGTCAAAACATCAAAAATGGAATGCAATAAGGTTATTCCTCTAGTATTAGATAAGAATCGATCGTTATTTTTGATTTTAAGTCGATTCCTCCATGTTTTCAGCAATGGTTACCAATAATAATCGAAGGGTCAAAAATCTAATGTAGAATTGTTATTCCTCAAGTATTAGATAAGAATCGATGGGCGGTCGCCCCCATCGCCCCTGGATTTGCGCATGGTTAACATGAACTGCAAATAGCAAGTGATATCTGATTAATAATGAAGGAATAAACATATTAATATTTCAAATGAATTTGGATAAAGTTTAGCAACGATCCGTTGCAGTTTATTTAATTAAATAACAATTTTTGAGTTCGTCAATTAAATTGTCAAATTAATATTTGTGGGATTTAAAATTCATTGTAATTAAGTACCTTGAGGACCACAAAAAAGGTCATATATAGTTTTTTGTAAAATTATATTTTAAAGTACTTTATTTTAGAATAAGATAGTACATTGGATAAAGTTTAGCAACGATCCTTTGGAGTTTATTTTTTAAATTTTTGTTTTTAAATGTACTTTAAAAAAATAGATAGTTTTTTAAATCTGTGTTGCATTATTAAATTTCTCTTCAACGATAATGTTGTTAGATCTCTTTTATCTATGCTATTAAGAAAAAATGACATCTCAAAAATGTGACAGATAGGGCTGCCAACACAAAAGTTAGTTTGCTAGTTTAGTTATTTTATTGTTTGGCAAGCTAGGTTGGCTAAACACATTTTGTTTTTAGTATTTCGTGAATTTTCCAATTTTCCGGGCGACTTTTCCAATTTTTTTTTACGTATTAACCTGAATTGGACTATTACGAACATTTAAAAAAAAATTAGCCAAATCGGTCCAGGCATTTGAGAGATCCGCGCTTACAAAGAAAAAGAAATTCATTTTTATTATATAGAAGATAGGGAAATCCAATAGTAAAAATTTTAACTCTGAATTCTGACAAGATGGCAAATTTTAAATACCTAAGTGAATATGTATCGAAGAAACTAAAGAAATGGAATAGATAAGAAAACAGAGCGACAAGAAATTACGTACTTATGTATTTTTTATTTCTTCGGTACGGAACCCGTTTTATTTTATATACCGGGTGAGTTTTTTATCTTGAGACAATCTTATAATTCAAAAACAGTGAATTATATGAAAAAAGTTTCAAATAAAAGTTAATTTATATCGAGGGGAAACTAAACTACGCTATTGTTTGTCGACCTAGAACAAGCTTTCAAAGGTATTTTAAGGTCAAGTTCTGTTTTTTAAATGGAAACCTATAATATATTTCTATACATATCCTTAATCAATAAAAACTGAACAATTTTCATGAGAACTATTTTTTTATTTGACATCAAATGAACAAAATATTAAATCAATTAGATCTCAAAAAAATCATAATAATTATTTTTAGCAATCATTCAACTTAATTATCAAATAATAAGGATGGAACATTTAATTATTAAATAAATAATTTAATAATAATTTAATAATTTTTCGACACTGTTCTGTGATATTCCAGAGTTTATTTGCAAGTCTTCTGGATGAATTCCAGTTCCAGTTTCATTATCTTGGCCTGTTTCAGTTTCTTCGTAGCCTTTACATTTCCTGTTTTTTACAACACAATAAAATGAAGATTGGAAGGGCCTATACCTATCAGGAAAACGCTCGGTATCCATTTCAATGGGAGCCTCATAACAGTTCTTCCACATTGACCGTATAAATTTTAACTTTATCTATTCAACTAATAGTAGTATAATTCAAGAGAAAGTGTCAAGATCTTAATTTTCCACAAGACTCTGAGAAAATGTTTACATTTTAAAAAATTTTATTTTCAAAATTTGCTCAGGTAATGTGTGATTGAAACTTCATCAAAGGATAGATACAGCATATACTATATAATATTCGTCTAGATTAATTTGTAACAACGCTTAGAGAAATTTCTCTAAAAAAATTACGCTCTTGCCTAGAATCGAACCGACGAACTCTTGAACTATGGTCATTGGCTCTAGCGATTACACCATTGCGACATTAATATTTCTATCTTGATTTCTCTTACTAAAACTAGATATTTTTGATTTGGACTTTGTGTCGAGATAATATTGTATTCATTTGAACTCGAATGAAAATGAAAAAACACCAATAGATTTTAAATTAAGAAACATTAAATATATATTAATTAACGAGGCAAATTTGAAATATAATTGTCAGCGCGGATTTTAAACTGATGGCTCCAATCGATTTTCATTAACCAGGCAAATTTGAAATTCTAATTTCTAATTTGGACTCGAATTTTGAAATGAAAGACTCCAATTCATTTTAAATTAAGAAACATTAAATATATTGATCATTATTCCTCCCCCCCCCCCCTCGCCACTCAAAAGTTAAAGAGGCGAAACTTTTAAGAGACGATGTATTTTCGGTAGTTTACCGGTATACATTTGGAGTGTGGTTTTTTAAGAGGAATACAATTTTTGGACCGAGACGCCGCCCGGAGGGCCGAGCTTCGAGGGCGTGCCGAAAGGGTTAGAAAATTAATACATCAGAGTTACAGCTGCATCAAGTAAGAAATTTAAATATAATACATTATTCAATATTTATTTTTTTTTTATATAATGAAGTTAAATGAATTCCCTAATTTTAATAAAAAACAGTTAATTATGAACACTTTTTTAAACTGTATAAGTTTATCTAGATATTAATTATGTTTAAAAGGACTTAAATAAAAAAAAATCATGTATTTTCAAAAATTGAATGAAAATTTATTTTCAAATTTAAATAAATGGCTTTAATATTGTTCGAAACAATAAGTATACTAGTAACTGGTTTAAGATACTTATATTTAATTTGCAAGTACATTAGCGTATTTATTAATTTAAATACTATTTCGTAAAACAATTTGAGGTTTTAAAATAAAAAAATAAAAAAAATAAATATTTATTAAATGGTAATTCAAAAAAGACACCAGTTTTTTTTTTTTTTTTATTGTAAACGTGCATGAAAAAAGTGTTTTTTTTTGCTTCGTTATTTCAAAATATCTCAAAAACGGCTGAAGCTTTTTTGTTAAAAAAAAAAATTGTGCAAAACCATTGCGTTTTGGTCTACAAAAAAGCCCTAATAGAGTGGACATCGGAAAAAATTGTATTTTTCGAGTTATGAATTGTTTTGTTAAAATGTTTGTTAGTACATAACGTAGGTACGTTACCAAATTTTGTGTACGTTCTATAGCTCAAAAACTAGTGTGAAAATAAAAACGAAATTTCACATGTAGTTTTGATGCATTGAGATTAAAGGATGATTAGATTTTGGTTAAAATCGAACCAAAAATGAAGGGGGGGGGGGGGTAAGAAATAAAATTTTTTTAAATTTTCTAAAAAAAAAAAAAACATGAAAAGAAAAATATACAATAAAATGAACCTATAATATTATTTTTTCGGGGGCCAAAATTGGGGGGGTTCAAAAAATAGAACTCTAAATATAAGTCTTAGACCCTTTAATGGAAGACGAAATTTCGCATATGCACCCTATACGACCTTATTAAAATGACTCACTATCTATGGAAATTGATAGTGACCCAAAAGGAGGGTCAAAAATATTTTCAAACAAAATTCAAAGAAAGCTGATATTTATAAAAGAATAGTCTCATATCCACCAAAAGCAGATATTATTTTAAAAAAAATTTTAAGAAAAAAATAAAAACCGACTTCAAAAAATTAAATGCAACAAATAAAATACACTAAAAAGTATAAAATAATTAACGACGAAATATTAACATGAAATTACTTTTTGAAGTCGGTACCAAACAAAATATACCTATAAGCGAGCGTTACTAAGTAAGATCCGCGTCGAGTGCGATTCATAAAAGGTATATGTTTGGCACCAACTTCAAAAAGTAATTTCATGTTAATATTTCGTCGTTAAGTTGTAACTAAATAAGATAATAATTATTTTATACCTTTTAGTGTATTTTATTTGTTGCATTTAATTTTTTGATGTCGGTTTTTATTTTTTCTTAAAGATTATTTTTATTTTTCTCTTTTTAGTGATGTTATTAATAGTGATCATATCATCAGAACTTGACCAAATTAATATGACACCATCCCTAAGATACCCCTTTCGGATAAAAAAAGAACCATCGAAATCGGTTCATAAACAAAGAGGTTAGGTCTAAACAAACATAATAAAAAAGGTCTAATACCTATGAAAAAAAACCGAAAAAAAAATGGGACCAATCGGAAGCTAGACTGGACCCAATGCAAATTTTTTTTTCAAAATCGGTTGTAATTGGCGGAGATATGAGGTAACATAGGCACAAAAAAAAAAAAAAAATCAGTCGAATAGAGAACCTCCTCCTTTTTTGAAGTCGGTTAAAAAATAGTAATAATCCTTTGTATAAAATTAATGCATTTCACACGGAACCCCAAAATTTTTTGTCGGAACCCTAGTGATTTCATCTAATTATTTGAATTCATTATTATTATAAAAATGTAAATTAACAAAAAAACGAAATCAATCAATCTATTAATTATTACGAAAATAATTGTTTTGTTTTTAATTAATTTTATAAAAATTACTTATGTTTTTATCGATTTTATGAATTTTTCAACTCAATCGAAGTTACTAAATGGATAAATTAAAAAAAATCAAGAATTTCCAATATCTTTTTATACTAATATTAATAATAATTGGAACATAACATGTTTAATAGGATTTTAATAGGCCTATTCAATGGTAATTTGTTTTTAACTTTGACTAACTAGATGGCAAATTTAAAATTCCTAATAATACCGTAGAATTTGTGATAGATAAGACAAACAGAGAGACAAGAAATTGCATAAGAATTTGTTATTTTTTCGGTACGGAACCCATTTTCATCTAATTATTTGAATTCATTTTTTGTCTTTTCGGCCTTTCTAGCCATAAGCCAATTTACGATACTATTTATTTTATTAAATTTGTCTCTACCCCGAGGGTCAGATTTTAGCCGGATGCCTCGAGTCGGATTCGAACCCGGGTCCACTTGGTTAGCAGGCTGACACGCTACCACCTAGGCTATCCGACCCCCCCCCCCCCCTTATTATTTGATATGTGTAAATAACATAAAACGAAATTAAACAATTAATTAGTTATTGCGGGGATAATTGTTTTTTTTTAATTATGCATTTATCGAATTTACGATTTTCCCAGCTAAATCAAAGTTTCTAAATAGATAAGATAAAAAAAAATAAAAAAATAAAGAATTTAGATTTTATAATAAATAAATTATTGAGAATTTCTTAAACTGATATCAAATGTATTTATTCTCTTATAATAAGAAAAAAATTCTATAATTTTTGATAAGGCTTTTTTGGGTCAGATTGAAATTAATTTCGATCACTGGATTAGAATTTATCAAGTGGTCTGAAAATCAATAGAGATATATTATTTGAATTCGAATCGTTGGGTTTGAGAATAAAAAAATAATAATAATAACAATAATATGCAATTTAATAAATTCATTACTTCCACTAAATATATGGACTAAACGAATATATTGATTATAAAACATTATTAGATTTGAATATAAAAATAATTTTAAGAAAAAAATAAAAACCGACTTCAAAAAATTAAATGCAACAAATCAAATACACTAAAAGGTATAAAATAATTATTATCTTATTTAGTTACAACTAAACGACGAAATATTAACATGAAATTACTTTTTGAAGTCGGTGCCAAACTAACTATACCTATAAGCGAGCATACCCTCCAAACGTACTAAGTAAGATCCCTCGAGTGCGATTCATAAAAGGTATATGTTTGGCACCGACTTCAAAAAGTAATTTCATGTTAATATTTTGTCGTTTAGTTGTAACTAAATAAGATAATAATTATTTTATACCTTTTAGTGTATTTTATTTGTTGCATTTAATTTTTTGATGTCGGTTTTTATTTTTTTCTTAAAGATTATTTTTATTTTTCTCTTTTAGTGATGTCATTAATAGTGATCATATCATCAGAACTTGACCAAATTAATATGACACCATCCCTAAGACACCCCCTTTCGGATAAAAAAAGAACCATCGAAATCGGTTCATAAACAAAGAGGTTAGGTCTAAACAAACCTAATAAAAAAGGTCTAATACCTATGAAAAAAATACGAAAAAAAATGGGACCAATCGGAAGCTAGACTGGACCCAAAGCAAAAAAAATTTTAAAATCGGTTGACAATTGGCGGAGATATGAGGTAACATAGGCACAAAAAAAAAAAAAAAAAAAAAAAAAAAAATTCAGTCGAATAGAGAACCTCCTCCTTTTTTGAAGTCGGTTAAAAAATAAGTAATATGATAAAAAAATCTTTATTATTTAAAACAAAATGCTCCCTCTCTTATAATTCGATATATAAGTATTCCCAAGGGGTGAACCGCGAATGGAATTAGGTGTACACGGTCTTTGGAATTATTTGGAATTACTTTGGAATTCATTAGATAATCTATTGTCTTCTACTTGGAAATGAAAGTGGAAGTGGAAGTAGGTGTACACGATATTAAGTCGCGGTTCACCCTCGGGTATTCCTATTTATGTTCCCAAAATGTAACCTAATTTTTTGTTTTCTATTATTGATCATTTAGATAAAGCTCGTTCTCTAAGAAATCGATAAAGGAAAAAAAATCATAATTCTCCTAAATTAAAAATTATACAATTATTGCGTGGGATATTTTTCATTATTAGATTTTATTTATTTATTTGCATTGTCAATTAACAATAATTATAAACATTATATTTGAAATTTAATTAGGTTATTGAAAAATGATTTAAAAAAAATGCATAATTAGATTATATAAATTGGTAAATACATAAGCTGAATGCAACAAGTAGAGACAAGTAAAGACAAACAAGCAATCTCATGAGTAAATCCAACACTGATGCTGACGAGCTATTGAGTCATATGGTCAACTTAATAAGTCATGTATCCATTGAAAATGAAATTTTCCACTCGGGGAAAAAAGTAAATATTTAGTCTTCTAGAGAATCTAGAGAATATACTCATGACTAGGGCTCGGATTTATATGCACTAAAAATCTTTAAAAGGCAACTAAGCACTAAAAATAACTAAAATAGGCACTTATAAAGGCATTCTAAGTAAAAATAGGAACTTAAAAAGGCATTTTAAGAACAAAGAGGCACTTGAAAATAAAAGTAAAATATTTAGTGAGCGTTCAGTTATCCAAAAAAATTTTATCATTATTTTCTGCAGTCCACTTGTATAAGTATAATGCAAATTCCCATTAATGAAATTACAATACATACTTACTATTTTTAAGAGACAAGGAAATTGAAACTTACGTAATACTTTGCGAATTGCTCTAGCAATTGTTGAACTATTTGTTACTTCAAGTTCGGAACAAGCTATTAAATATGGTCCACTTTTCGATTTTTGGGTGCCCTATTCGACCCTCCCGCCGCCTAGCGACTCGATAAATAATTTTTTCGGAATATTTTCTTAATAATTCAAAAAAAAACTTTAAATTTAGAAAATGTAAAGATAGTAAAAAAATGGAAATTGCCAATTTTAGTTAAAATAGGCACTAAAAAGGCATCTATAGATGAAATAGGCGCTAACAACCAGAATAGGGCAAAATAGGCATATAGGCACTAACAAATGCCTCTTATTTTATTGAGAATTTCATGAAACGTATAGATATCATATTGGCCTAAATTTTAAGCCATAAATAAAAAAAGGCAAATAGGGCGAAATCCGAGCCCTACTAATGACTGATTCCTATAATAGTAGAAAAATAAAATATAAAATGTTTATCACGAAACACAAAGAGACTCTGATAGTTTTTATTAATTTATTTGTTAGCATTTGTATCTAGATACATATATAGCTTATAAAAATTTATTGTCTTAGTATTCTATCGCATAGTCAATTTTTGCTATATTTTAATTTTGCTAGTGGTGTTAGACTAGGTAACTTGTTAAAACAAGTCTTCTATTTTATCCCTCATTGAAGGGACTTATGAACAAGTAAGTTCTTTATTGCTCTATATTCGTCGGCCATTCGTGATGCCCTTTGGCTGGTTGCGGAGGGATCAGTTTGAGATGCTCTGCTTGCCCTACTGTGCCCCTGAGCGGCCCGCCTTAGGGATCAGCATTTGAGGAGCTGGCGAATTTATGGAAATATGAACGAATACGATCGGCTGGCTAAATGGGCATCTATGTTCCCGAGGCCAATAAAAGAAAAAAAAAACAAATAAAAAGTTGACAAAGTCACCAATCAAAGAAATTGTTTATAATTATGTTGTATTGTTAATTAAAAGCATTTAGAGATGATTAATGAGTAAAAAAATAAGTGTATCAATTCTCCTACCAATGCCTGGATTGAAATATCAAAAGATTTGAACGCCATACCTATTATTTTATTTGATCCACCTAATTGTAATTATTTATTTTAATGCGAATGTAAATAGTTGTGTTTTTGCGAATTCGAAACGGTAACCTATCCAGCTTAACTCGATTTTATTCAACTCAACAAACAAAATAATATCGAGTTGAGAAAAGACAACAATGAACGATCCATCCAAATTAAAATCAACAATCAAATATAATAGAGAAACTGTTTATATATTATTGTAACAATAAAATCTATTAAAAGCATTTATAGATGACTAATTAATAAAAAATATTTCGATTAATTTAAAAATAAGTTTATATTAATTACTACTAATGAAATATATGATTAAACAATTGTAAAAGACAACAATGAATGATCCATCAAAATTAAAATCAACAATCAAATATAATAATATAATAGAGAAACTTTATATATTATTGTAACAATAAAAATAATTAAAAGCATTTATAGATGACTAATTACTAAAAAATATTTCGATTAATTTAAAAATAAGTCTATTAATTATTACGAATGAAATATATGATTAAACAATTGTAAAATAAAGCCAGCCTACCAGGCTACACTCTGGATTGAAAATTATATTTATAAAGCTTCAAATCCTTATTATTTTATATCATAGACCTTCATTCCCCCCCCCCCCCCCCCACACACCATTATATATAAATATATATATAAAACCAATCAAAGACAAGCAAGATTCCATAAAACAGAAAAAATCGACAATCAAATAAAATAATCTAATATATGAACTGTTTAGATATTGCGACAATAAAATAATTAAAGATGATTAATTACTTATAAATAAATAGATTAAAAATAAAAAATAAATGTTTTAATTGCTACAAATGGAATATATATACTGATTGAATAATAAAAAAAGCCGGTCTTGTATGTTAAATCCCCGGCATGGAAATTAGATTACATTTTCAAGATTTGGATGCCATACCTATTATTATTTTATATCATAAACCTAATTGTAATTATTTCTTTTAATGTGAATGTAAATAGCTGTGTTTTGTCTGTCTGCGAATTTGAAACGGTAACCTCTTCACCTTCATTCGTGCATTTTCAACACACACACCCACACACAAGAGTAAGAATATCAAGTCGAGAAAAGACACAACAATGAACAATCAAAATTCAAATATAATAATTGTTTAGATATTATTGTAACAATAAAATCAATAAAATGTATTTATAGAAGAAAAATTAATTGCCTTATAAATATATAGATTGAAGGAGACAATAAAGAAGTGTCTTCTGCTGGAATTATAAATTTTATTAATTTATAACTAGACTATAGTTTCGAGGATTTCCCTCTTCATCAGTCTATTAAAATGGATTCACAGGAATTAATTTATGAATTCATAAATAATAGACTGATGAAGAGGGCGAAACTATAGTCTCGTTATAAATAAATAAAATTTATAATTCCAGCAGAAGACACACTCTTTTATTGTCTCCTTCAATATTTAAAAATTCTGCACCTGGGCACTAAAAACTTTCAATTTAATATATAGATTAATTTAAAATAAATATATTAATTCCTACAAATATAATATAATGAATTTGATTATAAAATAAAGCCGGTCTACCGGCGTATATTGTTGATATTAATAAGAAATTAAGTTAAAATTTTAATGTTTTAATATTGTAAAATGTTGTTGATCAAGTTACCTATCAACGAATTGAAAGCATCTGCGCAATCGCTGGTTGAAATACGATGAGGAAGGTTCGGAAAATGAAGCACAATAGATGGTATAATTTGATTGGCGTGTTGTTAACACGACGCTTGGTCACCGACTGGCGAATCGGCGGCGGCTCAAGACGCCGTCTGCCCTCCCCTCCCGCGCCGCCTGCCACCTCCATCCCCTCCACTCCCTCCTTCCTGAAGACTGGACGGACTTGCCGAACTCCTTCCCGTCTTCGTCTGCACTTCACTTACCTTCCTTTTGCCCATACCAGAGTTCCTTGCTAGTCTTTTTTATTTTATTTATTTTTTGCCTTCCTCAAGATTCCAGGCAAAAAGGAAAAGAATAGACAGTAAAAAAAAAAATCAACCTGGTAAAAGTTTTGGCCAAATTTATTTATTTATTTATTTCTCTTTCTTCTTTTTTTTGTCCAATATCCCGACTTTTCCTTATTTCGTGACTAATAGTCAATAATAAAAAATAAATACCTAAATAAATAGCTAAATAAAAAAAAATTCTTCAGGTAAAAAAAAAATCAATCATAATTATATACCTATATATGATCATTGATCTTGAAATCTATAGGAGAAATTTATTAGTAATTTTATTTGAGCGCAGATCGATTTGAATGAAAAAATGTTTCGAATAATTCAGGCTGTTATCTAGAAAAACAACCTGAAGATATATATACCCAGTGGTGGATTTAGTCCTAGGCCCGGGCCTAGGGCGGCAAAATTTTAGGGGCGGTAAAAAAGATAGAGATAATTCAAATTAATAATTGATTTGGATTTGTTTTCTTATAAACTAGCTAACGCCGGGTACTAGCCCCTGGCGGGGAGCGTCTCGTTTTATGGTTAAAACTTATATATATATAATAGCTGACCCAACGACGCATTGCTGTAACTAACGCTTATGCTTCAAATAATAATAGTTTTGAAAATAAATTGAAAATGCAAATAATTATATTAAAACAGTAAATGAATTATATATTACTTGTCAAAATTGTTCCCTTAACCAAAAATAATATAGACAGTTGAAAGATTTCCAAAAAGCTATTATCGGCCATATTGTTTGTTTGCTTTTACCCCCAGAGAGGGGCTGGTGTTGTTTCCTCAAAAATATTTTTTGCATGCCACAGATATCTATAAAAACACTCGTGTATTCGAATGGAATGTTGTGTGAAAATTTCAAAAAAATCGGTGACGAACTTTCGGAGATCCTTCAACGTATCACTTAAGCCTAACAGTACATTTTTATTTATATTATAGATTATTAGTAATTATATTTGAATGAAAAAATGTTTCGAATAATTCAGGCTGCTATCTATTAAAGATAAACCACCCCGAAGATATACCCAGTGGTGGATTTAGGACCTAGGCCCGTGAGGCCCGGGCTTAGGGCGCCAAAAAGACAGAGATAATTCAAATTAAAAATTGATTTGTATTTGTTTTTTTATAAATTGATGGAAAGTTTTTAGTAAATTTTATTACAGAATTGCACTAATAATTTTTTGAAGCTTTCCGGCTACAAATTGTTCCGGAGAAAGATCTTTTTCAACCCTGAAAAGGGTAAAAAAACCTATTTGAGTGCAAGTATGGGTCAAGATAGACTTTAACGCACTCGCATTATTGTCTATCGAGGCTAAATTAGGCCCAGTTGTATGTCGGTTGGTAAAGTATAGTAAAGATGAAAGCGAGTGTCATCTGATTGGCCATCCGGCCGGGCACAAGGTGTATTCTAAGGTTTTACCCTTTGTCAACTTTTACAAAAGACTTTACCGACCGTCGAACAACTGGCCCTTAGTGTAAGAAATTGATTACGGCGATATAATCGACGTTTTCGAGCGAACCAAAGTTAGAAAGAAGAAATTGATATCATAAGTGAATTAAAATAAACTGCAACGGATCGTTGCTAAACTTTATCCAAATTCATTTGAAATATTAATATGTTCTAGAGTAAAGTACTTTAAAATATAATTTTACTAAAAACTTTATTTAACCTTTTTTGTGGGTCCAAAGGTACTTAATTAGGATATTAAATTTCATCAAAATTGGTTAAGCCATTTTCAAGATATTTAGAAAAAACTAAAAAAGTACTGAAATAAAGTACTAATGTTTGTGGACTGATATGTACCAAAAACTAATCAGCGCTTCATTTTGTTAAAATACTGGTAGGTTTTCAATTTCAATTCATTCGGTGCAACGGTGGGGAAAAATTCGTGGACGAAAAAAACGATAACATCCATCCATCCATCCATCCATCCCCACGCACTTCCAAAAAAAAATGGCACTTTTTGGCCTCTCGGCGAGATCCCAGGTAATTTTTGGCAAAACCGTCACGTGCTAAAATTCAATCTCATTGAATACTTCAATTTGTGACCTTAATTGAGTCCATGGGTTCCGTAGTCTTTACCTGAGGACCCTTTGAAGTCGCGCTTGCCGCGAGACCCATTACAATACTTTCTCCCATGCTTCGAATTGGATAAAGTAAAAATTTATTACGCAAAATTATATTTGAATTAGAAGGTAACTTATATTTGAAATTATTTTTGAAAAATTTATGTAAACCAATAAACAGTTATATTATATTTAAAACTAGATTCGCCCCCTGAACCCCCACGTGGCTGCATTATTGATGTTTTATTAGTTACAGAGAATAAATATATTATATATATAGATATATAATATATATTTGGTTTTAATCTTTAAAATATATTTTTAAAGAAATTCCAAAAGCTAATTAATTCCTTTCAGTTAGTTTAGTTAGTATAATATCAATAATAATATCAGTATTCCTCTCAGTCAACATGGTTTCGTGGAGTCGAGATCTACTGTTTCTAATTTGTTGGTGTACTCTAACTTTATCTTTCAGACTTTAGATCATGGCGCCTCGGTTGATAGTATTTATACTGACTTCCGAAAAGCCTTCGACAAGGTGGACCACCTGATTCTGCTGAGGAAATTATTCTTCAATGGCGTTAGGGGTGATCTTTTACGGTGGTTTGCCTCTTATTTGAGATGTAGACACCAATCAGTTGTACTTAACGGCTATTCCTCCTCATCTTGTGTTATTACTTCCGGTGTACCTCAGGGCTCTATTTTAGGGCCTTTTTTGTTCATCCTATACATATATGACATACATAAATGTTTTCTTAATAGCAATATACTATTGTACGCGGACGATTTGAAAATATATAAAAAAATCAATACTCGTAATGACTGCTTATTACTGCAGGATGACATTAACCGTTTTACATTATATTGTTCTCTGAATAGATTATCACTTGCCACTGATAAATGCAGGGTTATGACATTTTCAAGAAAAAGATTTCAAATAAGTCACAATTACACTCTTTCTGGTCAGGTCCTTAACAGAGTGACTAGTATCCGGGACCTCGGGGTGATGTTTGACTCTAAATTGTTGTTTGACCAACATATCCGGATGATTACTGATAGGGCCTATCAAATGCTGGGTTTTATATGTCGAACTTCTGGGAAATTTAGATTGCAATCTACATATTTGACACTCTATCGGGCTCTGGTCAGGTCTCAGCTAGAGTACGGTTCTGCTGTTTGGAATCCATATTATGAGGTATACAAAGGAAATATGGAGTCTGTGCAGAGAAAATTTTCCAAAATGGTGTTCCACCGACTGAAACTAAGTCAATGCCCATATGAAATGCGACTGTCGCATCTTAAACTTCCAACATTGGAAGTTAGAAGGTTGCTTCTTGGTGCGATGACACTAAGAAATATTTGTCTGTCTGAGGTGGATTGCCCTGATCTTCTGGCACAGATAGATTTCCGGGTCCCGCGTCCGGCGTCCAGGTTGTCTCACGTATTTGCCCAGTCTAAGTGTCATACAAACGCGGGTCGGAGAGCTCCGTTGGTCAGATTGTGCAGCGACTTTAATCATAATTTTTGTGGCTGTGATTTTTATAATACAAGCGTGCGGGCTTTCAAGAACGAAATTAGATTGATTTTTACATGATTCACATTTGAGTGTTTTGATTTGCTTCGGCTGATCATTGTTACGTAAAGTTTACTCTCCTGGTCTGTTGTGTGGCGGATGTAACTCGCCTGATCTGGTTTGATTCATTCAGCTTTGACATTTTGACTACTTTGATTTTACTTGTATATTTGTTTAATTTATTTGAATGTTGGACTGCGTTGATTTTATTTATTTGTTTAATTTATTTTTGTTTTGGCATTCATGACTTTTCATTTTGGGTGGGTTAATTTATTATTTTATTCAGTTTTTTTTTTATTTTAAATTTCTGACTATACTGATGTAATTTGGTTGTTTTGGGTTTGTTTTGGTTTTTAATTTTTAATTATTTATTTATGACTGTTCAATTTTAAACTTAACTGACTTAATTTATTTAATTTATTTGATTTTTAGCTTTTTGACTCATATGATTTAATTTATTTACTTTTTGATTTTAATTTTGGTGACTATGGAGGTAGACTTTGATTTATTTGACTTTTTGGCTGTTTGAGTCATTTTGGGTTGGGTGAGAGTGGGCCACTGGGGGGCCGGGTGAGCCGGCGAGCCTTTTGGTTTGTTTGAGAGAGGCTCTGTTCTAGGTTAAGTTATTGTTGTTGTTTCGTCTTTTGTAAATTTGATTTAAATGTAATTGTCCATTTCCATGTGATTCCTTCTATTAAGCTTGAAAATGGATAAGAATCACTCAACATGCTAAAATTTGTATTTCGGGCTCTGTCCCTAGATTCCAACTTTGTTTTATGCTGTATCTCTCAGTGAGAAAATGTGTAATAAGTCATAGTTTTTTTATTTTTTCTGATCTATATTATGTTTGTTTTGTATTATTTTTTTTTGTGAACTATGACTGTTGTTTTCTCCAAATAAATAAATAAATAAATAAATAAATCCTTTATAATTAACTTTGGAATAAATAAATATATATTGAAATGAATGAATGAGTTCGAATACAAAAGCCAAAAGGCTTAGTTCTTTTGAAATGCCTGAGGGTCTTAAATACAATAGAAAAAGGATGAGGTGAGATTCCCAAGGGTATTTTTAAGGAAAAGGATTTTTAAATAACATATTTTATTTTAAATTAAATATTTTTCATCTATATTTATAATCAAAAGCTTGGCTGAAACTTTTTTTATTTTTTTCTATCCTATTAAAGACGGTTTTCAGAATTTTTTAAAAAAATTTCACCCAACCGAAAAGAAGATAGGAATTTTTGAAAAAAATAGCTTTTTTTAAATAACCAAAAATTTAGTTATCATGACGTTTTTTTTTAATTTTTGTTTTTAAATTTACTTTAAAAAAAAAATAGATAGTTTTTTTTAATCTTTATTGCAGTATTAAATTCTTCTTCAACGATAATGTAGTTAGAACTATTGAGAATGAATGACACTCAAAAATCTTACAAACAGGGCCGCCAACACTTGTTTTTTTTTTGCTAGTTTAGTTTAGTTCTTGTATTGTTTGGCAAGCTCTGATGGCTAATCTGAATTTTTTTTCACTTTTCCTGAATTTTCCAATTTTCCGGGCAACTTTTCCAATTTTTTTTCGTATTAACCTGAATTAGACTATTACGAATATTTAACAAAAAAAAAAAATTAGCCAAATTGGTCCAGCCATTTGAGAGATCTGCGCTTACGAAGAAACAGAAATTCATTTTTATTATATAGAAGATAATATTTGATAATTAGCCATACAATTTTGACAATGACTTTTACATAGAAAAAAATGGCGGCACATTGGACAGGGTCTAGGGTGGCATCGAACCTAAATCCGGCCCTGGTTATACCTATGTATGTAAATCTTAATAAAACATTTATTTGAAATCCAAACGTTTCGGCAGAATTTCTCCCTTTATCAATAAAATTCAAAATATATTAAAAAATTAAAGTCAAGAAAAAATTTTCACGTTTCCGATAAATTTTATTTTAATGGGAATATTTTTTTTTTATCCCTGGACTGCCTTCCATTCATTCCTCAATTATGTTTAAAACCTACTAAACCTACTAATTCATTATCATTCCTATTTTTAACCGACTTCAAAAAAGGAGGAGGTTCTCTATTCGACTGATTTTTTTTTTTTGTGCCTATGTTACCTCATATCTCCGCCAATTGTCAACCGATTTTGAAAATTTTTTTTGCATTGGGTCCAGTCTAGCTTCCGATTGGTCCCATTTTTTTTTCGATTTTTTTTCATAGGTATTAGACCTTTTTTATTAGGTTTTTTAGGTTTGTTTAGACCTAACCTCTTTGTTTATGAACCGATTTCGATGGTTCTTTTTATCCGAAAGGGGGTGTCTTAGGGATGGTGTCATATTAATTTGGTCAAGTCTGATGATATGATCACTATTAATGACATCACTAAAAAGAGAAAAATAAAAAATTTTAAAGAAAAAATAAAAACCGACTTCAAAAAATTAAATGCAACAAATAAAATACACTAAAAGATATAAAATAATTATTATCTTATTTAGTTACAACTAAACGACGAAATATTAACATGAAATTACTTTTTGAAGTCGGTGCCAAACATATACCTTTTATGAATCGCACTCGACGGATCTTACTTAGTACGTTTGGCGGGTACGCTCGCTTATAGGTATAGTTTGTTTGGCACCGACTTTAAAAAGTAATTTCGTGTTAATATTTCGTCGTTTAGTTGTAACTAAATAAGATAATAATTATTTTATACCTTTTTTAGTGTATTTTTATATTTGTTGCACTTAATTTTTTGAAGTCGGTTTTTATTTTTTCTTAAAAATTTTTATCAAAATTAAAAGACAGAGATCCTCTTTTGAATTAAAATAATTTAGTTTATAAAATTGATTGCTTAAATTGTGACGGAACATATATCGGGCATAGGTACTAAACAACACTTAAAATCTCGAATTTACGAGCATGAATATTCAATATGTTGCAGTTAAAACCTGTTTTTAGTAAGAACTTTTCTGTTCTTATTAGTTAAAAAAGTCACTGAATACCTTTGTGGCAACTAGAGTTTACTGATGTTGGTTGAGTTTGATTCAAAGGTCTAGAACAGTGGTTCCCAACCTGGGGCGATCACCTCAAGTGGGCGATTTATGATATCAGGGGGCGATAAATAAGTGGGGGGCGATGAGTATTCAAAGGAGGGAAAATTAAAATACACTCACGTGCAAAGAAATGGAATCACTTCCCTTGCGAGTTGTTAAATGTAATTTTCATTCTCAAATATAAATAATGTTTTATTAATATTTTTAAGAAAAAATATTTAAATTTCTAATAAATTACAAAGAAACATACTGTTGTGAACGCGGGATTTAGAGTAATTTTTTCTTGATAATAATATAATTGTTTTTAATGGTAATATTTTGGAGTGGCATGTCCTTTGATGCTGGAACATGACTTATTTGACAATAGGATGGTGGGACTTTACAATTCCCACTTTTTGAACCTCAATAAATTTCATATTTTGGGTTAAGAGATTAAGTCCTGTCGGAAGGCTTTTTAAATGAAGGAAACACCAGATGTCAATAATAAATTCATTGATTGGGGTTTTCCGAAATTTCGACTTTGCGCTTTATTATTTTCACTTTACTTCAAATTAAAATTAGGCATACAATGAAAATGAAAAGGGGGCGATAGGTGTTAGTCAACCTCCAGAAAGGGGCGATGGGCCACAAAAGGTTGGGAACCACTGGTCTAGAATCTTCATTTTTGACCTTCCGCCTAATTAACCGACTTCAAAAAAGGAGGAGGTTCTCTATTCGATTGAATTTTTTTTTTTTTTTTTTTTTTTGTGCCTAAGTTACCTCATATCTCCGCCAATTGTCAACCGATTTTGAAAATTTTTTTTGCATTGGGTCCAGTCTAGCTTCCGATTGGTCCCATTTTTTTTTCGATTTTTTTTCATAGGTATTAGACCTTTTTATTAGGTTTGTTTAGGTTTGTTTAGACCTAACCTCTTTGTTTATGAACCGATTTCGATGGTTCTTTTTTTATCCGAAAGGGGGTGTCTTTAGGGATGGTGTCATATTAATTTGGTCAAGTTCTGATGATATAATCACTATTAATAACATCACTAAAAAGAGAAAATAAAAATTTTTAAGAAAAAATAAAAACCGACTTCAAAAATTAAGTGCAACAAATATAAAAATACACTAAAAGGTATAAAATAATTATTATCTTATTTAGTTACAACTAAACGACGAAATATTAACACGAAATTACTTTTTGAAGTTGGTGCCCAACATATACCTTTTATGAATCGCACTCGACGGATCTTACTTAGTACGTTTGGCGGGTACGCTCGCTTATAGGTATAGTTTGTTTGGCACCGACTTTAAAAAGTAATTTCGTGTTAATATTTCGTCGTTTAGTTGTAACTAAATAAGATAATAATTATTTTATACCTTTTAGTGTATTTTTATATTTGTTGCACTTAATTTTTGAAGTCGGTTTTATTTTTTTTCTAAAATTTTATTTTGGGTATTTATTTTCAAAAAATTTTAAACGGAAATGTCAAAAATTAGAAGCAAAGTTGTAGAGGATGAGGCGGAAGGTCAAAAATAAAGATTCTAGACTTTTGAACGAAACTCAACCAACATCAGAAAACTCTAGTTGCCAGAAAGGTATTCAGTGAAACGCGTTTTAATCTAGTAAGAACCCGTTCTTAATAAAAAAAACTGGTTTTTACTGTAACATATACATGTATTTAATTATTTCAAATTATATTATTATTGTAATAGCGCGAATAATGCCTATAGTTAGTTTCTTTCTCTTTTTTCCGGATTGACACAAAGAGAAATAACTAAATAGTGGGTGTGACGACTGGCTGAAGATAGAACTGGGGATAGGGATGGTATTGTTCAGGTTGAGGGGAGTTTTCGTCTTCGTCGTGGTCGTGGTCGTGGCAAGCAAAGCAAGCCCAGAATGGAGGAGTTCTTGCACGGATGAATGCAGCAAAGCCAACTCAACTGACAAAACTTGTTCTGCTCTGTGAGTCGCCACTCCAGCCAGCATTCAGCCAGGCAGGTCTCTCCAGCAGCCAACCTCTCCAGGATCCATCCAACGAAACAACACAACAGCTACATTCGAGACAGACAACCGACAGAAGGGAAATCCAACAAACCAATACCTTCTCTCATATGTCAAACGACGAAATAATAAATAAATAAATAAACTTGGAACATATTATCATCAGAGATGAGAGGAGAAATATTTCTTCTGTTGTGTGCTAAACAGTACATTCATTTATTTAGATTTAATACTCAGAAATGGTATACTGCAATTGATTACTAATTCATGGATAATTAACTGTAATTAGAAACGCTTATCCATAAATAAGATTCAATGAGTAATCAATTTTGACAGAAATTAACGACGACTTGAAAAATAAACTAATCGGACTTGCGGACCAACGGTTCTGTACCAGTTTTACCAGAGGCGTTGGTAGGGTTTTTTATCAACTTTTAAGGAGTTAAGTGTTGGTTCTAGGTGAAACATTTTTATATAATAATAAAAATTGGGCAAAATTTCGAGGTAGGTTTCACAAAAAAATTTTTAATAAAAAATAAAAACCGACTTCAAAAAATTAAATGCAACAAATATAAAAATACACTAAAGGTATAAAATAATTATTATCTTATTTAGTTACAACTAAACGACGAAATATTAACACGAAATTACTTTTTAAAGTCGGTGCCAAACAAACTATACCTATAAGCGAGCGTACCCGCCAAACGTACTAAGTAAGATCCGTCAGTGCGATTCATAAAAGGTATATGTTTGGCACCAACTTCAAAAAGTAATTTCGTGTTAATATTTCGTCGTTTAGTTGTAACTAAATAAGATAATAATTATTTTATACCTTTTAGTGTATTTTTATATTTGTTGCATTTAATTTTTTGAAGTCGGTTTTTATTTTTTTCTTAAAATTTTTATTTTTCTCTTTTTAGTGATGTTATTAATAGTGATTATATCATCAGAACTTGACCAAATTAATATGACACCATCCCTAAGACACCCTCTTTCGGATAAAAAAGAACCATCGAAATCGGTTCATAAACAAAGAGGTTAGGTCTAAACAAACCTAAACAAACCTAATAAAAAGGTCTAATACCTATGAAAAAAAATCGAAAAAAAAATGGGACCAATCGGAAGCTAGACTGGACCCAATGCAAAAAAAATTTTCAAAATCGGTTGACAATTGGCGGAGATATGAGGTAACATAGGCACAAAAAAAAAAAAAAAAAAAAAAAAAAATTCAATCGAATAGAGAACCTCCCTCCTTTTTTGAAGTCGGTTAAAAAATGAAATAAAACAAAATTGAGTTTAGAATTCGATATATTTCGGGTTGTCAATCGAAATATATCGAATTCTAAACTCATTTTTGTTTCAGATTTTCCAGCGCCTGGGGACAAAGTCAATTCCCCCCCCCCCCGTATCCGGAAATTTTTGATTTTTAGAACATGAAAACCTGCATTTTTAGGGTATGAAGAAGATGAAAGTCAACAATTAATAGTACTCTGAAGATATCATCATTAACTAGTATATTCCGCTTAACGCGGCGACAACGCGACATATTCTCTGATATTAGCTCCTATTATAGCTACCTATATATAGGGTCCGCCAAATAACTTTTTTTTAAATGCTATAAAAAAAACTACTGAATATTTTCTCAAATTCCTTTTTTATTTGAAAGTACAATCCTTCCGGTTAATAATGGAAGATAATTTCATTCAAATGGCTGCCTCGGCTGACCATGCAGTTGCCTACACGATCGGTCCAATTTTTAAGCACATTATCGATTGTGTGCAGCTGTATTTCACCAATGGCTTCACGAATATTGTCCTTTAAAGCGTCAATTGTCTCTGGCTTGTCGGCGTAACACTTATCTTTGACGGCACCCCACAAATAATAGTCCAACGGTGTCAAATCGCAGCTCCGAGGTGGCCAAACGGCTTTTCAATGTATGCGTGCGGGTTTTCTGTGCCCCAAATGCGACAATTTTGCTTGTTTACATACCCGCCAAGATCAAAATGACTTCATCTGAAAAGATGATTTTTTTGGCAAAATCGGCATCTTCTGTAAGTCGATCGCCGGCCCAATTAGCGAAGCGAAAACGCATTGGATGGTCACCATATTCGTTCAGCGGAAGGATAAAACTAATTATCTGTCAAATCAAACATGAGCTAAGTGTTACCATTCACGAAATAAGCACTAGTTGAAAAAAAACGTTAGATGGCGGACCCTATATATATGGCACTTTTTTAAAAACATTTATTTTTTTTCAAATATTTCCCTAAATAAATTTTAAATAATTTTAGATTAAAAATATCTGTTATTTTTTCACTTAAATAACACAACCACAATATGAGGCGTTCAAAAGCAGAGTGGACTATCCCACTATTAGTTTGTTAAGAGAGATCCAGCAAAGTTCGAGGTAAAAGTGGTACCTGAGCTTTAAAAACTAAGTTTGGTCTACTATGTCTATTTAGTTTTATCATAAACCTACTTAATTATAGAGGTTTATCAGTGAAAATGAAATTTGTGGGATGGACCACTCTGCTTTTGAAGTCGTCATATAATACAACGGGCTTATCTGTAATCGGGACAAATAAATAAAATATGATTAATATAATCGAATAACAGAAAATCAAGAAACAATAATCCAAATAAAAAGTTAATGCAAAATTATTTAATACTAAAATGAACTGGAGAACCAGCCCATTGTCTGTGAAAATAGAAAAGAGAAGAAAATATTTTTCCATCACATGTGAATAATTCTTTAATTAAGAAGTAATCCATAAGATAAGACTCTGATAGATCGATTTCTCGACCCCAAAACCTAATAATCTGTGATTTTTATCGAAATAGTTAGAGCTGCTTTTCGAGAAACCGATTGGACAAGAATTGTCAATTTAATAGTATAACAATACAATAATAAATCAAAAAATTGATTAATCTCTTTGATTATTTTTTTTAATTATTACGTTTTCATTGTCAAGTAATTAATTATTCAACAATAATTAAAATATATTGATTATTTTTTTTAATTATAAGTAATAATGTATTTTATGAAATGCAATTATTAGATAATAGAAAGAATTATTAATTAACAATCAGTGAATTAACAACTTTCTTTATATAGATGGAATATTAATATATTCCTTGGTTTGTTGTTGTTGTTGTTGTTGATGTTGTTGCTGTTGTCAACCTTCAGGGTGCTCACGAGCTAGCTAATCGGCAATATTGCTACACTCTTTTTTTTATTTTCCTTATTCTATTTTATTATCTCGACTGGGTGGGCTGGCTGACTGGATGGCTGGCCATTCATTCATTCTTTTGTCATTTCGCTTCTATAGAGCAGAGATTAAATTTTACAAGACCAAACACCGACCGACCTAAGATGATATCATTTTATTTTTCGCAAAAAAATGGGTCTATAAAGTTGAAAATATCATTCATAAAATATAAATATATACTTATATTGTATCAGTACTAGATAATATTTATATATTTTACAATTTATTTCCTCTTGTCTCCTTGCACAATGGTGCGCGTGATGGTGTAATCTGTAATAAGACCACCTAGATAATAAAACAGAGACACCTTCAAAGAAAGGCTTTTTATTATTTTCATTGTATTAATTTCGCCATTTTTCTTTTTTTTTATCTAAAGAGCCACGCGAAATATTTATTTTTATATTGATGAAGTCAATAAACGCCTACCATATAGATGATAAATTGACAAGATGAAAAATGCCAGTTTGTGTTTTTATAAAAGTTTATTATTTTCCCTTTTGTATCCAAGCGAACAATGGGCTGGGTCAGGTCATTTTTCTCAAAGATCACTTTTAATCGACTTATCATTTCGACAAATACTATAAATTAATCGAATGTTTTCTACATTTGATAGGGAATTCCTACAGTTAATTCGTGTTTGAATCAAATGTAGAAAACATTCGGTTAATTTATGGCAAGCATCTAACATACATGCTAATAGGCCGAGCGCTCTGTAATGGGAGATTGAATATATAACATCTGAGATCTCAAGTTCACTTGGTGATCCATCCGAATGTCTAGCGGGCTATACGCAAAATGACGTTGGATTGTAGCTAAGTGGATCACATCTTTTTTTCTCTCTTGGTCCAGATGTAAGACTCCACAGACTTTAATAGCATAATCCGCAGTAGTCTCGTGATAAAATATCTTTTTCAAATAAAGCGCGGTCAAAACACTTCTCATTGATAGGTCAATTATTCTTTGTTATATCAGTTAGAAAAATTATAAAAAAAATACTATAAATATATACTAATTTTCTCCAGAAACGTTTGAATTATTAATAAATGTTTTATGTTAAATTGAAAGTTTTTGTGCCGAGGGTAGCAGAATTTTTATAGATTGAAGGAGACAATAAAAGAGTGCGTCTTCTGCTGGAATTATAAATTTTTTTATAACGAGACTATAGTTTCGAGAGCTTTGCCCTCTTCATCAGTCTATTAGAATTGATTCACAGGAATTAATGTATGAATGGCTCCATCTATTTTTAGGTGACGTTTTTACCAACTGATGACGTTTTTGCTGACCCTTCGGAGACTTAGCTTTAGATTGTGTGGTCCTCAGTTTGATTCTGAGGCATATATCTGGATTTTTTACCAATATTTCTCCCAACGTTGATACACATGTTCTAGAGCTATTATATATAATACGAGCTTTTCGTACGTGCCTTCGGCACGCCCTCGAAGCTCGGCCCTCCGGGCTGGTGCCCTGGCGGGCAGCGTCTCGGTCCAAAAATTTTATTCCTCTTAAAAAACCACACTCCAAATGTATACCGGTATGTCTAGATTCTACAGCAATTAGTGAAACCTTTAGTCTACCAACAATAATATCTTCCATGGTTGCTTCTGACAATGTATTAACTTACAAAATTATATCAAACAGAATCCATTGTCCAGAACTAAAGTCTCTTTTTACTTTAAATAATCCCACATATGTACTTAGACACAACCAGCCTTTCTACCCTAAAGTACCAATCACGCGTCACGCTGAGAATAATCCAATTTATAGACTCTGTGTTTGCTATAACGCTCTTTCCTCAAGAATTAGTGTAATAGATTTGGCTTCTCATCCTAATAGAGTGACTAAAGAAATTAAAGAAAATACGCTATGTTATGATTAAGCTTTAAAGTTTAAAGTTCATTTGTTTGTTATTTAAAGAATTTATCTTCACTTAACATATTACCTATTGTATCTCTCTGTCTTTCTACATTATGTATGTATAATATTATGTTTAAATGTAACCAATTTGTAAAGGCCTCTTGCCGTCGAAAATAAAATAAAAATAAAAATAAAAAAATAAAAAAAAAAATGAATTGGAGTCTTTCATTTCAAAATTCGAGTCCAAATTAGAAATTAGAATTTCAAATTTGCCTGGTTAATGAAAATCGATTGGAGCCATCAGTTTAAAATCCGCGCTGACAATTATATTTCAAATTTGCCTCGTTAATTAATATATATTTAATGTTTCTTAATTTAAAATGAATTGGAGTCTTTCATTTCAAAATTCGAGTCCAAATTAGAAATTAGAATTTCAAATTTGCCTGGTTAATGAAAATCGATTGGAGCCATCAGTTTAAAATCCGCTCTGACAATTATATTTCAAATTTGCCTCGTTAATTAATATATATTTAATGTTTCTTAATTTAAAATGAATTGGAGTCTTTCATTTCAAAATTCGAGTCCAAATTAGAAATTAGAATTTCAAATTTGCCTACTGTTAATGAAAAATCGATTGGAGCCATCAGTTTAAAAATCCGCGCTGACAATTATATTTCAAATTTGCCTCGTTAATTAATATATATTTAATGTTTCTTAATTTAAAATGAATTGGAGTCTTTCATTTCAAACTTTCGAGTCCAAATTAGAAATTAGAATTTCAAATTTGCCTGGTTAATGAAAATCGATTGGAGCCATCAGTTTAAAATCCGCGCTGACAATTATATTTCAAATTTGCCTCGTTAATTAATATATATTTAATGTTTCTTAATTTAAAATGAATTGGAGTCTTTCATTTCAAAATTGAGTCCAAATTAGAAATTAGAATTTCAAATTTGCCTGGTTAATGAAAATCGATTGGAGCCATCAGTTTAAAATCCGCGCTGACAATTATATTTCAAATTTGCCTCGTTAATTAATATATATTTAATGTTTCTTAATTTAAAATGAATTGGAGTCTTTCATTTCAAAATTCATAGGTCAGTGATTCTCAACCTTTTCTTTGTTGCGGCAACACTTTTAACAATTTCAAAATTTGGCGGCACACTAACAATAGTTTAAAAGAATTTTACTTACCTATAATACGCCTGTGTTACTGTGTAAAATAATTTGAGGATAATAATTTTCAATGTAAAATAAAATAATATGTACTACAAAGACAACATGATGTTCATTGAGTGATTAATTACAAATAAATTATAAGAATATAAGATAATTTCGTTTATGGATAATGCCATTCTCATTTCGTCATCTACATTTAAAAGTTTGTTTTCGGTTTGCATTTCTAAAATTTGGCGGCACACTTCAAGAATTTCGCGGCACAGTGGTTGAGAATCACTTATATAGGTAAAGCAAAAAATTACCTGGCAACATCTCGGTCCGCGCCAGATACTTTTATTTCATATATTACTATTTTTTAAAACAGATGTTTAGGATTTTTTTTGGTGTCCCTCTTCACTCTCTAAAAGGGACACCAGACGAGCAAGCACTCTCGATTGAATGTCAATATTTGAACGTTTATTCAGAGAGACAAAAAATAAAAAATATATACTTATATATATAAGAATAAAATAAAAATGAATGCAGTAAGAGAAGTAGAAAAAAAGTTGAAGGGGGCAGCGTGAGAGTAAGAGATTGAGTAAATACAAATTTGATGGTTGGGGGGCGGAGGGGCGAGCTGGAAGTTAGATGGAAAAGTCAACATGAAAATGCATTTCGTTTTAGTTCAAATAGAGAAACCTAGAAAAGGAAAAGGATAAAATATATATATATAGATATAGATATAAAAGGAAATAATTTCAGGGTGAGGCGCTGGGAATGACAGTGAAAAGTATACGGGTGTGAAACACTCACACGACTTTCTTATAAGCTCTCTAAGACAACAACAGCCAGGAGATTTTATTTTACACATAGGAGACACCTGGTGGCCTTAATTTAATATACAGGATGTCCGGAAAAGTCATCCCCCTACATTTTTTAGAACGAGGCATACTACCTTTGATCAAAAAGTTTCAGGAATTTATTCAGAAAATCAAAAATGAATTTCTGTTTCTTTGTAAGCGCAGATCTCTCAAATGCCTGGACCGATTTGGCTAATTTTTTTTTTTTAATGTTCGTAATAGTCCAATTCAGGTTAATACGTAAAAAAAAATTGGAAAAGTTGCCCGGAAAATTGGAAAATTCAGGAAAAACTAAAAAAAATTCAGGTTAGCCAACATAGCTTGCCAAACAATAAAAGAACTAAACTAGCAAACTAAACATGTGTTGGCGGCCCTGTTTGTCAGATTTTTTGAGTGCCATTCATTCTTAATAGTTCTAACCACATTATCGTTGAAGAAGAATTTAATAATGCAACAAAGATTTAAAAAAACTATCTATTTTTTAAAGTACATTTAAAAACAAAAATTAAAAAAATAAACTGCAACGGATCGTTGCTAAACTTTATCCAAATTCATTTGAAATATTAATATGTTTATTTCTTTATTATTAATCAGATATCACTTGCAATTTGCAGTTCATGTTGTCTTTAATTCAAAAATAATGATCGATTCTCATTTAACAGTCGAGGAATAACCATTCTACATTCGATTTTTGAGGTTTCGGTTTTTATTGGTAGCCATTGATGAAGACATGGAGGAATCGACTTAAAATCAAAAATAGCAATCGATTCTTACCTAATACTTGAGGAATAACAATTCTACATTAGATTTTTGACCCTTCGATTATTATTGGTGACCATTGTTGAAGACATGGAGGAATCGACTTAAAATCAAAAATAACGATCGATTCTTATCTAATACTAGAGGAATAACCTTATTGCATTTATTGATGTTTTGACTATTAATGGCAAGCTCAACTGAAAACGTGGAAGAATTCGACTTAAAATCAATAAGACTAAATTCTTTTATGATAAACAACTCAAGCTTGAGAATAAGAGAATTTTTTGTAAATAGATTGTATATACATTTGTGTCTAGCAAAATGAATAATAATTGTAATTTTCAAGTCTTCTTATCTATAATAATACCTACATATAATATAACGTTTTTACCCCCTTAATGATAACAAGTGGATTTTTAATTCATTTTAAATATTTGTTTCATCTTATTTGTTATGAGTTATGAGTGTATATTGCAGTTAAATAGAATCTTAAATTATATCTATTTAAGACTTTATAATAAAACAATTATATTTATTCTCTGTAACTAATAAAACATCAATAAAAGCAGCCAGGTGGGAGTCCAGGGGGCGAAGCCCCCTGCCAGCGAAAGGCCCGCCAATGGCGGGCCTTGAAGCTAGTTTATTAATAAAATCGAGATTGTCTTTCATTCAAAATACTCCACAGCGACTTCAACGCACTCATGCCAGCGCTTGATCCAATCCTCGAAACATTTTGTATATTCGGTTTTCGGTTTGGCCATCAGAGCCGTCTTCAATTTTTTCATTATCTCCTCTTGGCTGCTTAAACGCGTTCCCGGAGCGATTTTTTGAGTCTACTGAACAGGAAGAAGTCGCAGGGAGCCAAATCAGTCGAAGTGGTATTCGTTCCATTGTTGGTCAAAAAGTTGTAGATAACGATGGCATTGTTCGACCGAGCGTTACGTGATTTCCACAAATCAGGGGCCCCTTTGATTGGAAGTCAAAGATACTTCTTCTATACTATTATAGATAACCACAACCATTTACCCTCCTCACCAATAAATTCTCAACTACAAAAACAACATATCATTCGACTCAAACTCACTAGAATTCAGGGATAAAATTTCAATGCTAGGCGTAACTCTAGGGTCTGACCTTTCATGGAATGACCATATCTCAACCACTGCTAAAGCTGCAGCGCGCAAGGTTGGTCTCCTATTTAGGTCTAGACGCTGTTATACTCCCAGTCAACTTCTTATACTGTATAAGGCTCAAATTCGTCCCTGTCTCGAATATGGCTCTCATCTGTGGAGGGGTGCCTCCAAGCATTCTCTTGCTACACTGGATGCAATTTAGAAGCGAGCAATTAAACTAATAGGAGACCCGGCTCTAACCAACTCACTCGACTCCCTGGCTCACCGAAGAACCGTTTCTGCCCTTTCCCTGTACTACAGATACTATCACGGTGTCTGTTCAGTCGAGCTGAAATCAATTATCCCCCCCCCCTAATGCCCTCTTTACGAGAAACACGCGGTTTTCAAACGCTCAGCACCCTTCGCTGTCAAATTGGATAAAAGTCGAACAAGCGCTTTCGCCAACTCTTTTATCCCTATGACCTCCAGAGACTGGAACTCGCTCCCTGCCGCCATCTTTCCCGCGACTTATAACTTTCAGCTATTTAAGACCCGTATCCACAGATACCTTCGACCCCCGCCCAACCCACAAAATTTTCTCTTCTTCTTTTCACGATGGAGGTGCCAACCCAGGCCTTTAGGGGTTGCACCTTTTTGGTGTAACTCCTTCTCTCATCATTATCATTAAAAAAAAAACAGACCACATCTACAAAGTGTCAGTACCAAGAGGCTGCCTCAAACCCAAAATGGTGAATTCGTCTAAAATGCCCCAAAATAGCTCGGGCTAAGCATACGGCGAGAAAGGTAGTTCCTACAATCAAATAAAGCCCATGGAACCCCTACCAGAGTGACTAAAAATCCCGCTTTGTACATTCTCTTGTTATTAAAGAGGAAAGGACTTCATACCTTTTATGCGTGGGGTATGATCCCAGTAGCTTGAGTATTAGCTTATCTTTTCTTGCGCTTTAGTGTACGATGCACTTTAATTTTTGATATTAACAATAAAAGTTTCTTTTTTGGCGTCTCAAAGCCAAATCATTAAACAAAATGTCTTGAACGGATTCATAAGCGATGTTCAAGTTCGCTGCCATCTCTCCAATGACCCCTATGACATTATCCCTATGACATCTAGAGACTGGAACTCTCTTCCCCCGACCGTCTTTCCAGCTACTTATAACCTTCAATCTTTCAAGACCAGCATCCACAGATACCTTCGACTGCTACCCAGTCCCTAAATCTCCCCTTATCTTCACGTTACAAGGGTCCACCACGGACTTCAGAGGTTGTACCTTCTTGGTGCAAGTTCTTCTTGTATCAGTATCATTATAAAAAAAAATGGTCAATTTACAGTTTTCGGCCATCATTTCTTTGATTTTATCGACGTTTTCGTCGGTTTTCGATGTCGACTGAGTTCGTCATCCTCAACAGACTCACGAAAATTTGGGCCACACATAAAAGTTTGTTTTCGATAGAGTAACACTTCTTCCAACATTTTTTAACTCAAAATTTAAAGAGACTCGTTGGTGCAAAGACGATTTCATTTTTAAAATTGTAAAAAATCGAAAACGACTCTATAATAGTCCATACCAAAAAGAGAGTATAAAAAATGTTTAGATGATTGAATCAAGCGCTGCAGTCGATGGGGAGTACTTTGAATGGGACTATATATCGATTTTGATGAATAAATTTGTTGCCACATACGGCCCAGCTCAGCAATGTATGCAGCCCGTCATAAAATTAAATTAAAACTTCCTAAAACAATTGATATTTTAATGTCTTACTGGAAAACATATCGGATACAATTTGACCTGATAATTATTTTTCTTTCTAAAGTAATAAGAAATTGGAAAATTTCCCCAAAAGTTTTCGAAGAATAAAAGGGCATATTTTAAATTTTGAATATAAAAAATATATCAAAATGTCCGAAAAAATAATCAAAATTTTGACATATTTTGACTTAATTTTTATTAGATAAAAATATTTAATCTACAAACTATCTGATTGGAATTGCAATCAGATATTGATTGAACTGAAGGAAAATTTTTTAAATATTTCTTTCCATCGGCATTGAATGCTATTATTAGTGTGTCTTCAAAGGAGACATACCTGTAATTAATTAACCAATTAAACCAATTATTTTACATTAATTAATGTATACATTGTATTTTTGCTTCGATTCCGGAGATTACTTCTCCACCATCGAGTGTCCTTATTCATCTTTAGTCCTTGTTTTTAATAAGAGGAAAAATCTAATTAGATAAAAACCTCTTTTCCGATAATTATTTCAATTCCATTATTCCCCAATCAAGTCGATTGGTTAACTCTCATCCTCCCATCTTCCCATCTCCTGTAATTAATTAAATTTCTAAATTTTAATATATCATAGAATTTGTAATGAACTGTTAGTGGAGTTTAAAATAAAAAACAATTAGATATTTAATAAAAGACAATTGAATACAAATTAATTATAAATTTTCATTTGACAAACCCTATCTGTTAATAATTTCTTTAATTAAGAAATAACCAATTATATTAAAGTTACCTGAAGATGACAGATCGATTTCTCGACCCACAAACCCCCTAATCCGTGATTTTCAATTAAATTGTTTGAGCCGTTTTTGAAAAAAGGATTCTATTTAAATATACATATATATATACAAGAATTGGCTCATTTAATAGTATAAGATTTCTTCATTTCACTTCCTTCATTCAATAGCGGCTATTATTCTTATCAGATTTATTAAATTTACACTATACTATAATAATATAATCTATGATAGTGTCACTCATTTATTTATGCTTGCGTGATTCAATCAGACGAAATGGTGACGAAAATTGAGGACAACGCCTTCAATTTGTTTTTTTTTTTTCTAGGGAATTAATATTTGACACTAGCAAACGTAAGGAATATAAATGCATAGATTGATTTTCGTGACTCAAATAATAATCAATATTTATTTATTTTTATTTGTTTATATAAATTAACTACTTGCAATCCACAGGTGGTTAATTAAAATTTATATAATCTTTAAATAAATTAATAATGAATGGAAAATCTTTAATTAAATTCTGCAAATATATGTTTTTCGAGTATACATATTTAGTTTGATTATTTTAAATTAATTGAATGACGAAAACCAATCGACTTGATTGGGGAATAATGGAATTGAAATAATTATCGGAAAAGAGGTTTTTTTATCTAATTAGATTTTTCTTCTTATTAAAAACAAGGACTAAAGATGAATAAGGACACTCGATGGTGGAGAAGTATTCTCCGGAATCGAAGCAAAAATTCAATGTATACATTAATTAATGTAAAATAATTGGTTTAATAAAATTAATAAAAAAAAAAATTAATTGAATGGGAGAGGAGGGGGAAAAACCAATCGACTTGATTGGGGAATAATGGAATTGAAATAATTATCGGAAAAGAGGTTTTTTTATCTAATTAGATTTTTCCTCTTATTAAAAACAAGGACTAAAGATGAATAAGGACACTCGATGGTGGAGAAGTAATCTCCGGAATCGAAGCAAAAAATACAATGTATACATTAATTAATGTAAAATAATTGGTTTAATAAAATTTATAAAAAAAAAAAATTAATTGAAATGGGGAAGTGATCGGATGATCCTGGATGAGGGAGGATAAACCAATCGACATTGATTGGGGAATAATGGAATTGAAATAATTATCGGAAAAGAGGTTTTTTTATCTAATTAGATTTTTCCTCTTATTAAAAACAAGGACTAAAAATGAATAAGGACACTCGATGGTGGAGAAGTAATCTCCGGAATCGAAGCAAAAAATACAATGTATACATTAATTCATGTAAAATAATTGGTTCAATAAAAATTAATTGATTTTCGATAGTCCGGAAGTAATCTCCGAAGTCGAAGCCTCAAATTCAATGTAAAATTTATTTCATGTAATACAATTGGATCAATAAATTTATTATTATTATTATTAATTGATTTTTGGGTTTGACCATAGATAGTATTTTTACAGATCAAAAAATAGTGGAAGCCCGATTTCTACTAGTTTTTCACTATTTAAAATACCCAAAAATTAAGATTTTAGTAAGATTGGAGTAATTTTTGGAGACGGACTGATAAGTGAATTAAGTGGATATCGAAGAGGCAAAAAAAGAAGATAATTTACACTATCTTTTTATTCATAAAACCGACGTTTCGGAGGCCATTCCTGAAACGTCCGAAACGTCAGTTTTATGAATAAAAAGATAGTGTAAATTATCTTCTTCTTTTTTCGACTGCCTCATCGATATCCACTTAATTAAGATTTTAGTATTTTATTTTAAAAAAATTAAATACAAATACTTTTATAGCACAGTGTGCGCAGGCCATGTTCGAGCATTGGCCGTACGCTGTAGGCTATTTATTACACGAAAAATTTCGGCCCTCTGCAGCCCAGAACCCTTTTGAGATACAGAGCTGAAATTATATACATATAATTATGCAATCCATCTGGAAGATAGTATCAAATTTCAATAATATAGTATAAATAGATTCTGAAATATGGACCTGAGAAAATAGCTAATTTTGGAACTGACTGATTGGACTGACTCATTGACAGGTCATCCAAACCTTTCGAGTACTTCTAATCATTCCAGCATTATGACATTTCGAATGTTAGAAGAGTTTGGAACAGAAATAAAAGAAAAATCCCAAACTGTCTCCCATTAATCCCTTAAATTGGAGGGTTGAAGATTGTAAGGTGAATTTGCATCTATTAATATGAAATGTCTCTAGGATGCTAAAATTTGGCATAATGGGCGTATTAATAAAAAAAGAAATCAAAAAATTCAGACATTCTAGCTTTCAAACCCTAAAATCATAGAGTAATATAGAGTGGAAGGCTCCATAAAGAGCGAATGTATTTTAGCGTATACGAGTTACAGAGCTCTCTGGCGAGACCAGGGCGCAACCATTGGGCAATAAAATGGCGTAAACCGTTCTCTTCGGGGCAAATTTTGTTGACATTATCAAGAGTAAAAAATGCGCTTATATAATATAACATAAAGGGTATCTATCTTTTATCTATGACAAAGGCTTTGCATCTTCTAAGATCTTTGGATAGCTCTTAAGAAATAAGAGTTTTCGCCCTGCAGTCGCTAGAGAGCGCTTTTTCCATATACGGTAGCCTTACACTCTATATTACTCTATGCCTAAAATGAAGGTGTGAGAATAGTAGGGTATATTTTCATCAATGTTAAATTTGTAATGACCATAGGATGCTAAAATTTGGCAATTTTGTAGAGTTTGTGGCATTAATAAAGGTGAAAATTAATCACAACTTTACTACCCCTAGCCTCTAAAATGAAGAGCAGTAGCAGTAGCAGCATCAACCAGGTCTTTAATAACAACATTTCTTATAATGGGAGCCCTTGCTATATAGACAACTAATTTACCAAATCAGTTAAGTATATGACTGCCCTACAAAATAAACTGCAACGGATCGTTGCTAAACTTTATCCAAATTCATTTGAAATATTAATATGTTTATTCCTTTATTATTAATCAGATATCACTTGCAATTTGCAGTTCATGTTGACTTTAATTCAAAAATAATGATCGATTCTCATTTAACAGTCGAGGAATAACCATTTTATATTGGATTTTTGACGTTTCGGTTTAAATTGGTAGCTTGAGTTGGTTACCAAAAAGAATTTAGTCTTTTGATTTTAAGTCGATTCTTACACGTTTTCAGTAGAGGTTGCCATTAATAGTCAAAACATCAAAAATGGAATCAAATAAGGTTATTCCTCTAGTATTAGACAAGAATCGATCGTTATTTTTGATTTATGTCTTCAACAATGGTTACCAATAAAAACCGAAACGTCAAAAATCCAATATAGAATGGTTATTCCTCAAGTACTAGATGAGAATCAATCGCTATTTTTGGTTTAAAGTCGATTTCTCTATGTCTTCAGCAAAGGTAAGGGATAAGAAAACAACGCAGTTGCTATGGTTACTTATAAAAATTCCTCCCAAATTTTTAGCATTTCACAGAGAGAAGCCTATCCATTCTTATTTAAGCAAGGCTAAATGAGCTATATTAAAACGTTCAAATGAATAAATTTTAAAGAATTTAAAAAATTAAAAAAGTACTATCTTACTCTAGAGTAAAGTACTTTAAAATATAATTTTACTAAAAACTTTATTTAATCTTTTTTGTGGTCCCCAAGGTACTTAATTAGGATATTAAATTTCATCAAAATTGGTTAAGTCATTTTCAAGATATTTAGAAAAAACTAAAAAAGTACTGAAATAAAGTACTAATGTTTGTGGGCCGATATGTACCAAAAACTAATCAGCGCTTCATTTTGTTAAACTAATGGTAGGTTTTCAATTTCATTTCAATCGGTGTAACGGTGTGGAAAAATCGTGGGCCAAAAAACGATAACATACATCCATCCATCCATCCATCCATACGCACGCACTAAATGAAAAAATGGCACTTTTTGGCCTCTCGACGAGACCCCATGTAATTTTTGGCAAAACCGTCACGTTCTAAAATTCAACCTAATTGAATACTACAATTTGTGACTTTAATTGAGACCATGGGTTCCGTAGTTTTTTCCTGAGGACCCTTTGAAGTCGCGCTTGTCGCCAGACCGATTACAATACTTTCCCCATATTTCGCATTGGATAAAGTAAAAAGGCGCAAGCCATTCCCCATTTTTACTTTATCCAATTAATCTATCTAAAAATTTTGAAATTCGTGTGACGTATGTTAATTTATGGACGACCCCTAAGAATCAAATAAAATCATTTAAACAACTTTTTCATTTTTCAAACAAACATGGGTGACTTGTAGATGAATAAGGATCAAGATCAATACTGAAATTGTTAATAAAATTTTGTGTATTAATGATAGAAGTCAAGTATCAGATAAAAAGCCTAAACTACCAAAATTTAGCTCAAGTTTTGAAAAAATTTTATATTTTTTTTCGTTTTCGAGCGTATATTGAAAATAATTTGAAGGAGAGCAAGAAATGAAGGTGTGTTGTGATGTTGAAGGCAGCTGCTGGCTGGCTGACTAAGCATTCTAAGCAAGAGCACGCCAATCTTTCTCTTTCTCTAAGCCATATGTGTCAAAAGCCAGAGGCCGCGAGGAATGAATGAATCATAAAACGAAAATACCCTAACCATATGATATGGCTTTCCTGCTTAACAAGCCTCTCCTTTTCTATTCAAGTTTGGACACATAAAAAAACAAAAACATAATTTATTATCAAAAAACAAAAACAATATTGTATAATCTTTTTTAAAGGTGGGTGGTAAAATTATTATTATACTAAAAATCATTAAAAAGTAATGATTTTTCAGAAATGGTCAAACAGCCAATAACAAGAAATTTTAAATCTTTCGGAAAGTCATTAAATTTTGGCTATATTTTTAACCGACTTCAAAAGGAGGAGGTTCTCTATTCGATTGAATTTTTTTTTTTTTTTTTTTTTTTTTTTTTTTTTTTGTGCCTATGTTACCTCATATCTCCGCCAATTGTCAACCGATTTTGAAAATTTTTTTTGCATTGGGTCCAGTCTAGCTTCCGATTGGTCCCATTTTTTTTCGATTTTTTTCATAGGTATTAGACCTTTTTTATTAGGTTTGTTTAGGTTTGTTTAGACCTAACCTCTTTGTTTATGAACCGATTTCGATGGTTCTTTTTTTATCCGAAAGGGGTGTCTTAGGGATGGTGTCATATTAATTTGGTCAAGTTCTGATGATATAATCACTATTAATAACATCACTAAAAAGAGAAAAATAAAAATTTTTAAGAAAAAAATAAAAACCGACTTCAAAAATTAAGTGCAACAAATATAAAAATACACTAAAAGGTATAAAATAATTATTATCTTATTTAGTTACAACTAAACGACGAAATATTAACACGAAATTACTTTTTGAAGTTGGTGCCAAACATATACCTTTTATGAATCGCACTCGACGGATCTTACTTAGTACGTTTGGCGGGTACGCTCGCTTATAGGTATAGTTTGTTTGGCACCGACTTTAAAAAGTAATTTCGTGTTAATATTTCGTCGTTTAGATTGTAACTAAATAAGATAATAATTATTTTATACCTTTTAGTGTATTTTTATATTTGTTGCACTTAATTTTTTGAAGTCGGTTTTTATTTTTTTCTTAATTTTAAGAAAAATATTCTGGTGTCTGTGTGTACATTATACGACTTTTGATTACACTATTCAACAAAAATTTGTCCCCATAAACCTAACAATGGATTCAGTAGAGTTTTATATGCTGATTATCATGCAATTTCCCGATTTTTTACAACACGTCAGAGTTTTGAGATATTTTAGGTCAAAAAGACGTATGGAAATAAATAGATTTTCGAAATATGTTTTTTATATATTTTTTGAAAATATATGAAAAATATAAAATTTTTGTGTTAAATTTATATAAAGTTTATGTTTTCTATATATTCTTAAAATATAATTATTTTTATGTCGCTCTAGTATAAATTTTTTAATGTTTTTAACCTATGTTTCAAAGATATATATTTTGAATGTGATATAAATTTTATATTATAAATTGTGTTGTTTTTTGAGGCTCTTGAAAACCTTTTTCCTAACGAAGACATTACATCTGTTTTCAAGGTTTTCAAGAGCCTCAAAAAACACTCACAATTTATAATTTTAAAACATTATAGTACCATATCTAAGTAAATTTTATATGTTTAAAATATGTTTTAAAGAAATATTTTGAATAAGATATTTGAAAAATAATAATGTATTTAATTTGACTGAGGGGTCCCAAAATAAAAAATGATGAAAATGATTTTTGATGAAATTTGATATACATAGCCAATATTTTTTCTGGTGGGGTCAAATTTAGCTGAGAGTGTCCCAAAATAAAAAAATGATGAAAATGATTTTTGATGAAATTTGATATACATAGCCAATATTTTTTCTGGTGGGGTTCAATTTAGCTGAGAGTGTCCCAAAATAAAAAAATGATGAAAATGATTTTTGATGAAATTTCATATACATAGCCAATATTTTTTCTGGTGGGGTTCAATTTAGCTGAGAGTGTCCAAAAATAAAAAAATGATGAAAATGATTTTTGATGAAATTTGATATACATGGCCAATATTTTTACTGGTGGGGTCAAATTTAGCTGAGAGTGTCCCAAAATATAAAAATGATGAAAATGATTTTTGATGAAATTTGATATACATAGCCAATATTTTTTCTGGTGGGGTTCAAATTTAGCTGAGAGTGTCCAAAAATAAAAAATGATGAAAATGATTTTTGATGAAATTTGATATACATGGCCAATATTTTTTCTGGTGGGGTCAAATTTAGCTGAGAGTGTCCCAAAATAAAAAAATGATAAAAAATGATTTTTGATGAAATTTGATATACATAGCCAATATTTTTTCTGGTGGGGTCAAATTTAGCTGAGAGTGTCCCAAAATAAAAAAAATGATAAAAAATGATTTTTTAAGACGAAAAATATGCCATTTTGACCTATTTTCGAGTCCCATTAGATAGTAAACAGGAATATTTAAAATCAAAATATTTTGTTGACGTAATAGAAAACAGATTCCTCTTTGATTTTCAAATGACCATTTGTTTGTTTTTAGCTCAATTAGAACTTGAGATATAACTAAAAAACTAAAACTACTTGATTATAAAGGATAATAAACATAGATAAAAACATAGTTTTTTAGTTATAACTTGAATTCTAACAAGTAGTAGTTTGAAATTCAAAGAGAAACCTGTTTTCTATTACGTCAACAAAATATTTTGATTTCAAATAATGCTGTTTAATATTTAAGTACCTGGAGGCACCGAGCGATGCTCGGTAACTTTTTCCTTCAGTTAAAAACTTTATTTTAATATTATTTTTAATTTAAAATTCTGATAAAAAGATCTATTCAATTTTAACGTTTAGGGAGAACAAAATATGTTAAAAACCACAATCACAATACTTTTTCAAGACCTTTGAGAACAATGAATTAACCCAACCCATTATGGTCTGTCTGGGTACAAAAGTAAATGAGAAACCTTTTTTAAAACTCCAAGATTGGCATTTTTCTACCTGAGAATAATTAATTTGATTACGAAAAAACCCATCACAAACAATTTAGCCGGAGATGAGACCGTGACAGATCGAATTGTCAACCCAAAAACCCCCTAACCTTTCATCAAAATCGGTAGAGCCGTTTTCAAAATAGAACTAAGATACAAATATATAAATAAATATATATATACAATTTTTGCTCGTTTAATAAGAGTAGATAAGACTCAAAAATAGGTCAAAATGTCATTTCGTCGTTTTGACCGATAATTTCTCAAAACTCTGACGTATTGTAAAAAATCGGGAAATTGCATGGTAATTAGCGTATAAAACTCGACTGAAATCCATTGTTAGGTTTTCGGGACAAATTTGTGTTTAATTTTTGTCGAGCGGTATAATCTTAAACTTATCTTTTATCTAAAAGAATTTGAAGAGATTTGTAGTAAAAGTGAAAACCCTCAGCGGTTAAAAGTAATAATATATTTATGTACTTATCTATCTAAGAAAACTTGTTAGAATCGGCTTGCGCATCGACGAATAAATAAAGTGGCTCGATTTTTCAACCCATTACAGTACCTATATTTTAATTAAAATGAATAGTACATTCGAATATAAGCTCGCGGCAGCACTGTACCTATGTATAATGAATATTTGTATATAATTTATTTGTTAAAGATTATTTCAAAATAAAAAGACTGATAAGAAGATCAAACCTTCGAAAATAATAGTCTCTAACAAATCATAGTGAAATCATAGTGAAATCATAGTCTCTAACAAATCATAGTGAAATCATAGTCAAATCATAGTCTCTAACAAATCATAGTGAAATCATAGTCTCTAACAAATCATAGTCAAATCATAGTCAAATCATAGTGAAATCATAGTCTCTAACAAATCATAGTCAAATCATAGTCAAATCATAGTCTCTAACAAATCATAGTGAAATCATAGTCTCTAACAAATCATAGTCAAATCATAGTCAAATCATAGTGAAATCATAGTCTCTAACAAATCATAGTCAAATCATAGTCAAATCATAGTCTCTAACAAATCATAGTGAAATCATAGTCTCTAACAAATCATAGTCAAATCATAGTCAAATCATAGTCTCTAACAAATCATAGTGAAATCATAGTCTCTAACAAATCATAGTGAAATCATAGTCTCTAACAAATCATAGTCAAATCATAGTCTCTAACAAATCATAGTCAAATCATAGTCTCTAACAAATCATAGTCAAATCATAGTCTCTAACAAATCATAGTCAAATCATAGTCTCTAACAAATCATAGTCAAATCATAGTCTCTAACAAATCATAGTCAAATCATAGTCTCTAACAAATCATAGTCAAATCATAGTCTCTAACAAATCATAGTGAAATCATAGTGAAATCATAGTGAAATCATAGTGAAATCATAGTCTCTAACAAATCATAGTGAAATCATAGTCAAATCATAGTCTCTAACAAATCATAGTGAAATCATAGTCTCTAACAAATCATAGTCAAATCATAGTCAAATCATAGTGAAATCATAGTCTCTAACAAATCATAGTCAAATCATAGTCAAATCATAGTCTCTAACAAATCATAGTGAAATCATAGTCTCTAACAAATCATAGTCAAATCATAGTCAAATCATAGTGAAATCATAGTCTCTAACAAATCATAGTCAAATCATAGTCAAATCATAGTCTCTAACAAATCATAGTGAAATCATAGTCTCTAACAAATCATAGTCAAATCATAGTCAAATCATAGTCTCTAACAAATCATAGTGAAATCATAGTCTCTAACAAATCATAGTGAAATCATAGTCTCTAACAAATCATAGTCAAATCATAGTCTCTAACAAATCATAGTCAAATCATAGTCTCTAACAAATCATAGTCAAATCATAGTCTCTAACAAATCATAGTCAAATCATAGTCTCTAACAAATCATAGTCAAATCATAGTCTCTAACAAATCATAGTCAAATCATAGTCTCTAACAAATCATAGTCAAATCATAGTCTCTAACAAATCATAGTGAAATCATAGTCTCTAACAAATCATAGTGAAATCATAGTCTCTAACAAATCATAGTGAAATCATAGTCTCTAACAAATCATAGTCAAATCATAGTCTCTAACAAATAAATTATATATATGTACAGTCGACTCTCGATAATTCGAAATCCAAGGAACGAAAAGTAAAATTCGAATTATCGAGACTTCGAATTATCAAGAGGAAAAAAAATCGAATTATTAAGAGTTTTTATTATATTTTTGAAAATATCTATGAGCTTGCATAGATTTTATATACTACTGTGGGCAATAAATAGTAAGACTTTGTTCTTAATTTTAAAATTCTTTATTTATTCTTCCAAATCTATTTCTTCCCCCTAAAAGTTATCCCCCCCGGCCTCAATACACTTGCGCCAACGTTTTTTCCAATCCTCGAAACAGTTGTTAAAGCCAATTTCTTTCTAATATCTTCAATTGACTCAAAACGGTTTTCCCGGAGCGGTCGTTTGAGTTTGCTGAACAGCCAGAAGTCACAAGGAGCTAAATCAGGCGAATACGGTCGTTGTGGAACGATATTGATTGAATTTTTGGCGAAAATGCAGTATGCGAAGGTGCATTATCGTGGTGCAAAAACCAAGAGTTGTCGGCCCATAATTCCGGCCTCTTTTTACGAATAGCTTCGCACAAACGACGCATAACACTCAAATAGAATTCCTTGTTGACAGTTTGGCCAGTCGGAAGGAATTCGAGTGCACCACACCTCGATAATCGAAGAAAACTGTCAACAGGACCTTGATTTTTGACTTGTTCGTCGTCAACGCGTTCTCGACCCTCTTTGAACAGTTTGTACCAATCAAAACATTTGCTCGCAACATACAATTATCACCGAAGACCTTTTGCAACATTCTGAACGTTCCAGAAATTTGATTCCGCACACAAAATTTAATGGAACTTCTTTGTTGAATAATTTCACTCATTGTAAAAATCGCCGAATGCACTTTTTGTACTTCGTATACTAAACACCAATGATTATTTTGATGTGACATTTGGCACAGATGTCACTGAAAGTCATACCAACCTAGAAAAAATATATTTCGACGAATGGGTTTCCGCGCGAAATTTGAATTAAAAAAGTCTTACTATTTATTGCCCACAGTAGTATATCCTCAAGTAAAAATAATGAAAACGACAAAAAAATTACAGACATGACGCGGAAAAATAATAAAATAAAATAAAATGAGAAGTAAACATTGCTAAGAAAAAATCGAATTATAAAGAGGGGAAGTGGGTTAGTTCGATTTATAGAACGTTCTCTCCCCCTCTTGTTACGAAAAGGATTTCGAGTTATCGAGCGTATCAAAATATACAGCATTTTTTCGATTTACCGAAGTTAACAGCTGAAGAGTTCCAATTATCGAGAGTCGAGCTGTATATGTTTATTTGCATCAAGCAGAGGACAACCACTTTAGGTTTCTCCTTATAAATCAACAACTCTGCTTCTCTTGGGAAACAATAGCTTTTCAATTACATATGAAATAAGTGAGAATAAAGAGAATGGTGTTGAATTCTATTTATTTAAAATGGTGGGTGGACGAACGAATTCCAATTGGTTATTCCAATCTCAGGTGTTTTACAAGCGATCATTTCAGTTCTTGAATTATTCAGCAGAAAAACGAGTTAAATGAATTGGAAACAACGACAACAACTATCAAATAGAATTCCAATGGCCAGCAGCCAGCCAGTCAGTCAGTAACAGCCACCCACAATATAACGCACATTTATAGAAAATAAATACCTATAGGTATAAGTATACATAAACAAATAAATTCTTCTAATAGTTTCGAACAAAAGAGAACAAAAACCATCTAAAAAAAACATTATAGGATGAGAGTGAAAATAAAAATTGAAAATTTAGTACTCATGTCGATTTTGTTATCTTTCCTAATAAGAGACTTTAATGAAAGGATCAGAAATAATATCTGATAAAAGCTAGACATTTAAAACCAATAAAAACCCTATTCTTATATTTCGCTTCTATACTGTATTTTAAAAAGTCAGTGACCTCTGGTTTGTGGGTGCAAAGGGTATCTGAGTATTCCCTGCCAAATTGAGGGCTTCTGAGAATCCCATTTAACAGACAAGCTCGTAGGTGGGACAGTGCCCGTACTGGAAAAGTTTTTTCCCGTACTAAAATTCTCGTATTTATTTATTTTAAATTTTCATTTATAAACATGCTTCTCGTTAATAAATATGAGAGCAACAGTTTAAAAGAAGACTACTGTAACTCTTCCGTTTAAAAATCCTCTGGGATATAATAATATAGAAAAGGAAAAAAAAATATTGATTGTTTTTAATTTAAAAAATACAAATCTTTTTAAAACCATCTAAAAAAAAAACATTATAGGATGAGAGTGAAAATAAAAATTGAAAATTTAGTACTCATTTCGATTTTGTTATCTTTCCTAATAAGAGACTTTAATGAAAGGATCAGAAATAATATCTGATAAAAGCTAGACATTTAAAACCAATAAAAACCCTATTCTTATATTTCGCTTCTATACTGTATTTTAAAAAGTCAGTGACCTCTGGTTTGTGGGTGCAAAGGGTATCTGAGTATTCCCTGCCAAATTGAGGGTTTCTGAGAATCCTATTTAACAGAGACAAGCTCGTAGGTGGGAAGTGCCCGTACTAGTAGAAGTTTTTTCCCGTACTAAGATTCTTGTATTTTGAAGGAGACAATAAAAGAGTGTGTCTTTTGCTGGAATTATAAATTTTATTTATTTATAACGAGACTATAGTTTCGAGGGCTTTGCCCTCTTCATCAGTCTATTACAATGGATTCACAGGAATTAATTTATAAATAAATATATCGTTATAAATAAATAAAATTTATAATTCCAGCAAAAGACACACTCTTTTATTGTCTCCTTCAATATATAAAAATTCTGCTACTCTCGGCAAAAACTTTCAATTTAATTCTTGTATTTATTATTATCATTTCCGTCCATAATTTGTATTAATTTGAAAGTCTATAATAGGAAAATAAGGACAAGTTTTTAATGTGTGACTTTTTTATCTATCAGCAAACGTTTCTCGACTTTGTCGACTTCTTCATGGCTTCTACAATTATAAGATATTAATAATTTTCTTATAATTGTAGAAGCCCTGAAGGCAAGTCGGCAAGTCGATTGGCAGTGACTACGATAAATACAAGCTCACACATAAAATCTTGACCTTATTTTCCTATTATAAACTTTCAAATTTTCGTATTTATTTTCTTTTTAATTTTCATTCATAAACACGTTTTTTGTTAATGAATATGAGAGAAACAGTTTGTCCGCCTCCCTGGTGTAATGGTCAGCATTCTGGTCTGGCAACCCGGAGGTCTCGGGTTCGATTCCCGGCTATACCCAGACAGTTTTTCTGTAAGATAGGGTCTGTGTAATAAAACTTGTGGTATATAAATTTAACCTAATTTATCGCGCGGAGAATTCACCACTGCTCGAAGCCCTTTAAAACCTTAGTAAATTGATTGTATCTAACTTTCTGAGATTTGGCTCGTGATCCCGGCTCTTTCCTTCTACTCTGTTCTTCTTCACGGTGGAGGGGCCATCCCATACAGGCCTTTAGGGGATGGACCTTCTGGTGTATTCCTTCTCACATCAATATCACTAAAAAAAGAACCCCAAACAAGTGTCATCTTACAAATAATACCTATATACAAAATAATTATTAAAAAAGTAGTATTATTGAAAGTAATATCGAAATTTAAAAAAATATACATACCTGAGGAAATTGAAGGCGGCGATGTTTCAATTGTTGGAACTGAAGAAGACAAAACGGACGACGACGTTTCTTCATTTAGTATGAAATCTAGAAGTAGACAAAAACAAAGAATTAGTTTAAATATGATAAAAGAAAAATACCTACTCATTTTTATTCATATTCTGTCATGTTATTTAAATTACGTATGTAAATATATTTCAGAAACAAAGGACATATATAAAAAGATGTTTCCTTACATTTCCTAGGCCTAGATACTAGATTAGTTAAAGAATTATTGTAACATGAGAGCAAATAAAAAACATTCATCTGATTTATACATAAGCTTGAATCTAAGAAAAATAAGCTGACGTGTTCTGATGTGGCCATCCACTTGACTTTACCATACAACCTGGCCCCTAAAATTATTTATAATCATGTAGGGGGGGTTAGTTTTTGCATTTTTTACTTCTGGGGTCTCACTGATTTTGTATACAAAATTTGGTTGAGTTTGGTAAATGGCCAAGATTTTCATTTTTTGACCCTACATTCCCCCCCCCCATTTGGGGCGGTTAGTTTTACATTTTTAGACTTCTGGGGGTCCACTGATTATGTATACAAAATTTGGTTGAGTTTGGTAAATGGCCAAGATTTTCATTTTTTGATCCTCTACCCCCCCCCCCCCATTTTGGGCGGTTAGTTTTTGCATTTTTAGACTTCTGGGGGTCCACTGATTATGTATACAAAATTTGGTTGAGTTTGGTAAATGGTCAAGATTTTCATTTTTTTGACCCTACACTCCCCTCCCACCCCATTTTGGGCGGTTAGTTTTTGCATTTTTAGACTTCTGGGGTCCACTGATTATGTATACAAAATTTGGTTGAGTTTGGTAAATGGTCAAGATTTTCATTTTTTGACCCTACACTCCCCCCCCCCCCCATTTTGGGCGGTTAGTTTTTGCATTTTTAGACTTCTGGGGGCCCACTGATTATGTATACAAAATTTGGTTTAGTTTGCTCAAATGGCCTAGATTTTTAATTTTTAACCCCCCTCCATCCCACCTTAATTTTTGGGTCGATATGCACCAAAATCTAATCAGCTCTTAATCTCAATGCACCAAAACTACGTGTGAAATTTGGTTTTGATATTCAAACTAGTTTTTGAGCTAGCTCGTCCACAAAAAATTTGTTAAACGCACAGACTAACTAACAGACATTTTGACAAAACAATTATTATCTCGAAAAATATAATTTTTTCGATGTTGACTTATTAGGCTTTTTTGTAGAGCGAAATGCCATGGTTTCGCTTAATTTTTTAAATCAAAATAGGTTCAGCCGTTTTTGAGATATTTTGAAAAAAAGAAGGAAAAAAACCCACTTTTTTCATGCACGATTACAATACTTGACCATACCCTCCTGTATGGTAAAAATCTAAATTTTTCCAATTAATTAGTAAACAAAATAAATTTTATTTACATTATTGCGAAAATATTGATTATTTGGTAAACAAAGGATTTCAATTAAAATCAACAAAAAATAAATAAATTGTATAATCTTTAATCACAATATAATTGATTATAATTCTAATTTCCATAAATCTCTGGTCAGCAGCGGTTGTTGGTTGTTGGTTGTTGGTTGTTGGTTGTCTTTTAATCTCGACATTTTGTATTGATGCAGCTGAGACTGAAATAAATCGTACTCTTGTCTGAAATCTCGTGGGAAGATTGGATTCAATTGAAAAATAGAAATGAACTGAAATAATAAGTAGTTTGCGTTATGAAGATTAAAAGAGCCGGCCGCGCTTCAAATAAAATGACATTTATTAAAGAGAAATAGAGAGAGAGAGATAGAAAAAGAGATCTATTACTATTCTCAGATAACCAGGAAATACTACTTGTCGCAACATAGCTATTAATTAAATTTTTATGATTATTCATATATTATTGGAATAAAAATAGATTGTTGTAGTTTGTTTACGGAAATAAAAAGTTTATTATGTGTATATTTATACTAATATTTGATTTTTTTATATAATAAACCTCAACGGATCGTTGCTAAACTTTATCCAAATTCATTTGAAATATTAATATGTTTATTCTTTTATTATTAATCAGATATCGCTTGCTATTTGCAGTTCATGTTAACTTTAATTCAAAAATAATTATCAATTCTCATTTAACAGTCGAGGAATGACCATTCTACATTAGATTTTTGACGCTTCGATTATTATTGGTAACCATTGCTGAAGACATGGAGGAATTGACTTAAAATCAAAAATAACGATCGATTCTTATCTAATACTAGAGGAATAACCTTATTGCATTCCATTTTTGATGTTTTGACTATTAATGGCAACCTCTACGGAAAACGTGGAAGAATCGACTTAAAATCAAAAGACTAAATTCTTTTATGGTAAACAACTCAAGCTTGAGTAATGGTTACCAATAATAATCGAAAAGTCAAAAATCCGCATATAGAATGGTTATTCCTCAAGTACTAGATGAGAATCAATCGCTATTTTTGATTTTAAGCTCGATTCCTCTATGTCTTCAGCAATGGTTACCAATAATAACCGAAGCGTCAAAAATCCAATATAGAATGGTTATTCCTCAAGTACTAGATGAGAATCAATCGCTATTTTTGATTTTAAGTCGATTCCTCCATGTCTTCAGCAATGGTAACGGATAAGAAAACAACGCGGTTGCTATGGTTACTTATAAAATTTCCTCCCAAATTTTTACCATTTCACAGCGAGAAGCCTAACCATTCTTACTTAAGTTAGGTTAAATGAGCTATCTTAAAACGATCAAATGAATAAATTTTAAAGAATTTAAAATAAAAAATTAAAAAAGTACTATTTTACTCTAGAGTAAAGTACTTTAAAATATGATTTTACTAAAAACTTTATTTAACCTTTTTTGTGGTCCCCAAGGTACTTAATTAGGATATTAAATTTTATCAAAATTGGTTAAGTCATTTTCAAGATATTTAGAAAAAACTAAAAAAGTACTGAAATAAAGTACTAATGTTTGTGGACCGATATGTACCAAAAACTAATCAGCGCTTCATTTTGTTAAACTAATGGTAGGTTTTCAATTTCATTTCAATCGGTGCAATGTGTGGAAAAAATCGTGGACGAAAAAAACGATAACACACACACACACATCCATCCATCCATCCCCACGCACTTCCAAAAAAATGGCACTTTTTGGCCTCTCGACGAGATCCCAGGTAATTTTTAGCAAAACCGTCACGTGCTAAAATTCAATCTCATTGAATACTACAATTTGTGACCTTAATTGAGTCCATGGGTTCCGTAGTCTTTACCTGAGGACCCTTTGAAGTCGCGCTTGCCGCGAGAGCGATTCCAATACTTTCTCCCATGCTTCGCATTGGATAAAGTAAAAATACTACAATACAACTAGATAATTAAAATGTTTCATTTGAATGTTTGTTCTCTAAAAAATCTAATTTGGATTAAATAGATTGAAAAAAAATAGACAATTTAGTCTAGGCAAATTACGATTTTAACAGGGAATAATTCCCGGTAAAGATTTTATTGCTGGAATACCTTTATTGGTACTCCAATATTACTAGTTTTTTCAGTTTTTCTTGAATAACTCTAAAACAGGTTATCAAATCAAAAAGATATTTATTAGATAAATTAAAGCTCCTTAAATTCCGCGTAAAATGATGACAATTTCATCTATTTAGGTTAATTAGAACCGGTACTAGCGCCTGTCAAAAAACAGCCTCGGGATCACTTTTGAATATCCTTAAAACTCGTACTTTTTTCGATTTTTCCCCCTTTTAACCATGAAGGAGCACGTTTTCAACAAAGACCACTCTATACATTTTTAAACTAAATTAAATTTACTACAATTTAAACAAAGTTTTATCTTAATTGGATAATGGCAATGAGGTTTAAGTTTGCAGTTTTTTGCAAAAAATCGCAGTTTTTCCTTCATAATTTTTAAGAAAAAATAAAAACCGACTTCAAAAATAAAATGCAACAAATAAAATACACTAAAAGGTATAAAATAATTATTATCTTATTTAGTTACAACTAAACGACGAAATATTAACATGAAATTACTTTTTGAAGTCGGTGCCAAACATATACCTTTTATGAATCGCACTCGACGGATCTTACTTAGTACGTTTGGCGGGTACGCTCGCTTATAGGTATAGTTTGTTTGGCACCGACTTTAAAAAGTAATTTCATGTTAATATTTCGTCGTTTAGTTGTAACTAAATAAGATAATAATTATTTTATACCTTTTAGTGTATTTTATTTGTTGCATTTAATTTTTGAAGTCGGTTTTATTTTTTCTTAAAAATTATTTTTATAAATTGATTAGAAGGAAGTTATTTGTTAGAATGGATAAACCAAGTAGAGGTAGGTAATGTATGAGAACTGGCAATGCTCATTAACCCCTCTAATGAATGTTTTTCTAAAGAGCCAGCCACTTGCAATGAATGTCCCGTTTGTAATAATTACCTTCTCGATTTATTATTATTATTAATCTGATAAACGATTTCACAGAAGAAAGAAAGAAGAAATTCTCTCAAATATTTTCCGGAAATATTTTCAAAGATTAACAAGAGCTCATTTAATGTTGTTGAACAATTACAATTAGCGTATAACAACATCAACACGATGCATTTTTCACATTTCTTTCTTAAACATTTGTTTAATTTATCAGAAAAGATGTTTCCGCTGAAACCATTTAGACTACACATTATAATATAAAAATAATTTTTAAGAAAAAAATAAAAACCGACTTCAAAAAATTAAATGCAACAAATAAAATACACTAAAAGGTATAAAATAATTATTATCTTATTTAGTTACAACTAAACGGCGAAATATTAACATGAAATTACTTTTTGAAGTCGGTACCAAACAAACTATACCTATAAGCGAGGGTACCCGCCAAACGTACTAAGTAAGATCCGTCGAGTGCGATTCATAAAAGGTATATGTTTGGCACCGACTTCAAAAAGTAATTTCGTGTTAATATTTCGTCGTTTAGTTGTAACTAAATAAGATAATAATTATTTTATACCTTTTAGTGTATTTTATTTGTTGCATTTAATTTTTTGAAGTCGGTTTTTATTTTTTCTTAAAAATTATTTTTATTTTTCTCTTTTTAGTGATGTTATTAATAGTGATCATATCATCAGAACTTGACCAAATTAATATGACACCATCCCTAAGACACCCCTTTCGGATAAAAAAAGAACCATCGAAATCGGTTCATAAACAAAGAGGTTAGGTCTAAACAAACCTAATAAAAAAGGTCTAATACCTATGAAAAAAAATCGAAAAAAAATGGGACTAATCGGAAGCTAGACTGGACCCAATGCAAAAAATTTTTTCAAAATCGGTTGACAATTGGCGGAGATATGAGGTAACATAGGCACAAAAAAAAATTCAGTCGAATAGAGAACCTCCTCCTTTTTTGAAGTCGGTTAAAAATAAACTTACCAGAATGGACAACGTTTAAATTCGTTTTAAGATTTTTAAAATATTCACCAATCTTTTGTTCTCAAAATACTCGATAACAAATTAATTGTAAAATAAAATATAAATTTGTTTATGAATTTGTTTATTTGATTGACAATCAAAATAAATAATCATTGTTGTTTGAAAATCAATAACAGACATAGAATATAAAAGATAAATATAATATTCTTTGTCCTTATTTAAACATAGTTCAATTCAAAAATGAAATATATAAATTTAAATAATTAGAGTAATGCATATTATTTTACTCATTCCTCAAATTTTAAATCATTAATAAAAAATGGAAGAAAATATATTCGTGCGCTTTATTCGAATTTAATCTCACGCTCTAGAGTCTAGAAAGATCTAGATTATAGTACTCTTAGTATCGACGTATAAGGAGGTTTAACAGGGTGGAGCATAAAGATCTACCACATTTTGAAGAAGTATAAAAAATGAAAAAATTTAACAAGAAAAAAACTGAATATATTTTTGAAAAGAACATAAAATAATGTTTTTTTAATGTGTTTTAATCATTATCATACAAAAGGGGAGGGGGGTCAAAAATGAAAATTCTAGCCCTTAAGATCCAACTCAACCAAATTTTGTATATCTATTCTGTGGACTCCAAAAGGGCTAGAAATGCAAAAACTAACCACTCAAAATGGGGGAGAGGGTCAAAAATGAAAAGTCTAGTCCTTTTGACCAAACTCAACCAAATTTTATATACATATTCTGTAAGCCCCAGAAGGCTAGAAATGCAAAAACTAACGAAATTTTGGTCGAAAGGGCTAGAAATTTCATTTTTTACCCCCTCCCCCCATTTAGGGTGGTTAGTATTTGTATTTCTAGTCTTCTGGTGGTCCACAGAATATGTATAAATAAAATTTGGTTGAGTTTGGTAGAAAGGGCTAGAATTTTAATTTTTGACCCCCCGCCCCCGCCCCTTTTTTCGTCCGATATAATGTTTAAAACACATTTAAAAAAAATATTATTTAATGTTCTTTTCAAAAATTTTCATTTTTATACCTCTTCAAAATGTGGAAGATCTTTATGCCCCACCCTGTATATTAATAAATCAGGTTCATTTGAAAATTCATATTAACTACTTATGAAAGAGGTGGGTTTGCGGTATAAATCAGAATATATTATGACTCAAAAATAATTACAAAGAAAATAGGCTGAATCAGGGGCTTGAATTTACGAATGCAGAAATATAGATGTCGAAACGTCATACATTAAAATGTGTAATCTAAGTGATTTCACCAGAAATATTATTTCTGATAGCCACTCAAGTATCAAATCTTCAACGAGTGTATTCTAAGATTGTAAAATAATGTTATTAGTACAAGAATATTTATTTAAAAGAGATGTGTAAAACCAGAAGTTACTTAAATTAGGTTGGAGTTGGTGGTGTTTCACAAGGAGAAAAATTAAAATACAAAGATTTTTTAGTTTACTCTATACAGGGTGGTCCCGAATTCATGGTACAAACTTTAATGGTAGGTACAGGACATTGTAACAATGAGTTATTGTATAGAAATGTATAGTGTAATAAGTATATGTAATATGTATAGTGTAATAGTAATATAGTGTATAATGTATGTATAATGTATAGCCGTTATTTCCCCTGTTTACGCCTCACCGCGTCACTTGCGACTATACATTCCTATACAATAACTCATTGTTACAATGTCCTGTACCTACCATTAACGTTTGTACCATGAATTCGGGACCACTCTGTATATTGCCCTCCTTTATAACACATACATAATTTTCGGCAACTTCCAAGTATAAATATCTTTTCTTTATTCCAGCCCTTTGTCCCCCTACATCTGTTCTTTCGGCTCTAAAGGCATCCCATCCTTCTGATAATTCTTTCATATTTACACTATGTCATAAATAACTGTCCATCATATTAAAATTAAAATAAATTATGTTCAAAATATCATGTTATCTTTAGTCAATGTTCTCCTGACGATGAGTTAAGAGCTCGAAATATATAGAGTAAACTAAAAAAAATCTTTGTATTTTAATTTTTCTCCTTGTGAAACACCACCAACTCCAACCTAATTTAATTTTAACAATGTTTCTCTATAAACCAACACCGCGTTCCCTAAATTTTACAGAAATTACTTGTAGAACTCAGGCAAGGTGAAGAGGCCAATTTTAAATTAAACGAAACTGTTGTGAATACAGCGTGAAAAAAACAGTTGTCCAAATAAATCTTAATCCTGAAACTAATTAAAATTGTTTTTTTTTCATTTAAAATTGGCCTCTTCACTCTGTCTGATTTCTACAAGTAACTTCTGGATTTACGTACACTTCTCTTTGAAATATAATATTAAGTACCTGGAGCCACCGAGCGATGCACGGTAACCAAATTAAAAAAAAATACAAATATATAGTAAAAGCCACCTGGACCCCCCCCGAAAACACGCACCTCGACCCTACCACTAGACCCCCACCGCCACCCCCACTCCGCCCCAACCCACCCAAACCCAGCCCCCAACCCAAAATCTCGCACCTCGTCCCATCCCGGACCCCCCATAACTTCACCCCACCTCCTTTACCCCCCACATTCATCCCAACCCCGCACCCAATTTAGCATTTCTAGCTTTCTAGTGGTCCACAGATTATGTGTATATAGGTGTATAAATAAATTCCGTATAATTATTTTTGTTAATTAAATAACAATTTAGCAAGATTTATAATCAATTAAATAAATAATACTTTTTTGAAGCAATTTTTACATGATAGGCTTCGATTTCGGAGATTACTTCCCCACCATCGACTGTACTTGATCTTCTAGCTTGCGTTAATATTTTTAGTCCGTGTTTTTTAATAAGAGAAATTTTAATCGATTAAATTGGCAAATTCTAATATATAACAATATTTGGTATAAAGTATTCGTGGGTTTTAAAATTGAAAAACCAATTAATAAATAAAAAATAATTGAAAAAAATGTAAACAATTTTTTTTATTTGAATTTTCATCTATCAATAATTACTTTAATTAAGAAAAGATCGATTAAGATGAAATTTGTCGAGGTCCAGACCTAGCCAGATCGTTTTCTCATCCTCAAAACTTGTTAATAGAATTTGTTTCATCATAATCGGTAGAGCCGTTTTCAAAATACAACTAACATACAAATATATATATAAACAAATATACAATTTTTGCTCGTTTAATAAGAGTAGATAAATGGGAAAAACTTTTTTCTAAAAATCAGATTAAATTGAAAATAAAATTGAAAAGGTGTTCATATTGTTGAAATTAATTGTTGATTTGAATAACAATGAAAAATTAATATAATCATTAATTGATTTATCAAATTTATTTATAAGGCTGTATTTTGGAGATTTTCAGTTATAGTCTTAGACGCAATTATTTTATTTTTGTTCTGTCTTTTATGAAGGACCACAAGGGCATTCGAGTTCGATTCCCGAAGTGATGAAACAACCCTTCTGACATAATAATAAACTGATGTGGCCATTCACATGACTTTATCATACACCTGCGCCCTTTCTTATATTTAATATTTAATAAAATAATTTATAATCATTTACGAAATAGTGACATAGGTACAATCAGAGGCGTACCCCCCCCCCCAAGGGCAGGGCTCATGGGATGAATAGCGACAAATCGTTTATTATGGCAAACGAACCGTAATTAAATATATTTCATATGTTTAATCAAGAATTATATTTTTTTTTAATTTCTTGTAGTACCTTTTTAGTTCAGTTAAATTATTCTCTAAAGAGGCCCTCGAGGGAAAGTTTTGGGGTAGTTGTAATTTCGTCGACCCTTTATGTTTATTGGTGCTAAATCAGAATCTGAGATTTGCTAACAAAATTTAGTGACGGAACATTGTCAAAAATGCAAAAAAAAAAAAAATGGTAAAAAAATCTCATTTTTTTGGCGGTTTTTTGCTTATAACTCGAAAACTATCAACTTTTCCTAAATAACCTTCCTATTCAAAATGAAAGTTAATAAAATTTCCTACAATTTTCATCATTTAGGTTTTTTCTCCGATCAACCGTTCGGACTCAGGCGCTAGTTGAATATTGGCGTATTTTTTCTGTTTCATCAAATCCCAAAAACTCGCAATTTTTTCGATTTTTTCCCATTTTAACCATCAAGGAGCACGTTTTCAACAAAGACCAGTTTATACATTTTTAAACTAGATTAAATTTGCTACAATTCAAACAAAGTTTCATCTTAATTAGATAAGGGTAACCCGTGTCACAATAAGGTTGAAGTTTTGAAAAACTGCAATTTTTTGCAAAAATCGCAGTTTTTTCTTTATAAAATGAAAGCACTCATCCTAGAAACTTGATTTCTATCTCATTCTCTAGGAAATTTTGTTGACTTGAACGTTTACTTGGACCACTTTTTTGATAAAACTCTTATATTTATCGATATTCAGCATTTTTCATGACACTTTTGAGGATTCGGATCATATCCTGTCATGGAATATGCTGGATATGTAGGATATCTATAAATATAAGAGTTTTATCAAAAAAGTGGTCCAAGTCAATAAAATTTCTTAGAGAATGAGATAGGAATCAAGTTTCTAGGATGAGTGGTTTTCATTTGATAAAGGAAAACTGCGATTTTTTGCAAAAAATTGCAGTTTTTCAAGACTTCAACCTCATTGCGGCATGGGTTCAGCACACCCCAAAACATAAAGAGTCGAAGAAATTGCAACCCCAAAACTGGGTAAAATACAATTCAACTGGACCCACTTCTTACTATATATTTTTATTTGTGGATTGCCCCCCCCCCCCCCCATGAAAATTTTCTGGCTACGCCACTGGGTACAATATATCTTGAAATGTTTTACTAGGATAGATAAATGAATAGGCTAAAAAATTATTATGTAGTTTAGATTGAAAAAGAAAGAGATTATGTCTTTGTATATATATATTTAGTTATCCCGTTTAGTGAGGCTCTCTCTCTTCCGGTTGAAGATGGAAACGGTGCTGTACCAATTGGATGGTGTCTGTCTGTCTGTCTGTCTGTCCTTGCACTTGAGCGAGCAGTAAGCCTCCTCTTCCTCCTCCTCGGCCTCTGTCCGCATTGGCTTCCTTCTTCTTTTCTTCTTCTTCTTGTGCTTGCAGCTGTCATTCGGGGATGCTCAATTGGCCATTGACCCGCGAAGGGCACGCACGCCAAGGACGCCTCTCTCTGGGTTCTGATCAAATTATCACAAAGTCATCTTCTTCTTTGTTTTTAAACATTTTTTTTTTTTAATTCTTCCTACTTCTACTTTTTATACAAAAATATATAACTGAAAAGTAGAATTAAATTGAAATAAATGTATATTGTTTTATTAATAAAAAGAAATCAATGAGGGTGCGTGTATATCGTGTAAAATTGAACCTTCAACGGAAAAGAAGTTCCCATGCTCACTAATTTGGAATGATAAAATCCAATTATTTAAATCAGATTAAATTGTAAATAAAATTAAAAAAGGTGTTGTAATTGTTAAATTAATTGTTGATTTGAATGACAATCAAAAATTATATAATAATTAATTGATTTAAAATAAATATAAACATACACATAAATATTTAATATTCATTGTCAAGATTCAAATCGTTGCTAATTAAACACTTATATAAAAGAAGTGAATTAAAATAATTAGAAATCATACTATCTACACTATTTTTTGAGGACGACCAGCTGGTTATTCCAAATGATGAAATGGATCTTGACTACATGGTGAGAAAACTAAATGAGGCTTTTAACCAGGGGGCTTAAAAAATATGAATATTTATCTGTAGGAAATAATATGATATCGGAGCTAATATTGGAGGAAGGGAAGAAGTTATCGGGGTTTGAAAAATATAAATATTTGGGTGTAATATTTAATAAAGATGGGAATAGCCGCATGGAAGTAAACGAAAGGATTATAAAGGGTAGAAAGATTACAAGGGCCTTGCACTCAGTTTTATGGGACAAAACGATTAGGAGATCCACAAAAATGAAAATCTATACCAGCTTCGTTCGTAGTGTTACTACCTATGGGGCTGAGGTATGGGATATCGGAGTTAGAAACCGAGGCCGACTTTTACCCACTGAAATGGGATTTCCTAAGAAGAAGTTGTGGGTTGACGAGAACTGATAGATTTCGAAACGAAGAGATAAGAAGACGAATGAACATGGACGAAATCCAAAAAAAAACAAAAAAAAAACAATTAGTTTGATTTGGACACGTAAAAAGGATGGATGAAGAACGAATCCCAAAAAAGGCTCTAGAATGGATCACCCCTGAAAGACGAAAAAGAGGTCGACCCAGGCGCTCTTGGATGGACGAGGGAAGGAGGCTATGAGTTCCAGAAATCTCGAGATTCTGGTAGTCTGGGACCGTGAAACTTGTAAATTGGGAACGGAGAAGCGTCACCAGACATAGAAATCCGGAAGAAATCATAAAAAAAATGAATGAAATGCTGATACTTCTGAGGCATTCATAAGAGAAGCCAGACTCTAATCCTAGATAATACAAGCCTAGCTTTTAGACATCTTAAAATTATCTTCTCTTAAAGAGCTCTTGTTTTGGGCGCAAGACGTCTCTCAGAACTCAGAAGCCTCAAAGTCAAAGCTATGTCTGAGTGCTAAGATTACTTCAAAATCTTCTCTTAGAGCTCTTTTAGATAATCTATAAAGATATTTCCTAAAACTCAAAATTCATGCTTTTCCTTTGTCTTCTAATTTTTCCCTACTTCGCCATGATCTATAACAGTGATTCTCAACCTGGGTTCCACAAAGGGGGTTTGGGGTTCCCGCGCCTAGAAGGTCAATAAAAGAAAAAGAACAACAAAATAGTAGTTAGTAGTATTACCCCTCAAAAAATTTGTCATGTAAAGAAAATACTACATTTAGAGTCTAAATATTATCTTATAGTCAAATAAAACCATTGATACTCTAGAATGCGGTGAACATCACTAGTATTGTCCCAGTGATAACATTTTTGTTGCTCTAAATTTCCTTAACTTTCTTATAATACAAGGATTACGTTACATTAATTAGTAACAAAATGAAAACATCATTTAAATTGTTTTATTATTATTTTGTTATTAATTAGTCCAGGAACGGCGTCTTCGAAAGGGGGTTATAGTTGCATTAAATGCGGTAATCAATTTTATTCTCTAATCTTGTGTACATATTGAAGAGAGTATGTAGAATCCAAGTTTTCGACCTCCAAAACCCTTGGCACAATTTTTGTGAGGCCGAAAAACCAGGAAATTTTGGCACTTTTTTCAGTTTTTGGCCTATAATATAAAAATAATGCATCCAATCGAAAAGTTGAAAAGTTTTTGTTTTGCCGAGATATGTAAGAGTTGTTGATTCACAAAGAGAAACAGAAGAGGTTGTCCTCTGCTTGATGCAAATAAACATATACACATATATATCAAGATGATATATCTGTATATATATATATTATTTATTTGTTTGAGACTATAGTTTCGAAGACTTGGTCTTCATCATAAGTAGCTTTTTAATTATAAATGCTGTTTTTCATGGAGTCAATATCGTAGAATTCTAAACTGACCACCAGTGAAGGAACATCAATTTTTCAATATCCACACGGTATTGACTCCATGAAAAACAACATTTATAATTAAAAAAGACTGATGATGAAGAACAAGTCTTCGAAACTATAGTCTCAAACAAATAAATAATATGTATATACAGATATATCATCTTGATATATATGTGTATATGTTTATTTGCATCAAGCAGAGACAATCTCTTTGTTTCTCTTTGTCAATCGAAAAGTGATCTATTATCAAAATTAAAGAGTATTAAATTTCGCTTTGAATGAGTGCCTCAAAGTAAAAATTTTGTCCAGTAGTATGGTTTTTTTATGGGGATTCAAAAAAAAGCCCCCGAATCACTTTTTGAATATGAATAAAAGTGGTCCAAATAAACGTTCAAGTCAACAAAATTTCCTAGGGATAGGAATCAAATCAAGTTTCTAGGATGAGTGGTTTTCATTTTATGAACGAAAAACTTCGATATTTTGCAAAAAATTGCAGTTTTTCAAAACTTCAACCTCATTGTGGCACGGGTTACCATTATCCAATTAAGATGAACTTTGTTTGAATTGTAGCAAATTTAATCTAGTTAGAGTGGTCTTTGCCGACAACGTGCATTTCATGGTCAAAATGGGAAAAAATCGAAAAAAGTGCCAGTTTTTGAGATATTCCAAAGTGTTCCGGGGGGGGGGCTGTTTTTTGGATCCCCATAAAAAATCAAACTACTGGACAAAATTTCAACTTTGAGGTACTCATTCAAAGCGAAATTTAATCCTCTTTAATTTGTATAATTTCATGATGTATTTCGTTCCCAATGAGCGTAGAAACCATTTTATTTCACTTTTATTCAATGAAAATGAAATGACTAAATAAATAGTAAAATTCATAATTATTTATATAAATTGAACATTTTGAATGAATAAATTAAATGAGTGACTCCTATATTAAGAACAAATGATGATGGCCACCGAGGACAAAGGAAGAATTTTTTTTTTTTAATAGATCACTTTTTGATTGATTCATTGTTTTTAAGGCCTTCAGAGGTGGCCACAATGTGGCTCGCGAGCCGCATGCGGCTCTTTAGTCAATCTCGTGCGCCTCTTGAACCCTCTTGAATAATACTGATTTTAAAAAGTACGGGGTGGGGCATAAAGATCTACCACATTTTGAAGAGGTATAAAAAAATGAAAAAATTTAACTAGAAAAAAAAACTGAATATATTTTTGAAAAAAAAAACATAAAATAATTTTTTTTAATGTGTTTTAAACATTATATTAGACGAAAAAAGTAAGTGGGGGGGGGGGGTACAAAAATGAAAATTCTAGCCCTTTCGACCAAACTTAACCAAATTTTATATACATATTCTGTGGACTCCCAGAAGGCTGACAACACCAAAATGGGAGGAGGGTCAAAAATGAAAATTCTAGCCCTTGCGACCAAATTATATATACAAAATTTGGTTAGTTTTTGCATTTCTAGCCTTCTGGGGATCCACAGAATATGTATACAAAATTTGGTTGAGTTGTAAAGCTAGAATTTTTTACCCCGCCCCCTTTTCTTTGATAATGTTTAAAATACATTTAAAAAAATTTCATTTATTTTCTTTTCAAAAATATATTTAGTTTTTTTCTAGTTAAATTTTTTCATTTTTTTATATCTCTTCAAAATGTGGTAGATTTTTATGTCCCACCAGGCCTGATCAGACCTCTGTTTGGGAGGAGGGGGCGGTCGCCGGTATATAAGATCTACTTTTGATCTCGTAAGTGTGTCGCGATCGAATTGTCCAAGCGGGCGTCCACATAGAACTTTATTTTCTTCAATTTTAAAATTTTTATGTTAAAAATAAAAAAAATAAACATATAAAAAATATTGATCTCCAATGCTTTGGGGGGGGGGTCTCCCCCATCGCCCACCCCCCTGGATCCGCGCATGTGTCCCACCCTGTATAATAATTAAATTTTTAAAATAATAATACCAAAATTAAATTAATATGTAATTTGTAATGTTATAAATAGAAATATTTTATAAAATAAAAAAATGGGTCTTTTTTTAATAAAATATTAATCTTTTTTTTTTTAATGCAATCGAATGCAAAAAGGGGTGTACCAGTAAAGATGCAGCCTCTATGGATCTCGAAAGACCCTTGCATTACCGAAGAGAAGGGAAAGTTGATTAAGTGAGAGGGTGTAGACGTAGGTGTCTATGCACTCCGGTTTTGAAGGTTTGAAGATTATAGAGTGCTGGGAAAGATGGAGGCTGGGAGAGAGTTCCAGTTCCTTGAAGTCATGGGGATATATGTATTGGCGAATGAAGTGGTCCGGCACTTTTCTAATTTGACCGCGAAAGAGTGTTGGGAGTCGGCAAAACGTGTGCTGCGTGCAAAGTATGCTTTGGGGGAATTATTGATTTTATCTCATCAGAGCACCTGCCGTGATAGTATCTATAGAAAAGGGAAAGGGCAGAGACATTTCTTCGATGAAGCAGCGAGTCGAGGGAGTCGGTGAGGGTAGAATCGTCAATTAGCCTGACGGCTCGTTTCTGAATTGCATCAAGGGTAGCAAGAGAATATTTTGAGGCTCCTCTCCATAGATGAGAGCCGTATTCGAGACAGGGGCGGATTTGGGCCTTGTAGATGGTGAGAAGTTGTGGGGGTTTGTAAAATCGCTTGGACCTGAATAAGAGGCCAATCTTCCTTGCTGTAGATTTCAATCTTCAAGATTTTAATCTTCAAAGAATGTGGCTCGCTTTGAAACAGTTTTATAAATTTGTGGCTCCCAAAGTTAAGGTTAATGGCCACCCCTGTTATATTATATATAATATTAAAATTAGGCATACAATGAAAATGAAAAGGGGGGTGATAGGTATTAGTCAACCTCCAGAAAGGGGCGATGGGCCACAAAACATTGGGAACCACTGTTTTAGACTCTCGAACATGTGTGTTATTTGGGATATGACAGCAAATATTCACAATTTCTCGGTAATTTAAATGTATATATCTAATTGGTACCTACTAATCCAATAGGTAATTGAAAAGGTTAGCAACCGAATCGCTAGGATTAATACAATAATGGAAATTCAATAATAAGATTAAGGAAGTGTTATTTAAATCTCCCACCTGCTTCTTTAAATCCCCCGTTTTCTTCTTAAAGACATATACATTGTACATGTTGTATTTAAATGCGCTTAATACTTACTTATGCGTGGCGTCAGGCATAAAGTTATCAGCCTCATCATCGTCATTTACTTAATTACTTATTTCTCTAACTAACCCCGGCTGAATGCTTACCAGCTACTCCTTTCTGATCCCTAATGGTGATAATGCCATGTCATCGTCATCATGCTCATATTCATTGATTATTCAGCAAAAATATTTTCGTTTGCTTTTATTCAAATCATAATTTTATAATCAATTTAGACGAATTTTGTATTTCTATTTTAGATTATTTTTCAAGAAACACTCACCTTTGTATAAAATGTGCACCAAAAATGATACTCCTACATTTTTTTGTTCTCAAAATACTCGATAACAGATTAATTATTGTAAAATAAAATATAAATTTGTTGATTTGATTGACAATCAAAATAAATAATCATTATTGTTTGAAAATCAATTAACAGACAAAGAATATAAAAGATAAATATAATATTCTTTGTCCATATTCAAACGCAACAGGTTGTTTGATTGTTCAAATTCGAAAATAAAATATTTAAATTTAAATAATTAGAGAATGCATATTATTTGACTCATTCCTCATATTTTAAATCATAAAAAAATAAATTATTAATAAAAAATGAGGGAAAATATATTCGTGCGCTTTATTCAAAAAATAATTTTTAAGAATAAAAATAAAAACCGACTTCAAAAAAATTAAATGCAACAAACAAAATACACTAAAAGGTATAAAATAATTATTATCTTATTTAGTTACAACTAAACGACGAAATATTAACATGAAATTACTTTTTGAAGTCGGTACCAAACAAACTATACCTATAAGCGAGCGTACCCGCCAAACGTACTAAGTAAGATCCGTCGAGTGCGATTCATAAAAGGTATATGTTTGGCACCAACTTCAAAAAGTAATTTCATGTTAATATTTCGTCGTTTAGTTGTAACTAAATAAGATAATAATTATTTTATACTTTTAGTGTATTTTATTTGTTGCATTTAATTTTTAAAGTCAGTTTTTATTTTTCTTAAAAATTTTTTATTTTCTCTTTTAGTGATGTTATTAATAGTGATCATATCATCAGAACTTGACCAAATTAATATGACACCATCCCTAAGACACCCCCTTTCGGATAAAAAAAGAACCATCAGAAATCGGTTCATAAACAAAAGTTAGGTCTAAACAAACCTAATAAAAAAGGTCTAATACCTATGAAAAAAAATCGAAAAAAAATGGGACCAATCGGAAGCTAGACTGGACCCAATGCAAAAAAAATTTTCAAAATCGGTTGACAATTGGCGGAGATATGAGGTAACATAGGCGTCATTCCACAGTTACGAACCTGACATTGTATACAAATTCAATATTTTCCAGCTTAAACGAAATTCAAATCGAGAGCGATGCAACCTACAAAACTCCTTTTTATGGACACTTCGCTCTGTGTTGGGAAGTAACAGAGGGCGTGTCTATAGGCTTTTCACGGTCTAAGGGCAGAACTTCTACCATGGCCTCAAAATTATATATATACGATATATATATATAGCTGATATCAGGGGCTATGATATTTATATCCCATATATAGGTGAGGTTATAGTAGTAGCGTGGGGCGCCCTAACTCGACTCTCAACACAAGTGAGGAGGTGTCTCATACTCCGACATGACAGTTTTGTTCTTTTTCGTGCCGATGTTACGCTCTGATTACCTCCGCCAATTGTGCAACCGATTTTGAAAAAATTTTTTGCATTGGGTCCAGTCTAGCTTCCGATTGGTCCCATTTTTTTCGTATTTTTTTCATAGGTATTAGACCTTTTTTATTAGGTTTGTTTTAGATCCTAGCCTCTTTGTTTATGAACCGATTTCGATGGTTCTTTTTTAGCCGAGAAGGGTATCTTAGGGCTGGTGTCATGTTAATTTGGTCAAGTTGTGATGATATGATCACTATTAGTAACATCACTAAAAGAGAAAAATAAAGTTTTTAAGAAAAAAATAAAAACCGACTTCAAAAAATTAAATGCAACAAATATAAAAATACACTAAAAGGTATAAAATAATTATTATCTTATTTAGTTACAACTAAACGACGAAATATTAACACGAAATTACTTTTTAGAAGTCGGTGCCAAACAAACTATACCTATAAGCGAGCGTACCCGCTAAACGTACTAAGTAAGATCCGTCGAGTGCGATTCGCAAAAGGTATATGTGTTTGGCACCAACTTCAAAAAGTAATTTCGTGTTAATATTTCGTCGTTTAGTTGTAACTAAATAAGATAATAATTATTTTATACCTTTTAGTGTATTTTATTTGTTGCATTTAATTTTTTGAAGTCGGTTTTTATTTTTTTCTTAAAAATTATTTTTATTTTTCTCTTTTTAGTGATGTTATTAATAGTGATCATATCATCAGAACTTGACCAAATTAATATGACACCATCCTAAGACACCCCCTTTCGGATAAAAGAACCATCGAAATCGGTTCATAAACAAAGGAGTTAGGTCTAAACAAACCTAATAAAAAAGGTCTAATACCTATGAAAAAAAATCGAAAAAAAATGGGACCAATCGGAAGCTAGACTGGACCCAATGCAAAAAAATTTTCAAAATCGGTTGACAATTGGCGGAGATATGAGGTAACATAGGCACAAAAAAAAAAAAAAAAAAAAAAAATTCAATCGAATAGAGAACCTCCTCCTTTTTTGAAGTCGGTTAAAGGAGGCAGGTTTGATAGCAGTATATGATGTCTCATATGGATGTCCTATGGATGGCTTATCAGTTTTTTTATTTTTATTTAATTTAATTGAGTAATTTTTTTTTGAGAATTTCAATTTTTTATATTTATGAAAAAATAATTTCTTTCTCTTTCTGACTTTCATCGTGTAAATGTTTTTTTTTTCTTTCTTTCTTACTTTTAACATCGTTTTTTCGTTTTTTTTTCTTAATTTTTCTCTTCGCTTTAGAAATATTTTTTGCTTCTTGTGCCCATTTCCTCATAGCATCATCGCACTCTCTCTAGCTTCGCTTCTTCGATTCTTCCCACCTCTCTATCCTTCCTCCCTCCTCTTTGCATTCGCCTGATAGAGAGATATTGACCCTTTCTCTACTCTTTACTATATGCTACTATATATATATATTGGAAAAAGATTTGGTCGATTACTCATCGGCAAAAGTAAGCAGAAATAAATATTTATATAAAATTTCTTTCTACTCGCAATTTATAATTTAAAAATAGATTATATTTATATATATACCATATATTATACGAGTATATAGCTGTATACAGGGTGTTCCACAGAACTCGTTCATTTAAAAGTTTTCATGGAAGGAATTAAAAAAAAAAAAAATTGAACTTTGACATATTTATAATTTTTGGAATTAATGCTCTTTTTAAATAAATTATTAACAACCTAGAGAATAGATAAGTTTCTGGGATGAGTGGTTTTTCATTTTACCATATGAAGGAGAAACTGAGATTTTTGCAAAATTGCTGATTGTTCAAAACTTCAACCTCATTGCGGCACAGGTTACCATTATCCAATTAAGATGAAACTTTGTTTACATTGTCATCATCATCATTGAGTATACAGTCCTAAGACTGGTTTGATGCAACAATCCGTCTCCACTCGACTCTGTCCCCCGCCAGCTGTTTGACCTCTCTAAATGTCTGGCATCCCATATCCCCAATTATTTGGTTGAAATATTCTAATCTGGTTCTTCCCCTTCCCCTTTTCTTTCCCACCTCCCCCTCCAAGATATCCCTAAGCAGTCCCCCATGTCTCAGTGTGTGCCCCATCATCTGACCTCTTCTCTTCTTCAGACTCTTCCACAAGGTTCTTCTTTCTCCGATTCTTCCAAGAACTTCTTCATTTGTAATTTTATCCATCCATTTGATATTCATCATTCTTCTGTAGCACCACATTTCGAAAGCCTCTAATCTCTTTCTCTCCGCTTTTCTAATTGTCCAGGTTTCACACCCGTACATGGCTATGCTCCATACATATGTCTTCAATAGCAACTTCCTGTTTGCTAAGCTGATTGAGGAGGAGCATAGTAGTTTTTGTTTGAATTAAACCCCATTTTTGCTTGGGCAATTCTTGATTTAATTTCGTTTTCGCTCCTCCCATCCCATGTTATTTTACTTCCTAGGTAGCGGAATTCCTTAACTCCTTCTAGGTTTTCTTGGTTAATTTTGATGCATTCCTGTCTCGTTTGTTCTTTTTTTGTACATACTAGGACCTTGGTTTTATTCTTGTTTATTTTTCATTTTGATTTCTTCTATTAGGATTTGGTTAATTCCATTCAGGGCGTCCTCTAATTCTTTTTTATTGCTTCCTAGAAGGGCAATGTCATCGGCAAATCTTAACATAGCGATCTTTTGACCTTGGATTTCGATACCTGTATCAATTTTGTCTTTGAATTCTTTTAATCGCTTCTTCTATGTATAAGTTTACATTGGCGCAAATTTAATCTAGTTTTTAAAAATGTATAGAGTGGTCGTTGTCGAAAACGTGCTCCTTCATGGTCAAAATGGGAAAAAAATCAAAAAAGTGTCTGTTTTTGGGATAGGTATTCAAAAGTGATCCCGGGTGCTGCTTTTTGGATTCCCGTTACAAAATCCGAACTATCTTCGACCGATTTTGCATTATTTTTTTACTCGACTAAAAATTTTTTCCTCTTTAATTTAATAGGACGGTTATTTTCCAAATATAGAAAGTTCGAAAATTTTGAGGTTTTTCGGCCACCAAAAGTTGTCACGCACACTTTCGAGATAGAAACTTAGATTTATAGATATCCAGCATTTTTCCATTACGATTTTGAGGATTCGGATCATATATTGTCGGAAAATATGTAGGATATCTCGTAAATCAAAAGAGCTTTATCAAAAAAAGTGGTCCAAGTCAACACAATTACCTACCGAGAATGAGATAGGAGTCGAAGTTTCTAAGATGAGTGGTTTTCATTTTATGAAGAAAAAACTGCGATTTTTTTGCAAAAAATTTCTGTTTTTTTTTTAATTTCAGCCTCTGTTGCGGCACTGGTTACCATTATCCAATTAGGATGAGGCTTTATTATACATTACACCAGAAAATTTTAATCTAGTTTAAACATGTGTAAAGTGGTCTTCGTCGAACACGTGCTCGCTTCATGGCCCAAGATGAGAAAATCCATCGAAAAAAAGGGTTAGAGTTTTATATTAAGGATATATTAAAGTGTGATCCCTGAGGGCTGTTTTTTTGGATCCCCATTTAAAATCGAACTACTCGACCAATTTTAAATTTTTTCACGTCGATTAAAAAGAATAGAAAATTGGCCTAGTAGTTCGATTTTTCATCAGGATCCAAAAACAGCCCGCATCACTTTTGAATATCTATCCCAAAAACTCGCACTTTTTGGGAAAAAAATCGAACAAGTGCAGTTTTAGGGATATTCAAAAGTGATCCCGAAACTGTTTTTGGATCCCCATTAAAAATCGAACTACAGGAACAATTTAAAATTTTCACGTCGATTAAAAAAAAGAATAGAAAATTGGCCTGAAGTAGTTCGATTTTTCATAGGGGATCCAAAAAACAGCCTCCTGCATCACTTTTGAATAACTATCCCAAAAACTCGCACTTTTTTGGGAAAAAATCGAACAAGTGCGAGTTTTAGGGATATTCAAAAGTGATCGGGGGGGGGCTGTTTTTTGGATCCCCATTAAAAATCGAACTACAAGACAATTTTAAATTTTCACGTCGATTAAAAAAGAATAGAAAATTGGCCTAGTAGTTCGATTTTTCATGGGGATCCAAAACAGCCCCCCGCATCACTTTTAAATATCTATCCCAAAAACTCGTACTTTTTGGGGAAAAATCGAACAAGTGCGAGTGTTGGGGATATTCAAAAGTGATCCCGAGAGCTTGTTTTTCGGATCACTGTCCCGATCGAACTACCGTGTCAATTTTTTAAATATTTTTTTCATCGACGCAAAACCTATCTTTCTTCGAATTTAGTATAGAACGGTTATTTATAAAATATGGACTGTGTTTTCGAGTGATAAGCGAAAACGGGAAAAAGTTCTAGGTTTTTCGGCCACCAAAAGTTGTCCCCCACACTTTCGAGGTCGAAAACTTAGATTTGGCATACCCACACCATACCAAACAACCCAAGGAAAAAAATATTTTCCCGCAATTAATGTAAGCTGAACCACTTTTTGGATCCTCTATTTATTGAAGAGGTTCTCCTGCCCCCCCCCCCCCATTTCTAAATAAATTAGTGAAGACAGGAATTTAGATAAATGTTATTTTACAGATGAATCTCACGTTAAGTCAGTAAAACTTTATATCCAGAATATATATTTTTTTCTTTATATTCAATTTAGCGAATTCTTTATCCTTTTGTGAATTTTTTTCCCCCCCCATCTTCATTTTGTTTTACACTTTTTACCAATTTCTCATCAGTTATTTGATTCCGATTTGATTGTTTCTCTCTACACACACACACATACATACAGTTAAATCGTACCTTTTCACATCTTCTTTTTACACTTTTTTTCTATCTTATATTTGATGAATTTAATTACGTGATTAAATAAAAAAAGAAAGTAGAAGTAATTGTATTTCAGTTCAGGTATCAAACAAGATCATGTGATTTGAGTATAACAATTTAAAAAAAAAAAAAAGATCTAAAATAACAACAATTGTTTTGATTTTTTTTTTTTATCATTTCTCAAACATTCTTATTTCTTGTTAAATTCTGGGTATAAAGTTATAGACCGAGAGGTGGCTTCACAACCTGGCTCGCGAGCCTCATGCGGCTCTTCAGTCAATCTCGTGGGGCTCTTGAACCCTCTTAAATAATACTGATTTTAAAAAGTACATGGTGGGGCATAAAGATCTACCACATTTTGAAGGGGTATAAAAAAATGAAAAAATTTAACTATGTAGACAGAAACTGAATATATTTTTGAAAAAAAAATATAAATATATTTTTTTTAATGTGTTTTAAACATTATGCAAGACGAAAAATAGGGAGGAGAGGTCAAAAAATGAAAATTCTAGCCCTTTAACCAAACCAACCAAATTTGTATACATATTCTACCCCAAAAGTTATGTATACAAAATTTGGTTAGTTTTTGAATTTCATAGCCTTCTGAGAGACCCACAGAATATCTATACAAAATTTGGTTGAGTTTGGTCAAAAGGGCTAGAATTTTTATTGACCCCCCCCCCTTTTTTTTGTCTGATAATATTTAAAATACATTTAAAAAAATTCATTTATTTTATTTTCAAAAATATATTTAGTTTTTTTCTAGTTAAATTTTTTCATTTTTTTATATCTCTTCAAAATGTGGTAGATCTTTATGCCCCACCCTGTATAATAATTAAATTAAAAAAATAATAATACAAAAATTAAATTAATTTGTAATGTTATAAGTAAGTAGAGCAAAAATATTTATGTTACTTCATTTATATTTTATAAAATAAAAAAATGTGTCTTTTTTTAATAAAACATTAATCCCTTTGAAAAAGTTTTATAAATTTGCGGCTCACAAAGTTAAGGTTAGTGGCCACCCCTGTTATAGACCAAGATCCCAGCGAGCCTAGGGCTCCGTCAAAGTATAAAGCCTAAGATTTTTTTCTAAGGGTGGGCACTATAGTACGTTATAACTAGAAACCGGATTCCTATGCAATTGCATATTTTGTTTGCCGCCACATACGACCCAGGGGATCAATTATCTAGCCGAATCATGATACTGTGGGCTAAATTTTATACTGCATATTTTTGCATATTTGAGTAATATTGCATAAAATTGCATATTTGGGTAATATTGCATAAAATTGAATATTTGAGTGGTATAGCATAAAATTGCATATTTGAAGAATGTTGCATAAAATTGCATGTTTGAAGAGTGTTGCATAAAATCGCGTATTTGGGTAATATTGCATAAAATTGCGCATTTGGGTGATATTGCATAAAATTGCATATTCGAGTAACATTGCATAAAATTTCACATTTGAATAATATTGCATAAAATTGCATATTTGGGTAATATTGCATAAAATTGCACATTTGGGTGATATTGCATAAAATTGCATATTTGAAGAATGTTGCATAAAATTGCATGTTTGAAGAGTGTTGCATAAAATTGCATATTTGAGTAATATTGCATAAAATTGCATATTTGGAGTAATATTGCATAAAAATTGCATATTTGAAGAATGTTGCATAAAATTGCGTGTTTGAAGGTATTGCATAAAATCGCGTATTTGGGTAATATTGCATAAAATTGTATATTCGGGTAACATTGCGTAAAATTGCATATTCGGGCAACATTGCATAAAATTGCACATTTTGAGTAGTATTGCATAAAATTGCACATTTGGGTAGCATTGCATAAAATTGCATATTTGAAGTAGCGTTGCATAAAATTGAATATTTGAAGAATGTTGAATAAAATTGCATATTTGAAGAATATTGCATAAAATTGCATGTTTGGAGGATTTTTTGGGAAAAATACAGATTTATAAAAAAATTAATTTTCGTTACCCATGTTATTTAGATGGGAAACTTACATCTCTGTGGGGCTTTGGTTAAAATTGAGATAGGGACTTGAAACTTGGGGGATATATTTTTTTTAACCCTATAAGCCTCTGTCCTTAGAATTTTTACAGATTCTTAGCTATTAATTTTTGGAGTTATAGCTAGATAAAATACTGCTATATCTTTTCGATACTAAGTTATAGTCCCAAAATTATAATAGCTAAAAATCTGTAAAAATTCTGAGGGACAGAGGCTCATATGGTTCGAAATAAAAAAAAAAAAAAATATCCCTCAAGTTTCAAGTCTCTATCTGAATAAATAAAACTTTTATTTTATTTCGAGGGGGGAAACTAAACTACGTTATTGTTTGTCAATCTATAATAAGCTTTCATGGGTATTTTAAGGTCAAGTTCTGTTTTTTAAATGGAAACCTATATATTTCTTTCGAAATCCTTAATCTACAAAAAAAAACTGAACAACTTTCATAAGTTCAATTTTTTTATCCGGCATCAAATAAACAAAATATTAAATCTTCTGAATCAAAAAATCCTAATAATTATTTTTAACAATTATTCAACTTAATTATTAAATAATAATGATTAAATAATTAATTATTAAATAAATATTTATTAAATCCGAAAGTCACAACAATCAAATTAAGAAAGTGTTTATAATGATTTTAAAACTTCATTATACACAGATTTAGAGAGATATTTTCTTACTTAATAGAACTACTTAAAATTCTTGAGCTTAAAAAAAGTTTATTACTTGTGTCAATCCAGTAGATATGTACGTATATTGTATTACCATAATAAAAATAGAGCATTTTTTGTTGAAGAGAGAATTGAAATGATCTTAATTTATAGTGAATGTGGAAGAAGTGTTATGGGGCTGCCATTGAAATGGATACCGAGCGTTTTCACATTGACTAGCAATACACCCTCACGAGCTTCATTTTATCGTAAAAAAAAAAAACAGGAAATGTAAAGGCTGCGAAGAAACTGAAAATAGGCCAAAAAACGAAATTGGAACTGGAATTCATCCAGAAGACTTGCGATAACATTTTGGAATGTCACAGTACAGTGTTGAAAAATTATTAAATTATTAATTACGATCTTTTCGTGCGTGCATTCGGCACGCCCTCGAAAGCTCCCCTGGCAGAGCGGCGTCTCGGTCCAAAAATTGTATTCCTCTTAAAACTATATATGACCTTTTTTGTGGTCCTCAAGGTACTTAATTACAATGAATTTTAAATCCCACAAATATTAATTTGACAATTTAATTGATGAACTCAAAAATTGTTATTTAATTAAATAAACTGCAACGGATCGTTGCTAAACTTTATCAAATTCATTTGAAATATTAAATTGTTTATTCCTTTATTATTAATCAGATATCACTTGCAATTTGCAGTTCATGTTAACTGTACGCGGATCAGAGCGATCAACATTTTTTATAGTTTATTTAATTTTTTTATATAACATTAAATTTCAAAATTGCCCCGCGCTTGGACGACCGCGCCATACTTCCGAGATCAAAAGTAGATCTTATATACCGGCAACCGCCCCCCCCCCACAAATCAGAGGTCTGGATCCGGACTTTATTTCAAAAATAATGATCGATTCTCATTTAACAGTCGAGGAATAACCATTCTACATTCGATTTTTGACTTTTCGTGTTTATTGGTAGCCATTGGGAAGACATGGAGGAATCGACTTAAAATCAAAAATAGCAATCGATTCTTATCTAATACTTGAGGAATAACAATTCTACATTAGATTTTTGACCCTTCGATTATTATTGGTAACCATTGCTGAAGACATGAGGAATCGACTTAAAATCAAAAATAACGATCGATTCTTGTCTAATACTAGAGGAATAACCTTATTGCATTCCATTTTTGATGTTTTGACTATTAATGGCAAGCTCTACTGAAAACGTGGAAGAATCGACTTAAAATCAATAAGACTAAATTCTTTTATGATAAACAACTCAAGCTTGAGAATAAGAGAATTTTTTATAAATAGAGATTTTTAATACATTTTAAATATTTGTTTCATCTTATTTGTTATGAGTGTATATTACAGTTAAATAGAATCTCAAATTATATCTATTTAAGACTTTATAATAAAACAATTATATTTATTCTCTGTTACTAATAAAACATCAATAAAGCAGCCACGTGGGGGTCCAGGGGACGAAGCCCCTGGCTAGCAAAGAGTCCCGCCGAAGGCGGCCTTGAAGCTAGTTATCAATATATTTAATGTTTCTTAATTTAAAATCAATTGGAGTCTTTCATTTCAAATTACAATTATATTTCAAATTTGCCGCAAATATACCGACGGCATCAGCGCTCCCTGTCGGCAGCATTCTCTGAGCGTTGTTACAAATTAATCTAGGCTCTTATATATAGTATTATTAAATTATTTATTTAATAATTAAATATTTGATCATTATTATTTGATAATTAAGTTAAATAATTGTTAAAAATAATTATTAGAATTTTTTTTAGATTTAATAATTGATTCAATATTTTGTTTATTTGATGTCGGATAAAAAAATAGTTCTTATGAAAGCTTTTTTTTTGTAGATTAAGTAGACGTAATGAAAAATATAAGGTTTTATTTAAAAACTACTTGACCTCGAAATACCCTTGAAAGCTTGTTCTAGGTCAACAAACAATAGCGTAGTTTAGTTTCCCCCTCGATATAAATAAACTTTTATTTGACACTTTTTTGGCAAAAATTCACTGTTTTTGAGTTATAAGGCTGTCTCAAGATAAAAAAACTCACCCGGTATATTTTTTATTCTAATTTGTCTAATAGCTTCTGGATTGTATGGAAAACAAAGGGTTCCTGGTCCTTGTCTATAATGAATACTTTTAACTAGGTATGCACCAATTGGTATTTAAATGGGGAGCGCTGTATGTATGTCCATGATAGATTCGTTATCTGTATATTATTAATATTAATAAATCGTTAAAGTGAATTGAAATCTGATCTGTCCTTCACAGGCAAGCTATAATAAATTAATTAAAGTCGTTTAGAATGGAATTTGGCCAGACAAGACATACGGAGACAAATAGAGAAGGGGACCTTGTTCTCTATCTCCGTCTAAATTCTATATGCCCACCCTGGTTGGATAATCTATCCATCAGCCTTTAATTCTCAACCTACGCAGCGACATTTCATTCAAAGACAATATAATCAAGTGCCAATCAGAATTCCATTACAATTATTATACCAGGTGTACCGGAAAGTCATTACCGGTTTTTCTAACAGATGTCGCTAGGCTTAAGTATGCAATGTTATGATTTGACACATATGCATTTTATTCTACTGACATCAAGCTTCAAAGCTATACATGTTATATTTTGCGAAAGTAACACCTTCATAGATTTATACCTCTTTGAAAATGTCAAGTTTCATGCCTGAAAACGTGCATTTGCGGCACGCATTACTTTTCTTATTTAATCAAAAGAAAAAAGCCGCTGAAAGTCATCGTTTGCTGGTAGAAACTTACGGTGAGCATGCTTTAACCTTAAAAACATGTGAGGTGTGGTTTCGAAAATTCAAAAGTGGTGATTTCGATGTGCAAGATAAAGAACGTTCTGGTAGACCAAAAAAGTTTGAAGATGCGAAACTACAGGAGTTATTGGATGAAGACCCAACCCAAACTCAAAAACAATACACCGACAACAAATGATCAATTTGAACCACGCATTGATCGAAAAACGTCCAGAATGGGCCCGAAGACACGGTAAAGTGATTTTACAACACGATAACGCGCCGTCTCATAAAGCAAAACCGGTCAAGGAAGCGTTGAAAGCACTTGGGTGGGACATATTATCGCACCCGCCGTACTCTCCAGACCTTGCCCCGTCCGACTATCAACTTTTCGCATCGATGGGACACGCGCTTGCAGAGCAGCACTTCGCCAATTTCGAAGAAGTTAGAAAATGGCTCGATGAATGGTTTTGCTCAAAGGACAAACAGTTTTTTTGGGATGGCATCCATAAATTGCCAGAAAGATGGGCAAGGTGTATAGAATCAAATGGCCAATACTTTGAATAAATAAATTTTCCATTTTCTTAAAAATTACGTAGTTTTTTTTTCGAAAAAACCGGTAATGACTTTCCGGTACACCTAGTATATACAAGGATCCTATATGCTGTGCTCTTTGTTAACCTCCATTGTTATAAAAGTGAATTTTTAACTTTTAGGTTAAGAAAAATGAAATTTTTCCTCTATTATTTAGATCATTAAAACTATAGTTGAACAAGAATTATTAGATTATTTTTAAACGAGCTTCGAGGGTGCGTTGGTGCCCTGGCGGGCAGATCTTGGTCCAAAAATTTTATTCCTCTTAAAAACCACGCTCCCTGTACCCCTCCCAATACTTGTAAACTCCCGAAAATACATACGCTCTTAAAAGTTTCGTCTCATTTTCGTCCTGACACAGCTACAGAAATGAGAATCTAGATATAAATCTGGGAGTATTTCTTATTTCTATAATCTACAGCATTGTGATATTTTTTGTGTGAAATATGTAGATTTATTTAAGTAAGTGGATCGTGAGAAGAGGAGAATTATATTATATGATTTTTTTAAATTTGGGATCGATAATCGATATAGTTAAATTTATTATTATTATTATGAGATCAGGTCGATTGTTTGTAATGAACAGGCTGATATATCAGAATATAGCCATGAGATAAGCTCGTGGCTGATGCTCTTCCGTGCGGAAGAAAAGCAAATTGAATATTTAATTTTTGAGTGGTGAGGGGGCGGGGAGGAGGAATAATTATCAATATATTTAATGTTTCTTAATTTAAAATCAATTGGAGTGTTTCATTTCAAAAATTCGAGTCCAAATTACGATTATATTTCAAATCTGCCGCAAATATGCCGACGGCGCGCTCCCTGTCGGCGGCATTACGTCAGCGTTGCGGCAAATTAATCTGGACTAATTTATATACTATATTGAAAGGTTTTTTTATTCACAAGACTAAAAAAAGACAATTATTTTATTTAATATTAATATTTATTTGATTAATTCACTAAACAGCTTCGGTTACCCCAGTTTGTGACTAAAAAAACCTTTCAATTTAAAAAATTAAGTAACTAAGTTTTGGAAGAATTTTATAATGAATTATTAGTTCTTATTTTTGACAAGGCTTGGTTCGATCACATATGTGTACCGAATTTTGTGTATAACTCCTAATTGACTGAAGATGGCCAAATAAAATTCAGGCCGAAACGTCTTATTAAAGGTGTTTTATTGAACCCAGTAATTCCATCTTTGGCTGATACCTCCTCCTTCATCTAGTACAGAATTATTAATTCGTTAAGTTATTTATTTATTTGTTTTCTTGCTGGATGGCCAAATGGGCTTTTGTAAGGGGGTAAGTAATGTTTGTATAAACCTCTTTGAGTTTTATTTCATTCACTGTGAAACTACACACCCTTTACTTTATTAATTAACACAATACATAATTAAAAATAAAACAATTATCAAACGAAAAAATTGTCAAAACAATGAAATTTTGCAAATAGAGTATTGAATTGAAATTTTCATTATTTTCTCTAATTTGTTTTTATACGATATAATTTTTTGGTACAATTAAATTTTAATCATGTAAAAAAAAAATTTTTTTAAGAAAAAATAAAAACCGACTTCAAAAATTAAATGCAACAAATAAAATACACTAAAAGGTATAAAATAATTATTATCTTATTTAGTTACAACTAAACGACGAAATATTAACACGAAATTACTTTTTGAAGTTGGTGCCAAACAAACTATACCTTTTAAGTGAAGCGTACCCGCCGAACGTACTTAGTACGATCCGTCGAGTGCGTTCGCTAATAGGTATAGTTTGTTTGGCACCGACTTCAAAAAGTAATTTCATGTTAATATTTCGTCGTTTAGTTGTAACTAAATAAGATAATAATTATTTTATACCTTTTAGTGTATTTTATTTGTTTCATTTAATTTTTGAAGTCGGTTTTTATTTTTTTCTTAAAAATTATTTTTATTTTTCTCTTTTTTAGTGATGTCATTAATAGTGATCATATATCATCAGAACTTGACCAAATTAATATGACACCATCCCTAAGACACCCCCTTTCGGATAAAAAAAGAACCATCGAAATCGGTTCATAAACAAAGAGGTTAGGTCTAAACAAACCTAATAAAAAAGGTCTAATACCTATGAAAAATAATACGAAAAAAATGGGACCAATCGGAAGCTAGACTGGACCCAATGCAAAAAAAAATTCAAAATCGGTTGACAATTGGCGGAGATATGAGGTAACATAGGCACAAAAAAAAAAAATTCAGTCGAATAGAGAACCTCCTCCTTTTTTGAAGTCGGTTAAAAAACATAATAAAATGAAAGACAAAACCATTTGAATGAGAGAAGATCTGGTTTGAAAAAAAAAAAAACAAGTAAAAGGTCAAATGGTGATTCGCCAAAAGAAAGAACAACACCGAACGAGCTACAACGACAAGACAACAAGGTCAAAAAGTGAGAAGAAACAACAAGAAGAGATGGCGAGGAACAGATTCGACCCTTTTTCCTTCTTCCCATGGGAGAGCAGTTCATTTAACTGGAAACCAGCCAGACCTTAAAGACAAAGACTATGAGAAACAGGCCGGCTGGATGGATGGATGGGTGGATGGATCTTTATGGATGGCTAGCCAAGTCCAGGGGGGAGCGTAAAAAGCAAACCACCTAAAGGGCTTAAGTGATTCACTTGTCGGGAAGGAGGGGCAGGATAATTTTAATTGGCAATTTCAAATTATCCATCAGCTTTTATGACTATAATTACCCGTAATGGTATTTATTTATTTTAAAATATTTTAAAATTTTACTACCACCTCATTAACCAAGTTTTGTTTTATTTTTCATTTTATATTGGCCAATTTCAAATTCCAGAATCTCTGTTTATCACAACAAAAGATATATATACAGGGTGTCCCGTATCAAACCGTGAACAAATCTTTGGCTATTATAGACATTAATACTATAATATCTATTAATAATGTCATTAATAGCAAAAGATTGGTTTAATCAAGATGGGACATAATTGATAAATACTATATATATGAGCCTAGATTAATTTGTAACAACGCTGAGAGAATTTTCTTTAAAAAAATTACCCTCTTGCCTAGAATCGAACCGACGAATACTTGAACTAAGGGCATCAGCTCTAGCCATTACACCAATGCAACATTAATATTTATATCTTGATTTCTGTTACTAAAACTATATATTTTTGATTTAGACTTTGTGTCGAGATAATATTGTATTCATTTGAACTCGAATGAAAATGAAAAAACACCAATTAGATTTTAAATTAAGAAACATTAAATGTATATTAATTAACGAGGCAAATTTGAAATATAATTGTCAGCTCGGATTTTAAACTGATGGCTCCAATCGATTTTCATTAACCAGACAAATTTGAAATATAATTGTAATTTGGACTCGAATTTTGAAATGAAAGACTCCAATTCATTTTAAATTAAGAAACATTAAATATATTGATAATTATTCCTCCCCCCCCCTTCGCCACTCAAAAATTAAAGAGGCGAAACTTTTAAGAGACGATGTATTTTCGGTAGTTTAGGGGTATACATTTGGAGTGTGGTTTTTTAAGAGGAATAAAAATTTTGGACCGAGACGCTGCCCGCCATGGCACCAGCCCGGAGGGCCGAGCTTCGAGGGCGTGCCGAAGGCACGTACGAAAAGCTCGTATTACATATAGTTTGTAAATTTCAATAAAGTTTTAGGGAAAGCGGTGTTGGTTTATAGTGAAACATATTAAACAGCAGGAATTATTTAACGGGTTATAGTGGTGTTTCACAAAGAGGAAATAAAATTAAAAAAATCTTTTAAATTATTTTGGAGATTTTTTTTTTATTTATCTCTATACATATTTCGGGCTATGAACCCTTCATCAGGAGGTTTAACAGAAAACTATGTATTAGAGGAGATAAATATATGTATAGAGATAAATAAAAAAAAAAATCTCAAAAATAATTTAAAAGATTTTTTAATTTTTTAATTTTATTTCCTCTTTGTGAAACACCACTATAACCCGTTAAATAATTCCTGTGTAAATTTCAAGTTTGTGTTTCATTTAGTTTACGAGCTTCATTGCTCTAACAGACTCTAATAGGGTGCGGTTTTAATTTTTAATCAGAACCCTATAAAAAATTAAATTTCTACCTCTTTGACTGAAAATAAACTTGACCTTTTGAAAAGAGTAGAAAAAAGAAGAATATTCTTCTTATCTAATTCAATTATCTTTCTTGTTACTCTAAGCATTAATCCATTTCTCCCTTTAACCTTATAAGAGATTCAGAGTTGAAAGATTAAAAATAGAGAAACGTTATAAAAGAAATAAAAAAGAATGAAAAAAATAATTTTTAAGAAAAAAATAAAAACCGACTTCAAAAAATTAAATGCAACAAATAAAATACACTAAAAGGTATAAAATAATTATTATCTTATTTAGTTACAACTAAACGACGAAATATTAACATGAAATTACTTTTTGAAGTCGGTACCAAACAAACTATACCTATAAGCGAGCGTATCCGCCAAACGTACTAAGTAAGATCCGTCGAGTGCGATTCATAAAAGGTATATGTTTGGCACCGACTTCAAAAAGTAATTTAATGTTAATATTTCGTCGTTTAAGTTATAACTAAATAAGATAATAATTATTTTTTATACCTTTTAATGTATTTTATTTGTCGCATTTAAATTTTTGAAGTCGGTTTTTATTTTTTCTTAAAAATTATTTTATTTTCTCTTTTTAGTGATGTTATTAATAGTGATTATATCATCAGAACTTGACCAAATTAATATGACACCATCCCAATAAGACACCCCCTTTCGGATAAAAAAAGAACCATCGAAATCGGTTCATAAACAAAGAGGTTAGGTCTACAACAAACCTAATAGAAAAGGTCTAATACCTATGAAAAAAAAACGAAAAAAAAATGGGACCAATCGGAAGCTAGACTGGACCCAATGCAAAAAAAAATTTCAAAATCGGTTGAGAATTGGCGGAGATAGGAGGTAACATAGGCACAAAAAAAAAAAAAAAAAAAATTCAATAGAATAGAGAACCTCCTCCTTTTTGAAGTCGGTTAAAAACGAACGGGTTCAAGGGCCTAGATTGAAATCCTCTTCAGGATTCACGATGTTTCGGTCTTAATTGATTATTTCAGGATATATATGTGCATTAATTCTTTAAAGTAACTATTTTGCCAAATGTATATTATTAAAGGGAGAACTTGTCCCGAAACGTTTGTATATTTAATAAACGTTTTGAGATTGTTTTCATAAACGAACTGTATAAATATATATTTCAAATAAAAATAAAAATAAATACATTGAATTATATCAATAAAATTATTTACATTGTTTTTTAACAATCGGATAAATAAACACAAATTGATATTTTAATTTTTTTATCATCAATTTTGGCGAAGTATTGTTATTTTTTCATTTTATAATGATATTGATGCAAGAAGATTTTTGTACCATTAATGTGCAACTTTTGAGCTTTGTATTGTAAAAGAAATAGAAGAAATTACAGGTAAGTTAAGGTACATGTTGTAGCGGATCGGAAATTCGCGATATAAATTTTCAATGTATTTTTGAAAAGAGGCGAAAGTATTTTTTCCTTAATAATAATTATAATTATTTTAAGGATAATATTTTAGCAAAGCCGGCTGGGCCTCTGAGACCTATTTGTATGGGTGGTTTTAAAATAATAATGTTAAATTTACTAATTTTATTTGTCATGAACTATTGGTGGGTTTTAAAATTAAAGTTTCACTTCCCCCGTGAGGTTACCATATGTGGATGAGGGTCACATATTTTTTCGGTTAGTATCAAATTTAATTGCAAAAAGGTGTTGAATGTTTGAAAAAACATGTATTTCGCGCGAATGAGATTTTAGAAGGGATTATTGATTTTATCTAGTCAGAACAAAGATAATGGTAGTATCCATAGAGTAATATAGAGAGGAAGGCTCCATAAGGGGCCAATGTATTTTAGCGTATACGAGTTACAGAGCTCTCTGGCGAGTCCAGGACAAAACCATTGTCAATAAAATGGGGGAAACCTCTCTCTTCGGGGCAAATTTTGGTGGAATTATCAAGGGTAAAAAATACGCTTATATAACATAAAGGGTACCTATCTTTTATCTATGACAAAGGCTTTGAATGCTCTATGTTCTATGATCTTTGGTTAGCTCTTAAAAGAGTTTGCTAAGTCCAGTCGCTAGAGAGCGCTTTTTCTATAAACGGTAGCCTTCCACTCTATATTACTCTATGGTAGTATCTTAAAAAAGGGAAAGTGTTGAAACAGAGAATCGAGACCGCTCATTAATTTAAGACCTGAATTGCATATGATCTTTGGTTAGCTCTTAAAAGAGTTTGCTAAGTCCAGTCGCTAGAGAGCGCTTTTTCTATATACGGTAGCCTATCCACTCTATATTACTCTATGGTAGTATCTTAAAAAAAGGGAAAGTGCGGAGACAGAGAATCGAGACCGCTCATTAATTTAAGACCTGAATTGCATATGATCTTTGGTTAGCTCTTAAAAGAGTTTGCTAAGTCCAGTCGCTAGAGAGCGCTTTTTCTATATACGGTTGCCTTCCACTCTATATTACTCTATGGTAGTATCTTAAAAAAAGGGAAAGTGCGGAGACAGAGAATCGAGACCGCTCATTAATTTAAGACCTGAATTGCATATGATCTTTGGTTAGCTCTTAAAAGAGTATCTTAAAAAAAGGGAAAGTGCGGAGACAGAGAATCGAGACCGCTCATTAATTTAAGACCTGAATTGCATATGATCTTTGGTTAGCTCTTAAAAGAGTTTGCTAAGTCCAGTCGCTAGAGAGTGCTTTTTCTATATACGGTTAGCCTTCCACTCTATATTACTCTATGGTAGTATCTTAAAAAAAGGGAAAGTGCGGAGACAGAGAATCGAGACCGCTCATTAATTTAAGACCTGAATTGCATCCAGGGTATTTATAAATATAGAAAACAAGATAGATTCAATTACCTTGGGGTTGTTGTTGTTGTTGTTGTTCAGTTGTGATGATTATTAATTTCAACCATAATATTTCTTGTCTCCTTTAATTCTTCTTCTTCATCTTCTTGAATGATATCTTCTTCTAATGGCACTTGAATCTCTTCGTTATCAATGATTAGTTCACCGTTTATTTGCGGTGGTTGTTCTATTAGATCTTTTGTTGTTATCGGAGGTGATGTTTGTTGTTGAGATGTAGTATGATGTAATAAGGGTGGCGGGGGTGGGGGTGGCGACGACGGACGAACTCGATTCTCCAATTGTAAACTGATTTCAGGCCCATAGCTGAAAAAATAAAAAATAAACAGAAAATTAATCGAGGAATTATTTATTTATTTATTTATAGGTTGGTTAGTATATAATACCATATATATTAAATAAATCTAATATTTAAGATATTACCATCTAGTCTTAAAATTAATTGTTCTAGATAATTTAGATATTTCATTTTCAAATCGTATACTATTAAATGAGCAATTTTTGTATACATTTATTTATTTACGAGCTTTTCGTGCGTGCCTTCGGCACGCCCTCAGCTCGGCCCTCCGAGCTGGTTACCCTGGCGGGCAGCGTCTCGAGTCCAAAATTTTTATTCCTCTTAAAAAACCACACTCCAAATGTATACCCGTAAACTACCGAAAATACATCGTCTCTTAAAGTTTCGCCTCTTTAATTTTTAAGTGGAGAGGGGGGGGAGGAATAATTATCAATATATTTAATGTTTCTTAATTTAAAATGAATTGGAGTCTTTCATTTCAAAATTCGAGTCCAAATTACAATTATATTTCAAATTTGCCTGGTTAATGAAAATCGATTGGAGCCATCAGTTTAAAATCCGAACTGACAATTATATTTCAAATTTACCTCGTTAATTAATTGGTATATTTAATGTTTCTTAATTTAAAAATCTATTGGTGTTTTTTCATTTTCATTCGAGTTCAAATGAATACAATATTATCTCGACACAAAGTCTAAATCAAAAATATATAGTTTTAGTAACAGAAATCAAGGTATAAATATTAATGTTGCATTGGTGTAATGGCTAGAGCTGATGCCCTTAGTCCAAGAGTTCGTCGGTTCGATTCTAGGCAAGAGGGTAATTTTTTTAAAGAAAATTCTCTCAGAGTTGTTACAAATTAATCTAGGCTCTTATATATAGTATATAGAATCGGTTTCTCGAAAACGGCTCTAATGATTTCGATGAAAATCACGGATTAGAGTTTGTTTTTGGGTCGAGAAATCGATCTGTCGAGGTCTCTTCTTCGGATAACTTTAATTTGAAAGATTTTTTTCTTAATTAAACTAATTATTCACAGGTGTGTCAATTAAAATGTATATATTTACCCCAAAAACGAGATTTTGATTAAACAAATTTTTTTAGCCATTTTCGAAGATGAGATATCAACTTTGAGAAAACACATTTTGGAAAGATTTTTTTTTTTTAATTAATTTTGGGTTCTTAAAAGGGTTTCATTTCTCTTCTGTATGCACATAGACAATGGGCTGGGTCAGTTAATTTTTCTCAAAGAATTTGGAGGATATGCCGTGGTTCTCCAGGACATTTATAACCAACTTATCATTTATGCAAATATATTATAAATATATTTTTTTCTATTAAAACGATTAAATGATTTATGAACGTTTTATTATTATTATTTATAAAGAACTGTATTTATTTAAAAGATTAAAATATATTCAAGAATTTATTTCAAAATACCTATATATATTATTATTATTGTTATTTCTGACCATAATTTGTATTAAAGACAAGTTTTTTGTGTGATTTTTTTATTTATCAACCAACGTTTCGTCGACTTTGCCGACTTCTTCAGGGCTTCAAATAGTTATTGTTTATAGGTTCGGCAAAGTCGTCGAAACGTTGGTTGAAAAATAAAAAAAAATCACATAAAAAAAATTGTCCTTAATACGGATTATAAACTTTCGAATTATATATACACTCGGGAGCAGCTAAATCGACTCAACCTCTAAGCGCGCATACAAAGTCGTTTTTCTTTTAAATGGCCAAGCCGATATTTATAAAATAAATATATCTTTAAAGCTTATTTATTTAGCTTTACATTGATATCAATGTCAAGCAAATCGGCTCATTACTTTTTAAATTATGTGATCTGAATGACAATGAAAGGAAAAAAGGATGTAAAGGAAAGGAAAAGTAGGGATGTTCAAAATTAAAATTAAATTGACATTTTAAACATAACAAAGAAAATTTATTTTCTTAATAATTTGTGTTGCCCCCCTAGCTTTTATAACAGCCCGCATGCGATCCTGCATCGACCTGATGAGTTTTTTTATAAAATCTTGAGGGATGCCTTCCCATTCATCTAACAAGGCTGTCTTAAGCTCATCAATGGTCGAAGGTACCGAATTTCTGACTCGAACCCTTTGTTTGAGGTGGTCCCACATATGTTCGATGGGATTCATGTCTGGGCTGAGCGCTGGCCACTCCATGGTGTGGATAGCGACTTCGGTCATGTATTGCCGAGTGACCATCGCAGCGTGGCACCGGGCATTATCATGCATCAGTAAAAAATTTTCCCCAATAAATCCTTTATATGGAACAACATGATGCAGGAGAATGTCAGCAATGTAACGGTCAGCTGTTAGACCCCCTCTCCGGCCTCCACCAGGCACAAAAACAATATCTGTTTTTCCCTCCAGAGAAATGCCACCCCAAATCATGCCGGAACCACCACCATATGACACTGTTTGAGAGAAACAGCATTGAGAAAATCGCTCTACCTGACGCCTGTAGACCCGACTTCTCCTGTCACTGCCATGAATGCACACTCTACACTCATCTGTGAATAGGGCAGCCCGCCATTGGTCGATACTCCAATTGAGATGCTCTCGAGCAAATTGAAGTCGAGCTTGACTGTGACGTGAGGTTAATTTTGGTCCAGAGGCAGGTCTTCTGCAAGTGAGGTTGGCTTCCTTCAAGCGTCTTCTGACTGTCCACCGACTGACAGCCAGACCTCGAACTTCTCTCAGCTGCTGCTGGACATCGACACCAGTGAGGTGGCGGTTTCGGAGAAACGTCGTGACGATAAAACGTTCATCCCTCTCAGACGTGCACCGGCGGCGGCGGGTATTTGGTCTCCGAGTGAAGGCACCAGTCTCCTGAAACCTTCTGTAGACCCTTGAGACAGTAGACTGACTTAAGTTCAATTGACGAGCGACTTCTCTTTGAGTAAGGCTCTGTTCCAACAGAGCAACAACTTGAGCGGCAACTTCTGGCTTAGTATCCATGATTTTCTGAAAACAATTGTGTCAATTTGCGTAGATGTGTTCAGGTCAATTGCTGAAAATCGATTAATAAGAATAATTGGTTACATTGGTTTTTATAAGGAAATTGTAACTAACAAGTAGCGGCAGCTAGGAACAGCAATTTTTCCAGTTCAGCCATTCGGATCACATAATTTAAAAAGTAATAAGCCGATTTGCTTGAAATTGATATCAATGTAAAGCTAAATAAATAAGCTTTAAAGATATATTTATTTTATAAATATCGGCTTGGCCATTTAAAAGAAAAACGACTTTGTATGCGCGCTTAGAGGTTGAGTCGATTTAGCTGCTCCCGAGTGTACATATTATGTAACCAGGACTCAATTTTGAGAAAATTTATTATTATTATTATTATTGTGGGGTTTAAAAACTTCAAGGTCATTAGGACAAAAATTATTTTGATATTTTTTTTAATTACTTACAAAGATAATTATTAATAGGTGGTTGAATAAATATAAATCATATGGTTGTATCAAAACAAAACAAGTGGTTGATTAAAAAAAACAATAAATTAAAAACAAACAAAAAGATGATACCAAGCGAAGCTGAGTCTTACAGGTAGGTATGTACTTAATAATTATTTCGAATTAATTTTCACGAGCTTCCTTCAATTTGTACCCAAAATGTACAGGTGTTTACAAAAAATACAAACTTTTGGATTGAATATTTCTTTCTCTCTCACTTGAATAAAAATAAAAACTGGCTAGAATTTATGAATTGAATCCGAAGGCTGTTTTGTTTTGCTGGGCAAAAGTCAAGCCGTGGACCGGACTGCATGAATATATATATATATATATATATATATATATATATATATATATATACGATAATACAATTGGAATTTCCTTCGCGCCCACTCTGGCGACAGACTATAAATAAATATATATGTATGTAAAGAGATTAAGTATGTGTGTATGTATGAAGGTGTGTCATTCGTAAGTGGGGTTTAAATAAAATAAAAAATATATCGAGATATACCTATACCTATATCCATATTTCTTATTTTTTATTTTTTAAAGATCCTGGCGCCGTTTTATTAGACAACCTTCTTTTATTTTTGAATACAACAAAATAAGAAAGAAGATGACAAATTATATATTGTGTATATTTTTATTATTATCTCTCGGTTTTGTAAGTTCATTGAATCGAATCTGAAATGAAAATATATGATTTTAGAAAAATCATGACCTGCATGAATCATCTAATGCATAATTTTAAATGTCACAAGGGTAAACATTTATATTATGGTTGATTTTAGTGTTCAATCAAAACAAAAGTGGAATCTCGGCAGGGAGTTAGTCAGTGTCCGTGTCATTTTCCCCTAAGCTCCTTCTAAGTTTATATAAGCGAACATCATATATCTCTATATTTATCGTAGGCAAAAATTGTATATATATTTATTTATTTATATATATATATATATTTGTATCTTGGTTCTATTTTGAAAACGGCCCTACCGATTTTGATGAAGCAAAATCTATTAACAAGTTTTGAGGTTGAAAAAACGATCTGGCTAGGTCTGGACCTCATCAAAATTCATCTTAATTGATTTTTTCTTAATTAAAGTAATTATTGATAGATGAAAATCTCAATTAAAAAAAAAAATTTTGCCGCATGTCAGATTAGAACATGAGAGCTCTTGCATCAGAGGCATAGACTTTACCAGTAGACCATAGAACTATTTTAAAAAATAAGAAGTTTAGGGAAAGCGGTGTTGGTTTATAGTGAAACATATTAAACACAGGAATTATTTAACGGGTTATAGTGGTGTTTCACAAAGAGGAAATAAAATTAAAAAATTAAAAAATCTTTTAAATTATTTTGGAGATTTTTTATTTATCTCTATACATATTTCGGGCTATGAACCCTTCATCAGGAGGTTTAACAGAAAACTGAATATAAAATTTTTACATAGTATCGATGTTATTTTAGTACAGGGCGAGTGGAGGGGGTGAGCCAATGGGCGTTTGAAAGAATTGAGTGGTTAGATTTAAAGGTATGTGGAAGGGAGAAAATGGGTATTGAACAAATTGTCTGGTCAAAGTCAGGTACATTTCAAATAGGATGTCTTAGTTCGAAATTTATTTGTATAGAATTCTGGGAATACCTATTAAAGGAATTTGTTTAAGGGTTTTAGACTATATAAATTTAGACAAAAGAAGAGGATATACAAAGTTAATTCGAAGATGAGAAAAGAGGAACAAATGTTTAGTAAAGAATGAATGAATTTCGGTTAAATTTGGTTTATTAATAGATCAATTATTGTTGATTTAGTGGTTTCTAATTGGTTATTGAGAATGGGTTCATTGCGGGCGATTGCTTTCTTGATTTCAATGGATTCTAATAAATCTAGTTTGCGTCCTTTTGGGGAGAAATGTAGAATAAGGGGGCTTTCTTTAGATGGGGAATGATTGTTATCAAATAGATGTTCAGCAAATGCTGAAACGTAACTTAGTGGTTGGGGATTAGGTTTATCACTGTTCAATTGTAGTTGTTTCAGTGATCTCTTGTGTTCAACAATACGGTTGTTGATGGATCTACCAGTTTGTCCTATGTAAAAAGCTCCACAGTCACATTGTAATTTGTAGACGCCGCTTTTTTCTTTGGGATCAATTTTATCTATTTTATTGTTTACTAAATAGTAGGCTAAGTTATGTCTATTATAGAGGGCTGGGGTAATATCTAATTTTGAAAAAGTATTAGTTATGGGGTTGGTGAAATTATTGGAATAAAAAGGAAGTTTTTGATATATTTTAATGATTGTTGGACTAATGGCATATAGGCGGGTTGAATTAGCCTTGTATATCCTCTTCTTTTGTCTAAATTTATATAGTCTAAAACCCTTACACAAATTCCTTTAACAGGTATTCCCAGAATTCTATACAAATAAATTTCGAACTAAGACATAAATTTGTTCAATACCCATTTTCTCCCTTCCACATACCTTTAAATCTAACCACTCAATTCTTTCAAACGCCCATTGACTCACGCCCCTCCACTCGCCCTGTATTACAATAACATTGATACTATGTATAAAAAAAAAAATTATTATATTCAGTGTTCTGTTTAACCTCCTGATGAAGGGTTCATAGCCCGAAATATGTATAGAGATAAATAAAAAATCTCCAAAATAATTTAAAAGATTTTTTTAATTTTTTAATTTTATTTCCTCTTTGTGAAACACCACTATAACCCGTTAAATAATTCCTGTATTTTAAAAATCTTTGCTTTTTACTTTTACTAAAATGAATATTTTTGAATTAGACTTTATTATAAGTGTGGAAATAATTGAATATATTATATATAGCTATGTATTTTATAAATAGAATTCATTGAATAAATTGCGGCGCGGCAAATTTGAAATATGTATAATTGAATTAAGCTGAAAAGAAAGACAACAATTAATTTTAAATCCAGAAACATTAAATATATTAATAATTATTCCTTGCCCCCCCCCCCCCACTCTTTTAATTAAAATTAAATATTCAATTCTCTTTTCTCCGGGCAATTATCCTTGAAATTGTCTTCCTAAAAAATACTTGCTTGGTGAAAGTTATCACTTCTGTCGCGCGTCCCGAGACGTACTTTTTTTTAATTTTATGTTTTTATTTCAGATCCTATACGATTATTTTTTTATTATTATTTTCCTATTTATTTTTTTATAATGTTTATCAATATGAACGAATGTGGGCAAATTGGTGTACGAGTAAACAAATATACACATAATATGTGGTCCATTAGAAAGAGAGAAATGCAAAAACTGGGTGCGGGGTGGGGTGCAGTTGTGGGGGATCCGGGGATGGAAGGCGCAGTTGGGGTGGGTTAAGGCGGAGTGGGAGTGCAGTGGTGGGGGCGGGGGTCAGGGTTACCGTGCATCGCTCGGTGGCTCCAGGTACTTAATTTTAAATCCACAAATATGAATAATTAAAAGTAACTAATTTATTGTTAGGTAATAATATATCAGAATAATAATTATTAATTATTGTTTTAAAAACAAAGAAATTATATTAATTAATAATTATATAATAATATAAATATGAAATTAATAATTTTGGCAATTGTTTTATTAATCTTGAAATAAACCAAGGGCGGGATTTAAATCACCGGGAGATTATATCTTTCAAAATACTCGAGATATCAAATTCATTTTTATTTCTCGTTAATAAAGAGGGAATTACACAATTTGTGGAATCTTTCTATAATTTTAAATTCAGTCACTTCTGAACACCGACAAGTACAAAAATCACCTATAAATAGGCATCTTTAGAGCCCTCTTTCATACACATTATAAAAAGAACTATATAATAAAAAATTAGCCTAATTTTATTTAAGAAATTTTTTTCATAATAATAACCTCCAGACGAAATTTCAAGTTTTAGCTCAAAAGTGATGAATCAATTATAAGTGGTATTTAAATTTTATATGAGTATATAGATATATTAGGGAAGCAATATTTTATTTTCTCTTCCGCCAGTAAAACATCCAATAAAATTAACTAAAAAAAGCATTGAGGAAGCAGCAGAGTTTGAGAAGGAGGAGGTTCTCTATTCGACTGATATTTTTTTTTTTTTTTTTTTTTGTGCCTATGTTACCTCATATCTCCGTCAATTGTCAACCGATTTTGAAAAATTTTTTTGCATTGGGTCCAGTCTAACTTCCGATTGGTCCCATTTTTTTTCGATTTTTTCATAGGTATTAGACCTTTTTTTATTAGGTTTGTTTAGACCTAACCTCTTTGTTTATGAACCGATTTCGATGGTTCTTTTTTTATCGAAAGGGGTGTCTTAGGGATGGTGTCATATTAATTTGGTCAAGTTCTGATGATATGATCACTATTAATAACATCACTAAAAAGAGAAAAATAAAAATAATTTTTAAGAAAAAAATAAAAACCGACTTCAAAAAATTAAATGCAACAAATATAAAAATACACTAAAAGGTATAAAATAATTATTATCTTATTTAGTTACAACTAAACGACGAAATATTAACATGAAATTACTTTTTGAAGTCGGTACCAAACAAACTATACCTATAAGCTGAGCATATCCTCCAAACGTACTAAGTAAGATCCGTCGAGTGCGATTCATAAAAGTGTAGTATGTTTGGCACCGACTTCAAAAAGTAATTTCATGTTAATATTTCGTCGTTTAGTTGTAACTAAATAAGATAATAATTATTTTATACCTTTTAGTGTATTTTATTTGTTGCATTTAATTTTTTGAAGTCGGTTTTTATTTTTTCTTAAAAAATATTTTTTTTTACATGATTAAAATTTAATTGTACCAAAAAATTATATCGTATAAAAAAAATTAGAGAAAATAATGAAAATTTCAATTCAATACTCTATTTGCAAATTTCATTGATGTGACAATTTTTTCGTTTGATAATTGTTTTATTTTTAATTATGTATTGTGTTAATTAATAAAGTAAAGGGTGTGTAGTTTCACAGTGAATGAAATAAAACTCAGAGGTTTATACAAACATTACTTACCCCTTACAAAAGCCCATTTGGCCATCCAGCAAAAAAACAAATAAATAAATAACTTAACGAACTAATAATTCTGTACTAGATGAAGGAGGAGGTATCAGCCAAAGATGGAATCACTGGGTTCAATAAAACACCTTTAATAAGACGTTTCGACCTGAATTTTATTTGGCCATCTTCAGTAAATTAGGAGTTATACACAAAATGCGGTACATATGTGATCGAACCAAGCCTTGTCAAAAATAAGAACTAATAATTCGTTATAAAATTCTTCCAAAACTTAGTTACTTAATTTTTTTAAATTGAAAGGTTTTTTTAGTCACAAACTGGGGTAACCGAAGCTGTTTAGTGAATTAATCAAATAAATATTAATATTAAATAAAATAATTGTCTTTTTTTAGTTTGTGAATAAAAAAACCTTTCAATATACTATTACTTTTTGAAGTCGGTGCCAAACATATACCTTTTATGAATCGCACTCGACGGATCTTACTTAGTACGTTTGGCGGGTACGCTCGCTTATAGGTATAGTTTGTTTGGTACCGACTTCAAAAAGTAATTTCATGTTAATATTTCGTCGTTTAGTTGTAACTAAATAAGATAATAATTATTTTATACCTTTTAGTGTATTTTATTTGTTGCATTTAATTTTTTGAAGTCGGTTTTTATTTTTTTCTTAAAAATTATTTTTATATAGTAAACAGTTGTTTGTTAAATTTTTCCATAAGAACGATGAATGTTCTCAAATTCTCTAGAAAATCTATTTAAATTTATGTAGGTATAGTCAATGGTTAAGCCTAATTTTTACAAAAAAACAAAAAAAAAAAAAAACGCCAAAACATGCAACAATGATTAACCTAAATAAATCATTTTTTTAAATATTTATAAATAAACAATTTAATTGAAATTATTGTTTATATTTATTTTATTTATAATTAATTGATTAAATTTAATTTATTAATATTATAGGTCTGGGTTGATTTTTGAAATAATTTCCATCTTTTTTCAAAAAAAAGACACTCAAAAAGATACTTAAATCTTTGCTTTCACTATTAAGTTATTATCTTAAAACTAAAAGTATATAAGTATGAAATTACTTTTTGAAGTCGGTGCCAAACTAACTATACCTATAAGCGAGCATACCCTCCAAACGTACTAAGTAAGATCCGTCGAGTGCGATTCATAAAAGGTATATGTTTGGCACCGACTTCAAAAAGTAATTTCATGTTAATATTTCGTCGTTTAGTTGTAACTAAATAAGATAATAATTATTTTATATCTTTTAGTGTATTTTATTTGTTGCATTTAATTTTTTGAAGTCGGTTTTTATTTTTTTCTTAAAAATTATTTTTATTTTTCTCTTTTTAGTGATGTTATTAATAGTGATCATATCATCAGAACTTGACCAAATTAATATGACACCATCCCTAAGAAACCCCCTTTCGGATAAAAAAAGAACCATCGAAATCGGTTCATAAACAAAGAGGTTAGGTCTAAACAAACCTAATAAAAAAGGTCTAATACCTATGAAAAAAATACGAAAAAAATGGGACCAATCGGAAGCTAGACTGGACCCAATGCAAAAAAAAATTTTAAAATCGGTTGAGAATTGGCGGAGATATGAGGTAACATAGGCAAAAAAAAAAAAAAAAAAATCAATCGAATAGAGAACCTCCTCCTTTTTTGAAGTCGGTTAAAAAAGATACTTAAATCTTTGCTTTCACTATTAAGTTATTATCTTAAAACTAAAAGTATATAAGGTAAAAGCACCAGTAGTTGGCCATTTGCTTGAAAAGTGTAAAAAATAAGACTCCTAATGCTTAATCAACTTTCAAAAATATCGCTATATATAGCATGATATTCATTCATTTAAAGTGTCTTTTAAGCGATAAATAAAATGATTCCGACAAAATAATCATACTCTAATTTTTTAGCGGGGGTGGCCATCTATTCATTCAATATTATTCATTTAGTCAGTAGTTGGCCATGCCGGCCAGCTACTGGGTCAATCCTTAAAATTTATTTCAGCGTAGAATACTGTGGAATATTATTCGTCAGTTATAAATAGCTCACCACTCTAAATTTAGGTGTACTAGGGTTAATAATTTCAGTAGTTGGCCACGTGCCAATTACTAGTGCATTCACGGCCAATTATTGGCACGCGCCTAATTTTTGAATTTTTTTTTAAATTTCTATGGAGATATATGGTCATATTGTTTGTAAATGACCATATTATTTTCTAATCTGAATTTTGTGAATTGATATAATTAATGTAGACTTGTGCCTCTAAGCAGATCGAGGCAAACAAAGATGATGATTTATTTATTATTTAATAACCACTTTATGGTGTTGTTTTTATCGGAATCTTTCTTGAAAAGCGGATTTAGAAAATGTGGTTTATATCCATGGGATGCAGAGATGGTTAGAATTTTCTTAATATTGTATTAAAACAACAAAAAAATTAAAGCAATATCCTGAAAAAAATAAATTATTGACTATTTTCTTTATTTTAATAAATGAGAAAATTATTTGTTCACCTATGGAATTTCTCATTAGACGTCTTTTGATTGTTTAAACAAAAAAATGTTTCATTTATTAAAGCAATATATGTTTATATTCAAACTTTTTGGATGCCCAACTACTGGGTGGCCAACTACTCAATCTTTCGATTTCCTAGGTGGCCAGCTACTGGTGCAAAAAGGTACCTTAGAAAAAATTAATTCCTCTTTGTGTGGTTCATTATTCTAAAATGAAAGATTTTTCTCCTTAATTAAGAAGAACCATTTCATGGTTTTTTGCATTTATAACAGGGATTGTAGCGGCCCGCTCTCGCTCATGGCGACGAGCCTTGAGCCACGGCCGCTAGATGACTCAGTCGGATCGTTGCGTCGTTTTTGCATGAGTGAAATATATTCAGCCATGCTATAATTAAAGCGACTCGATTCGACTGGAGAAGCGAACGGATTCGGAGAAGCGAATCTGGAGGGGCCACCGCCATCCAGCAGCCCCTCCCCTGCACACACCCTATATGAACACGCAACCTACAACCTGCACACGCAAGATTGTTAGGACCCCATCGACTTGATGGGGGCGCGGCATCAAAGCGCCACACAGCACTCACCTCAAGAGAGCCCTAACAACAGGATCAATTTAAGATTTAAGCTTTAGCAAGAGAAAGATGGAGAAATTTACCTTAAGTGGCCAACTACTGGTGCTTTTACCTTAGGTAGTATTATTATAAATTAAACGTTGAATTGTTATCATCATCATTGAGTATACAGTCCTAAGACTGGTTTGATGCAACAATCCGTCTCCACTCGACTCTGTCCTCCGCCAGCTGTTTAACCTCTCTAAATGTCTGGCATCCCATATCCCCAATTATTTGGTTGAAATATTCTAATCTGGGTCTTCCCCTTCCCCTTTCTCTTTCCCACCTCCCCTCCAAGATATCCCTAAGCAGTCCCCCATGTCTCAGTGTGTGCCCCATCATCTGACCTCTTCTCTTCTTCAGACTCTTCCACAAGGTTCTTCTTTCTCCGATTTTTCCAAGAACTTCTTCATTTGTAATTTTATCCATCCATTTGATATTCATCATTCTTCTGTAGCACCACATTTCGAAAGCCTCCAATCTCTTTCTCTCCGCTTTTCCAATTGTCCAGGTTTCACACCCGTACATGGCTATGCTCCATACATATGTCTTCAATAGCAACTTTCTGTTTGTTAAGCCGATTGTTAATTAAAAATTAACTGAAATTGTTAATGAACAAAATAGTGATGCTAGATGAATGATAAATAAATACATTCTAAAGCGTGATGTGATATTTTTAAATGTGAAAAGAAAAGAAATTATTATTGTCTTTCTTTTCGCTGATCTTATTTATCATCTGTTTTTTTATGTTTTGTTATTTTCCATGTCAGTTTACCGCCCACCCAACACGAACAACGAAAAAGTCACCTCCTGTACCATCTTGACCCTTTTGACCTTCGAAATCTGACATCATTATTTTTCTTAATTCTGCCAAAAAGAAACAGATCCTGTTACAAATAACGAAACAGTCATTTATATAAAATGTATATAGATATTTGTCTTGTTTTTCATTTCCTCTCTCTAAAGATGGCATTTATTTATTGTTCTATTTAAAATTATTTATTCGTTATTAAATAAAAAATGAACCTATTCATTATATCTTCCATTTAGAAAGAAAGATAATAAAAATTATACTTTCATTCAGAGAGGAGACTTTAATGCATTTTCATGAATGGTTTATGTTCTTGGTGTATTATTAGCTTTATATCTATATACATATAAATGAAATACAAATGTCATCGTTGTTATTATAATTTATGTATTGGTTTTTAGTTTTTTATTCGATTTTGAAAGAAATTTTATTAATGCATTAAAGTCACCTGAAACGTAAATAATTTTAAAACGAACGTCGCTCGTTATTTTCTCCCCTATTTGGTTACATTTTTATTACCGTCCAATTCTCCATCAATTCAATTAATAAGAAAGTAGTTAAAAAGACTGGTTGTTAGTAATTAGCAATTTAACATATTCTATATACTAATGAAAAAAAGTAATTTTAGAATATACTTTGTTCAAGTTTAAGAATTATATTGGCAAGTTAGAGCCAAGTTATTCTCCCTCGTAAAAGATCGCTTGGATTTTAGAATTATTAACTCGTATAATGCTACTTTTATATAATTAATTACCTAACCTTAAATGATTAGAAGCAAATAATTTTGTGTTTATTTATTTTTAAAAACAATGGTTAAATAAATAAACAATAATAACAATCGCATATTAAATTATAATTGATACAATGTTGATGGCTGTATATCTATATATATAAAAGCCATTGTCATGTCATGTGGCGCATCAAAGAACGATGTGGTGAGAAAAAGCAACTAATAGTTAGATTGTCAAATTTTTCAAATAAAATATCTCTATATTCTCTATCTATAATATCTCTATATATTAATATTAATATATTCCTCTATATAGCTTAGAATATTAGATTTACGGCGTGTCTCATTTGAAATTTTAAAATATATATTATATTTAAAATATATATTATACCGGGAAAATTAATTTTTTTTTGAATTTAAGAAAAATATAAATTCTTGAAATTTTAGCAGTCAAATTAATTTTAAAATATAAATATATATTATATATATTTAATTTACAATATAAGTTTTAATGAGATATGATTTAATGGAATAATGAGAATAATTCTTATTAGTTTAATAAAAGATTTCACTGTCGATGGTAACAGAATTGTTTTTATTTTAGGTTAAAAAATAAAATAAAATGAGAGAGTCTTCTGTTTTTTAATAAAATAATTTTTAATTATTAAAATTATTAAAAATTATTTTATTAAAAAACAGAAGACTCTCTCATTTTATTTTATTTTTTAACCTAAAAAGAATAATTCTTAATTTATTACTGCGCGGCTAATTTGAAATTTTAGTAGATAAACAAATTAATTTTAAAATTATTATATTTAATTTAGAGATTATTTTTAGATAAATTTAAATATTGAAATGTATTATTAAAAAAGTAGAAAAATATTAGTAGACAAATATATAAATCCTTTAAATTTTAATAGAAAAATTAATTTTAAAATATTATATTTTTGATTGGTACTGCTATCTTACCTTAATATAATAATGAAATAGGTTTCCAACCGATCGGGAACTTCGAGAGAAATGGTTGTATGCTCTAATAAAGTATTTATAAAGCATTTACTGATATTTTTTTAATCTTTCTTTGATCAAAATTCATTATTCAAAAAATATTTTTTTCAAAACATATAATTACGGACAGCTAATAATCACATCTCGAGACGCTGCCCGCCAGGGCCACCTGCCCGGAGGGCCGAGGTGCCGGGCGTGCCGTAGGCACGCCGGGTACTGCTCGTATATATATAATTAACTAATGGAGAGGGGATCAGTCAATGGGTAGCCTCTGGGGAATAAAAAACTCCCACTTATGGAAAACGTTTCGGCTTTAATTCAATAATGCCATCATCAGTTCCTAAGAGAATATTAGCGACACAATTAATTTTATAAATAAATTGTACGCAGGCAGAGTTGTTATGGATTTTATCATAATATACAAAATTATATGAAATATAAAATGGTACATAAATCTTGGTGTGCTCTCACTAGATATGCGCAACGTATCAAGTACTGCATGAAATTTTGTTTTAAACTTTTTATAATACATTTTTAAAAGGTGGAATTGAAGTTCTTAGCCTAGAGAACCCAAAATAAAATCAGTTGTCCATATTAAAAATACAAACATTTTGGCACAAGAATGAAATGAGAAGATGGTATTTTTGCTACTGAAGATGGTCTACCTGAATGAAATATATCAGAATAAATTACTAAACTAATGTATTTATTTTATTAAGGGCCAGTTTCATAAAAAAAATAATAATCCTCGGCTTACTCAACTCCAGGTTGAGAGTTATCCTGGAGTTCCAAACAATATGAATTTCATAAAGCAAAATAGTGTCGAGTTAGCTCACCCCGAGTCAAGGTTAGAAAAATAGGTTGGCAATGGCGAAATTCCCTAGATTTTAATTATTAAAAAAAAAAAATTATTTTTTACTTATGGAAAGTGGTGTAGGTTTTAGGTGAAACATGATGTTAGTTAATAGAGTAAAGGGTGTGTAGTTTCACAGTGAATGAAATAAAACTCAAAGAGGTTTATACAAACTCAATATATTTCGGATTATTAGTCCATCATCAGGAGTTTACAAGACAATACTAATAATAATTGAACGAGTGGTCGCCATTCTTGACATTCAAATCATGGTTCCCAATATAACAAAATATAACATTCAAATCTTACACAAGAAAAACACCAATGAAAATTTAAAATTTAAAAAATTTAAAAAAAAAATTGTTTTACAAAGATTTTTCTTTTTTAATTATAAAATATATAAATGTAAATATAAGAAATCTAAGTAAATATGAATATTAATATAAATAAAAATTACAAGTATAAATATAAAGTCTTTTTAGAATTGAATTAGAAAGTAAAATTACAAATTTAAGTCATAGACACAAAATTAATTATAAATATCAGTTTACAAATAAGCCTAAATAACATATAGAGATGAAGAATTAAGATAAAATATAATAGGGATAAATTAGATGAGATAAATTACAATATACAACAATTTTTGTGGTTATCTCATATATCAAACTGTCATTTATTTTAAAGACTGAAGGCGCGTGATTTGAATTTAATTTTGATTGTAATTTGGGAAATAGTATATATTTGAGAGAGACTGAGGTTAAGTTTTTTAATTTTTGTTAATTAGTAGATCTATTATTGTGGAATTTCTAATGTCCTGCTGGTTATTGAGAATTTTATCTTTTTCAATTATAGCTTTCTTAATTTCGGTTGATTCTAACAGGTCTAGTTTTCGGCTTTTAGAGGCAAAGTGTAGTGGTATAGGATTTTGGGGTGAAGGTGAGTGATTGTTTTCAATAAGGTGGTCTGCGAAGGCGGAGGTTGGATCACTCTGTATGGTGTCTGATTGCAACTTTCTTAACGAACTCAAATGTTCTTTAACCGGGTTTTGAAAGTTACTCAAATATATACTATTTCCCAAATTACAATCAAAATTAAATTCAAATCACGCGCCTTCAGTCTTTAAAATAAATGACAGTTTGATATATGAGATAACCACAAAAATTGTTGTATATTGTAATTTATCTCATCTAATTTATCCCTATTATATTTTATCTTAATTCTTCATCTCTATATGTTATTTAGGCTTATTTGTAAACTGATATTTATAATTAATTTTGTGTCTATGACTTAAATTTGTAATTTTACTTTCTAATTCAATTCTAAAAAGACTTTATATTTATACTTGTAATTTTTATTTATATTAATATTCATATTTACTTAGATTTCTTATATTTACATTTATATATTTTATAATTAAAAAAGAAAAATCTTTGTAAAACAATTTTTTTTAAAATTTTTTAAATTTTAAATTTTCATTGGTGTTTTTCTTGTGTAAGATTTGAATGTTATATTTTGTTATATTGGGAACCATGATTTGAATGTCAAGAATGGCGACCACTCGTTCAATTATTATTAGTATTGTACTTGTAAACTCCTGATGATGGACTAATAATCCGAAATATATTGAGTTTGTATAAACCTCTTTGAGTTTTATTTCATTCACTGTGAAACTACACACCCTTTACTCTATTAACTAAAAAAAATTATGTTTAATTTTTTTGTTTGTTTTGTCATCTCGCCTTTCTAACCTTTTATTATTTAAAAACAATCCAAATTTTTTTTTCTATTTAAACATATAAAAATAAAGTGGTAAAAAAGTAAGTATATAGATACAACAAAACTGAGACAAATCATATAATTTTAAAAATTTGAAATGTATTGAATAATTGAATATTAAATTTTAGATAGAATATGGACCAATCTTCAATTAAAAATAAAAGAACTCCAAATTTCACCATAGAAGAGGAGAAACGTTTAGTTTTCCTCGTAAATAAACATAAAGATGTGTTGGAATTTAAACGATCAGATTCTGATGCTAATTTAAAGAAAAAAATATGGGATGATTTGGCATCACAGGTAACCACAATATCCTAAGAATATTCTAAGGATATTCTAAGGACATTTAAATCTTCTTAGAATATTCTGAGGATATTGTACCTGGGATCAGAATTTAATGCTGACTCCAATCGTTTCCGATCTAATTTTATTCTACGAAATAAATATAAAAATTTAACTATTTTATTAGAAATATCTGCTTTCTTCGATTTTAGTTAGAATTTTTTTTTAATTTAATTTATTAGATATTTACTTTTAAAAATTATACCTATATAATGAATTCTTTTGTTTTATTATAATTCCGTGTTAACATAAATTAAAATTCTATATACATTTATATAGGTATATTTGGCTATATTTAATATTATATAAAAATAATAATAATATTATTATTATAAAAATAAATATTATAACGATTTGTTTTGAATTCTTTTGATTTGAAACTCTAACCTATAAAACGTTTTCTAATGTCAATTGTCAATGAATAAACACAGAGTTAGCCCCAGGATAAAGGTTAACCCCTCAAGTTCGGAGAGTTAAATATAGGGGGTTAAGTCTGCGATAACCCTATGTTTTTTTTTATGAAACATATTTCGAGAGCTAACCCCAGGGTCTTCCCTAGCATAGGGGTCATCTTAGTTTAATGAAACTGGCCCTAAGTGAATAATAATCCTTAACAATTCAAGAATTATTAAATCCAGAGTCACCTTAAGTTTTGGAAGAATAATTTATACTTTAAATAAAATTAACAAATAGTTAATTTTTACTTGCTTCACTTATTTGATTATTTATTTGTTTATTTGTTTAAGTAATGATTGATAAAAAGATGTAATTTTATTTCTTTTTTTCTCTTTTTTTCGCTCTCTCTAGAGCTCCCCTTGGTTTCATGTAAAGTTCAAATGTTGTTTGGATGATGGAATGTGACCGGGAGAGATGAAAGAGATCTTGGAGAGAAGTTGAACGAAAGAAAGAAAGAAAGAGAAGGTTTGGTTTGCCTACTTAACCGATCGTCCAAAGAGAGCAGCACTCAACACCCAACCACCCAACCACCCACGCAATTCACTATTCTTTCTTAAGTTATTAGAGAAATAAACACAAGAGTGAAAAATATATAGGTAAATATGCAAGATTAATTATTACTTTAAACCAGGGCTGTCCAACCTGCGGGCCATCATGAGGCCTAGCGCTAAGTTGAATGCGGCCCGATACAAAATCGTAAACTTCTTAAAAACTTTGCAATTTTTATAATACCTTTTATTAAAGAAGATTCCGTTAATCTATATAATAAAAATGAATTTCTGTTTCTCCGATTTGGCTAATTTTTTTTTTATAATGTTCGTGTCCGGTCCAGTCCTAGCGCTCACCGCTAGATGGCACTGCGACCTCATACATAGTAGTTTGTTCAAATAAACAATACTTTAATATTAGTAATAATACTTTAAGTAAACAACAGTCAAATTGTCAAACACACTGTACACTACATGAGTCAATCTATTTATAATGAAATAATAAATCAATGAATTAATGAGAGACGAGTCAGCGCGTGTAATGGCGTGAGCCATAATATTCGTTGAATGTTATATATGCGCCAACCCGAATCGAATTAATTCAGCTACCACCAAATCATGGTCTGCTCACATAGTTGGGGTTAAGGGGCATTCCCCTTATCTTCCGAACGACCAGCCCCTACCATATCATAGTTAGCGTCGATTTCCCTCACCGCTAACGCTGGCGGCAGCTTACCAAACGGCCACGGCCAGTAACAGTTCGTAATAGTCCAATTGAATCGGTGAGTTGAAAAAGGTACACATTCCAAGCGCATAAACTTTCGGAAAACTAAAAAAAAAAACTGATTTTTGGAAAAAATAATTTTTTCACAAAAAAGTTGTCAATGGCAAATTTGTAGATCTCAGTGTGGCAAACAAAATTGCACATATAAACAAATTATTTTAAACATAATTGTTTTTTTAAAATCAGTTTTTTTTTTAGTTTTCCGAAAGTTTCTGCGCTTGGAATGTGTACCTTTTTCGCTCACCGATTCAATTCAGGTTAATAAGTAAAAAAAAAATTAGAAAAGTTGCCCGGAAAATTCAGGAAAAACTAAAAAAAAAGGCTTGAAGCATAAGAGTTAGTCACAGAAACGCGTGGTCGGGTCAGCTATTATCTATATGTAAATTTTAACCATAAAACGAGACGCTCCCCGCCAGGGGTCAGATGACTCCGGGCCAAAGGCCCGGGCGTCACCTAGTATATAATACTATATAATATTTGTCTAGATTAATTTGTAACAACGCTAAGAGAATTTCTCTAAAAAAATTTCCCTCTTGCCTAGAACCGAACCTACGAACTCTTGAACTAAGGTCATTAGCTTTAACCACTAGACCAATCTAACATTAATATTTATACTATGATTTCTGTTACTAAAACTATAAAATTTTGATTTAGACTTTGTGTCGAGATAATATTGTATTCATTTGAACTCGAATGAAAATGAAAAAAACACCAATTGATTTTAAATTAAAAAAAACATTAAATATATATTAATTAACGAGGCAAATTTGAAATATAATTTTAATTTGCACTCGAATTTTGAAATGAAAGACTCCAATTCATTTTAAATTAAGAAACATTAAATATATCGATAATTATTCCTCACCCCCCCCCCCCGCCCCCGCCACTCAAAAATTTAATATTCAATTCGCTTTTCTTTGCGCACAGAAGAAATTATTCACATCTTATTTGATTTATATTTTATATATTATTTGTTTTATTTTTTAAAACACCAATTGATTTTAAATTAAAAAACATTAAATATATATTAATTAACGAGGCAAATTTGAAATATAATTGTCAGCTCGGATTTTAAACTGATGGCTCCAATCGATTTTCATTAACCAGGCAAATTTGAAATATAATTTTAATTTGGACTCGAATTTCGAAATGAAAGACTCAATTCATTTTAAATTAAGAAACATTAAATATATTGATAATTATTCCCCCCCCCCCTCGCCACTCAAAAATTAAAGAGGCGAAACTTTTAAGAGACGATGTATTTTCGGTAGTTTACGAGTATACATTTGGAGTGTGGTTTTTTAAGAGGAATAACATTTTTTGACCGAGACGCTGCCCGCCAGGCTTTCCAGCCCGGAGGGCCGAGCTTCGAGGGGCGTGCCAAAGGCACGTACGAAAAGCTCGTATATATATATATAAACACTCTTTAAGAATACCAAATTTAATTTTGTGCTTCCAAATTTAAATCCAAAACCGAATGTTTTCTACATTTGATTCAATCGCGAATCGAACTGCAGGTGATTTTTGTCAAATATTGAGTGAAAATAATATCTGAACTTATATATTTCTAACTTGAAATAATGATGTTAAATAAATTTATAATTTTTCTCATTAATATATCAAAGAATAATTGACATATTAACGAGAATTGAAATGTTGGATTGTAGCTTTTTTCTCTCTTGGTCCAGACTTACTTTAGGGGAAAAATGTTTAGGGGTTTTTTTTAGGGGAAAATGTTTAGGGGTTTTTAAAGTTTTTTTTTTTAAATATTTTGGGTATTTTTAGTTTTTGTTTTTAAATGTTTATGGGTTTTGTTACATGCATTATTCCTAATTTTTAAGTCTATAAATATTTAATTTTTTTGCAACGAAATTTTCTCTGGAGAGAGACGGACTGGTAGAAATTTTAATTGAATGTAATGGAAGGCAGCCCAGAGGTAGTGAGGAAAGAAAAAATTAACACATATAAAATAAAGTGTAATTTATTGGAATCCTTCCTCCTTTCCTTTCAAACCGACGTTTCGGAGGATTTTCCTCCTTCTTCAGGGTTTGAACACTGCTGTGGAGAGAAGAAGGAAACATTTTATTTGTTTCATTCATTGACCCTTTGAAACCCTGAAGAAGGAGGGAAAAATCCTCCGGAAACGTCGGTTTTGAAAGGAAAGGAGGAAGAATTCCAATAAATTACACCTTATTTTATATGTGTTAATTTTTTCTTTCCTCACTACCTCTGATGGGCTACCTTTCATTACATTCAATTTAATTTTTTTATTTGCAATAAATAAGTTTTCGGATATCTGAAATTTTCTGTATCATTTTTATTCGAATTACATTAATTTATTTATCTATAATTTAAACAAAAAAATACTACATTTTCGAAATGCCCTACACTTTACGAAATGTCAGTTTAGAGGATTTTTGTTTAATTTTAGCCTTTTTAAGGGGTTTTGACATTTGACATCTTAGGGGAAACAAATTCAAGTTTTGGCCACCCTGGAAACACCCTACATTTTATAAAATATAAGTTTAGGAGTTTTTCCTCAATTTTGGCCTTTTAGGGGTTTTTGTCATCACTTTTAGGGGGATAAAAATTTTGGTGTTGGCGACCCTGGTCAGCGAAAGGTTTGATCTATAAAGCTGAAACTAATAGAAAGGTGTAGCTCATTAAATATAATTTTTGTGCCAAGTCTCATTATTTAGCAGCTTACCATATTATAAAAATTCAATTTTAATTATATCTATTTTTCACCTAAACGTTTTAAAGCTGGAAAGCCCAAAATTGAATTTTATTTGAAAATATTTTTTAGAATCCTAAATGTTATAAATTCCAATCCCGGGGCAAGTTCTGTATATTTAATTTCTTAATTTATGTCTTTTTAAAACAAATAAATAAATGTTAGTGATAGTAATAGTGATCAATATCAGGGCCGCGGAGTCGGTAAAAAAACACTCGACTCCGACTCCTGATAATTTTAGTAGACCGACTCCGAACTCGGGCAAAATCAAATACCAAAAAAGTCATTAAAATAATTAAGATTGTGTTATTAAGTATAACTCTTAAAAATAATAATAAGTAGATAATTTTATTATTTTATATATTATATTATATTAGAGAATATATTTAATCCACATTTATGTGGCTGTAATAAATTACCTTGGCAGCCGTAGGAACAATATTTATTTACTCGATATTCAATTGATAATTCCATAATTCAGTTTTAAACATTAATAATAATTCTATTGAAATTCAAATAACATGGTTAACAGCTAAATCTATTCCTTTTCTATTGTATTGACACTTGACATTCAATCTTATGGTAATCTTGTATATTCTTAACCGACTTCAAAAAAGGAGGAGGTTCTCTATTCGATTGAATTTTTTTTTTTTTTTTTTTTTTTTTGTGCCTATGTTACCTCATATCTCCGCCAATTGTCAACCGATTTTGAAAAAATTTTTTGCATTAATAGTGATTATATCATCAGAACTTGACCAAATTAATATGACACCATCCCTAAGACACCCCTTTCGATAAAAAAAGAACCATCGAAATCGGTTCATAAACAAAGAGGTTAGGTCTAAACAAACCTAAACAAACGTAATAAAAAGGTCTAATACCTATGAAAAAAAATCGAAAAAAATGGGACGCAACTGGAAGCTAGACTGGACCCAATGCAAAAAAAATTTTCAAAATTGGTTGACAATTGGCGGAGAATGAGGTAACATAGGCACAAAAAAAAAAAAAAAAAAAAAAATTCAGTCGAATAGAGAACCTCTCCTCCTTTTTTGAAGTCGGTTAAAAGAGAAAAATAAAAATTTTTAAGAAAATAAAAACCGACTTCAAAAAATTAAGTGCAACAAATATAAAAATACACTAAAAGGTATAAAATAATTATCTTATTTTAGTTACAACTAAACGACGAAATATTAACACGAAATTACATTTTTTGAAGTCGGTGCCAAACATATATCTTTTATGAATCGCACTCGACGGATCTTACTTAGTACGTTTGGCGGGTACGCTCGCTTACATAGATATAGTTTGTTTGGCACCGACTGCAAAAAGTAATTTCGTGTTAATATTTCGTCGTTTAGTTGTAACTAAATAAGATAATAATTATTTTATACCTTTTAGTGTATTTTATATTTGTTGCACTTAATTTTTTGAAGTCGGTTTTTATTTTTTCTTAAAAATTTTTATTATCATATTCATCCAATGTCAAAATAAAAGACTAACCTAAAGAATTTAAAAATTAAACATGTCAAATAAAAAATGTTTTATAAAATATCCGCTAGAGCGCAGCACTCTTCGGTGTATTTGTTTGAAAATATTTAAATACATAATATAATATATATTTACTAATTTAAAAAAAAATAAAAAACTAAATAATAATAAAAAAATATTCATATTAATAATACTTAGAGTATTATATGCTGGGGGAATAAAGGGCTTTTAATAAATAAATAAGATGAGAAAAAGCATTAAAAAAAACTATTTGCCTTGAATATATGCAACCATATAAACAGATCTGGCTAGAATTTGCCTATGCTTCAAGGGGTATTAAGAGAATTCTTTAAGTCTTTCAACGACAAAAAGAATAACAAAATGTTAATATAAATAATTTATATCAATAATAAATAAATAAATATATAAATAAATAAGTGAAAAAATTTATTATGAGACATTTGAGGATGGAACTTTTCTTTCTCAATTAAAATATCCATATAAATCTGAAATTTTATATATAGGCTACTTATGAGATATAAAATCGTGATTAAACTGGATAAAAATTGGATTTTGGTAGTTTTCCTTGTTTCATGCTGGATTTAAAAACGTAATCAGCATTTATTTTCGTTTTAAAAAAGAGCCAAGGGCGGATCCAGGGTGGGGGCGGGGCGGAGGGGGCGACCTGGAAAGGGTCCAGTCAAAAACATTAAGAAAAATGACCATTCCTCCTCCAGGAATCAACAACCATATAATAAGAATCGGGCTAAACATGACTTCTCTAAAAGAAAACCTAGAAAATAGTGTTAAAATGCACAATCAAGTCTCAACCCTCTAATTAACGAACTATACCGGATGTGACACTTCATTTCTCATTTAGTGATATTCATTTCATCATCATTCATTTTGTTTTGTTTTTGTGTTTTCTTTTTTTTTTATGTTAAAAATAAAGTATATGGGGTTTTTTATCAATTTTTTCCCTTACCATAATAAGGAGTGAGAATAATGTATAATAAAATAAAAATAATGGTGATTCGATGGTGAGGCTTTCGGGCCTCGAGGTCGAAGTTTTTTTATAATTGTAAAACATGTTGTATTTTTTTTATATTGGATAATAAAGATCATTATTTATTTATTTAATTAATAAATAAATCGATAAAAAAAGTTTGATGGGCTACCCGATTACATTCAAACTAATCTGTCGGCCAACTATCGGCCGACTGTTTAATCAGTATTGGCGCATACACACATGACGATTGTTTAGTCGGCCGATAGTTCAGTTCGCTCTGTTTGTATGTATGTTTGTATGTTTCTCTGTCTCTATTTGTATCCTCCTTCGCTATTGCTGGTCCAATTAGCTTGACAAGTTCATTGAAGCTGGTAATGCTCATTCGATAATAGGCGAAAAAATTTTCGGGTAATCAAGTAATTTGGAATGCATAGTGTAAAATTTTCCATTAACTAATCTATCACTGAGAATGGGATGCACCCAATACTCTCGGAATCTCTTCTTGATTTTCCTCCTCCGGAGTATGATGAAAGCAATAATTTTTGTGGACAATATTTTCATTGTGCGACCGCTTCAACAGTCAGTTACAAACTAGTTCGAGAATAGTCGGCCGGCTGTTGGATAGTCTGCGCCCTGTTCACCAACCAAACTGTTTAGTTGGCTCGGTGTGCGCACTTTCAGCCCAACCCACAGTGGTCCCAAATCCCGAAAAGCTGGCCAAAAGTCCAAAAAAAAATTAGTATGGAGTTTTAGGCCGTTATGTTGGATACACAGATAGTTTAAGTAGTCCATTGTCAAGAGAAAAGGTGCCTATTGTTTTTACTTTAGTTTATATTCATCGTCAAAGTTACCCTATTTTGAGTAAGCCCGCCCGGAGTGAGAAAGCAAAAAAACAACGCTCACTTTAAAACTCGATATCTTAGTGAAAAGTTCACCGATCTACATTTTATAAAATGGAAAATACTCCTGAAAGTAAGTAGAATATATATACCTATTTGAACAATCATAATTATAAAGTTTGATACAAAAACTTAATGATATTCTTTTAAAAAAATTTCAGAAATTAATTGTCTGTAAATGTTGAAAAGTTATCAAAAAGTTTATTTGTCCGGTCGAGTCCGGTCAAGAGACCAATTGCGGCATTTAGCTAATACTATAATTAAGCTAAATCAACAAACATTAGATGCGGGTTGGTGCGGTCTAATTATTGTAGGTACTTTACAAGTACTTTTTCGGGAAATTTTTAAAACAGTCCATATCAGATCTTTTCTTAATTTTTTTTTTATTTAAAATTCCGATCATTTCTAAAATATATATTTTTTGTAAATTTTGTCATTTATCTAAAATATTTTGATTAGAAATATCAAAATTTTGTTTAAAGTTAGTGGAATGATGGTCTAGCCGGGAACATCTATTTTTTTTTTAATAAATGCAATTTTTTTAACAATTTTTATTTTTATTTCAGCCTTTTTAATTCTTTAAAAAAATTTTGCAACCACCATTTTGTTTTTCATAATTTTGACTTTTGATTCGTAATCAGCGACCTTTAAAACCTAAGCATACCAAATTTTGGCTAAACCTAATATTTTTGAAACATATATGTCCACCATTTTGCGACCCCCATTTTGTTTTTCTTAATTTTGACTTTTGATTCATTATCAGTGGCCTTGAAAACCTAAGTATACCAAATTTCGGAGAAATCTGATATTTTTAAAATATATATGTCCGCCATTTTGGGGACGCCATTTTGTTTTTCGTAATTTTGACTTTTGATTCGTAATCAGCGACCTCGAGAACCTTAGTATACCAAGTTTTATTTATATTGAAGAACGCCTTCATATTTTGGCCAGCTTTTTGGGATTTGGGACCACTGTGCAACCCGACTAAACTATCGGCCGATAAAAAGTCTGCAGTCTGCGGGGGCCCTAAAAGTCCGCCTCAAAATCCTTTGCGCTCGAGTCGTATAAAAAATAGTTATAATGAAAGTTGTTCATTTTTTTCTAGATTAAGAATATGTACAGAAACATTTTGGTTTCCTTTTTTACATAGAGAAAGTGGTGAAGGTTTTAGGTGAAACATGATATAAATTAATAAAGTAAAGGGTGTGTAGTTTCACAGTGAATGAAATAAAACTCAAAGAGGTTTATACAAACTCAATATATTTCATTCACTGTGAAACTACACTCCCTTTCACTTTATTAATTTATATAGGTTTCCATTTAAAAAACAGAACTTGACCGCAAAATTACTTTCAAAGCTTGTTCTAGGTCGACAAACAATAGCGTAGTTTAGTAGTTTCCCTCCTGATATAAATAAACTTTTATTTGAAACTTTTTTCATATAATGAATTGTTTTTGAGTTATAAGACTGTCTCAAGATAAAATAAACTGCAACGGATCGTTGCTAAACTTTATCCAAATTCATTTGAAATATTAATATGTTCTTGAATAAAGTACTTTAAAATATAATTTTACTAAAAACTTTATTTAACCTTTTTTGTCGTCCCCAAGGTACTTAATTAGGATATTAAATTTCATCAAAATTGGTTAAGTCATTTTAAAGATATTTAGAAAAAATTAAAAAAGTACTGTAATAAAGTACTAATGTTTGTGGACCGATATGTACCAAAAACTAATCAGCGCTTCATTTTGTTAAACTAATGGTAGGTTTTCAATTTCATTTCAATCGGTGCAACGGTGTGGAAAAAATCGTGGACGAAAAAAACGATAACACACATACATCCATCCATCCCCACGCACTTCCAAAAAATCGCACTTTTTGGCCTCTCGACGAGATTCCAGGTAATTTTTGGCAAAACCGTCACGTGCTAAAATTCAATCTAATTGAATACTTCAATTTGTGACCTTAATTGATTCCATGGGTTCCGTCCCAGGTAACACACAATATCCTCAGAATATTCTAAGAAGATTTAAATGTCCTTAGAATATCCTTAGAATATTCTGAGGATATTGTGGTTATCTGGGGTAGTCTTTACCTGAGGACCCTTTGAAGTCGCGCTTGCCGCGAGAGCGATTCCAATACTTTCTCCCATGCTTCGCATTGGATAAAGTAAAAACTCACCCGGTATAATTATATGAATAAAGGTAGGGGAAATTCTGTATCATGTATGAGGTTGTGCCAAATCACCTTGACAACCTTGATTACAATTCTTATTTATTTAATTGATTAGAAAAATTATTCCAGCTTCGATTACGTAGCTGAAGATATTTACCTTGTTTTTTGTTCCTCTGTCGTTTCCTGCTCGAGTTCTTCAACCTGTTCTTCGTCCTCTTCTTCATCTTCACCGATTGTGGCGAGATGTGAAGAGACACCCCAATGAAAAGGAAAAAACGACGCCTCCGAGGACAATACCGACGTCACTTTAAACTCCGTGTCTTCGGGGCCATTGGGCAGTTTCAGATCGTTCATCGCCCATTCAGGGAACATATCCTCGTCGTCGTCATCGTCTATCTCCTCTTCATCATCGTCGACTGGCTGTTCCTCATACAGCTCCACTTCGACGCCATTTGTCAACTCGATGTTCTATTCGATCCTCTATTTCGTACTGCTCTTCGAGATCTTCCGTCGGCGTCGGCGCCCGTTGTTTGCACACCTTCACGCAGTTGTTGTTCATTTCCTTTCTCGGCATCGGCTTCGGCGGCAAAGCCGGCGCTTCTTCCTCCTCCACCTCTGCATCGCCTATCAGCTGGGGCATTTTCTCGTCGCCATAGCTCAGCGGGGCATCTTGAAAGCTCAACGGAGGCTGTAGGGAATTCGACGAGGACGATGTTGTCATCGCGGACGGTTCATCTTCATCCAATTCCCGTTCTAATTTCTCAAATGGCCCGAGAACTTTAGCGATATCGATATTGAGACTATCGAGACTCGAATTGCAAGTGGTAGACACTGAGGAGGGGAGTCCACGATCGACGACTGTAGAAATGGACGAGCCGGTGTCGTCAGACTCGGACTCGCCGTTGAGTCGATTCTGCTCCTCTTGGCGGATTAAATCGAGATATACTTCCGCCTCGGGTGGCACGGTCGCGATATCGAACGCGAAAGTCTTCTTCGTCTTCGACTGATCTTCGAAACCTCTGTGAACAAAATTCAAGGTATATCAAGTGCTGCACTCTAGCGGAGAATAGGTATAAATACTCAATAATTGTCTAATAATACAAAAATAACAATAGAAATATATAAATTCAAAATATGAATTTATTTAAATTTTCATTTAAATGATAGTAAAGATAAATCAATAGCTTAAATGTCAGGAATTATGACAATAAATATATTTTTTTTAATCTCGTCCTCTACTTTTGTTCATAATATATATTATATCGCTACTCCAGAACAAGACTGGACTAACTCAAAAAGGGGGATTTTTCATGAGAGCCGATTAAAGTTTCTTCTTTTCCTTTCCTTTGATATCCATTGGCTGCGTTATCCGATTGTTGAAAATTATCACAATCATAGAAGTCCCCTATATTTTTTCAGAGGTTCCCCCCCTCTCTATACTATTATTATTATAGGCAAAACTCCAAGATGTTCCTTTTTTTGCACCAAAATATTTATGGATAGTGGATTATTGTGTGATAAACCAACAGTAAGTAACTTTTCATATCATTCTCTAGTGCAAAACTGAACAAATCTTGCTTGAAGAGAATAATCTACTGGGAAATTTATTGTTCAAAATAGAGACATTATCATTATAGTCAAGTTATGCACTAGAGAATGAAATTAAAAGTTATTAACTGTTAGTTTATCACACAATAATCCACTATTGCACAATAGCAACGCACCATCTCCCATGTGTGACTGAGATGATTCAGTCTTGCCCGCCCCCCCCCCCTTCCACAAATCTAAAATATCCCACTTACCGGCGCTCTATCTTGGGGTGATCCAATAAGGGCCAGTTGTATGTCGGTTGGTAAACTTTTTAAACGTTGACAAAGGTTAAAGACCTTATAATTCACCTTGTGGCCGGCGGGATGGCGGGCACTTTCATCTGATTGGTCATCCCATCAGGCACAAGGTGAAATATAAGGTTTTTAACCTTTGTCAACGTTTAAAAATAGTTTACCAACCGATATACAACTAGCCCTAAGTTGTTTAAGAAACGGTCATAGAGTAATATATAGTGGAAGGCTACCGTATATAGAAAAAGCGCTCTCTAGCGACTGCAGGGCGAAAACTCTGAGTTCTTAAGAGCTATCTAAAGATCATTGAACATTCAAAGCCTTATGGGTGATTCACGGTCGATGGCACGTTAGACGTTTATGGAAAACTTAGCACCTTACATGTTCTATCCATCTAAAATATTTTCAGCATTGCGACGTTTCGGCTTCCATCGAAAAGTCGTACCAACTTTATTTTTTAAATGAAACACCCCGTATATTAACACGTTTTTAGAACCGCCCTTTTATTAAAATACTTTTTTGTTAATATTATCCTATACCTATCTCTATCGGTTTTCGAGATAAAAAATAATTTGTATTAAATATGGTCCAAAACATGGCCCTAATTAAACTTAAATAAATTAGTGCTCTCAATTTATGAAAAGTAGATATGTTGGTGGAGGCTTAGACACACCCGAAGTATTTAATTTACGCCGAAAAATCGACTCCATATTATATAGGGCGTGCTAAGATTACTATTATTTCCGGTATTCATAAAAGGTGTCAAAAGTTCATTTTTTCAAATGAGACCCCCGTATATTACTCAATAAATTGAAAGTCGAAGAAAAATGCTTTAAGACGATATATCATGTCCCTATACCTAAAACATCAATTTTTCTTAATAAAGCCGCTTTTTCGTGAAAAATTACTTTTTAATTAATTTAATTTTAACTAACCATGGAAATATCAAGCTTGTGACAGTTTGTTGACGATGTTGTTAGAAGTAACTTATAAACAGTTTATTGACGATGTTCAAAAAATCTCCCAAATATTGATTATTCAAACGAAGCCATTTTATTGCCCAATGTTTTCCCCCTGGACTCGCTAGAGAGCTCTGTAGCTCGTATACGCTAAAATCCATTGGCTCCTTATAGAGCCTTCCACTCTATATTACTCTATGGAAACGGTCTTGCACAGAGATAGTAGAGACAATTTTAAGATAATTCGTGCAAAAAAGTTAAAATCGCATTTTTTGAGTTAGACCAGTCTTGTTTTGGAGTAGCGATATATTAAATATAAATATATATATATATTTCTAATTTATTTATTAGAGACTATAGTTTGGAAGATTTGACTTTTAATTAAAAATATTCTAGTTGATGAGAAATAGATTCAAATACCCGATTGGATTTAGGTAAATTTGTTTTGTCGTAATGGTAAGTAGGTAGATGACAAACAAGCAGAGGACAACCTCATTGTTTTCTAAAGGGAATTGAATGAAGGGGTTACCTGGGCGGTGGCGGCGGCTGTTCTTTGTGTTGTTTTTTCCGAGGCGGAATAGGCGGGGGCGGCGGGGGTGGTTGTTTCACAGTTTCGCTAACTACAAGGGGCGGCGATGTCGAGGGTTCTGGCAGTGGATGATGCACCACGAGCAGTTTAAGGACCACGGGACTGTCTTTGAGCCGATGCACGCAGGCGAGCCTGGTCATCTCGTTGACGGGGGCGCCGTCGATCGCGATCACCTCGTCGCCCTCGCGTAACCCGCCCCAGGTGGTTTCGGCACGGGAAGCCGGCGAGTCGATCGCACACGACTGGATGAACAGACGACGCACTGTCTCGGCGGTTTTGACCCCGCCCTCGAATTTGAGTCCGAACCCGAGGCGCTCGCCCGGCAACCGGTACACGAGGACCTCCTCCTCCGGGAGGTCGGCGCCGACGCTCACGACCGTCACGAAGCCAGAAGGCGAGCGGGGCTCTTCGGGAACCACCGGCCCCGTACCCGACCCGGCCTCCACAGCTACCACGGTCACAAATTCCTTCTCCGACATCTCAAAACATAGTCATAGATCCTGAAAAAAAGAAAATACAACAAAATTAGTCAAATTAATAAAACTAAAAATATACTGTGGCGGCCCGCGAAACATCGATCGCATCGGATCGAGCATCGAGCATCGAATCATCGATCGCATCAATCGAATGGAACGAGGGGCCAACCGCCAACTAGTAGCCCCTCCCCCGCTAACAAAGCGGATGGCGCCCATCCCGGCTTTCCATCAGGGCACAAACAACGACCTGCACACACGCAATATTGTTAGGACCCCATCGACTTGGTGGGGGACGCGGAGACGCACCACACAGCACTCAGCACTCACGAGCGCCCTAACAATCTGGTGACCCCGACGTGATTGCTAAGCAAGCAGTTCTTGACCCACCAGCTAGGTGGATAGAGCCCACCCCGAGTAACTAAGTCGGTAAAGCAATCACCCAAAAAAGGAAAGAAAGGGTGTGATGTAGCGGCCCGCTGTTGCTTTGGCTACGAGCCTTTAGACACGCCCGCTAGATGACTCAGTCCGATCGCTGCGACACTTTTGCATGACTGATAATATATCAGTCATGCTATAAGTGGAGCAATTCGATCTGACTGAGCCATCTAGCGGCCGTGTCTAAAGGCTCTTCGCCAAAGCAACAGCGGGCCGCAGCAATACTAATTTAGCTAATAAAATCACAAGAGGGTGACATCTATTAATTTACTTTCCTCCATAAAACTGTTTCCCAAAGCCTTAAAATCTCTACACCAAAAATATTCTAGAAAGAATTGAATAAGAAAACAACTTTTGTATAAAAGTTTACCATCTTTTTATTATTATTATCATTATTACGTTTGTTGAGATAATTAGATTTAATAATGAACCAATTAAATTGACCAGTAGTGTCATCGTTTAGCAAAAATGGTTTATTAACATTTGTATACATTTGAATTAATAAATAGCGAGTGTTGCCCTCTAAGGGAATATTTTGTAAACTGGCCGGAGCTGGGCCAGCCAGCCAGCCAGTGAGTTGGTTGATGACTTCGCTTGCAGATTGATTTTTGATAGATTTGAGAGAGTTGATATATTGTTGAGTAAAAACGCTCGTTAGCCATTGAGAAGTTATTTTATTTGATTTAAATTGTTTGGTGCTTAAATCTCAATTGTTTATTATTTAATTTGATTTAAACAACTAAATTGAGAATTGTGGATTGATTAAAAGTAATTTTAATCTTTTATTGAATTTGGAGAAGAAACCAAACTTGAATACATTATCATATCATCGGAGAAAAAACCCTAGTGAACCGAATAGCCACAAAGAAGTCTGCATTCGATCACAGCCATCGCCATTTGTATAATATCTCATTTTCGTATGTACAAAATCAGCATTATTTTCTCTCATTAAAACCATTGTTAATATTCATATCACAAATCTTTGCCTTTTATTTATTGAAGAAGAAGAAATACACCTTCCTTTTATTCTTAATTTAAGATATACAGTCCACACCCTTATTAAACCCGGATCTTCAAGCCAGAGCTTTCCAGCCCAGCAAGAAGATTATTTTGGAATTTATCCTTTGGTCATTCTCATATGATCAGGAAATTTCAAAATTATACAACATTATAAATTTGTGTATATTAAGGTGACCAATCGTCCTCCTCTAGGGAGAGGACAGTTCTCTCCCGAAAAGTGTCCTCCTTTTCGATATTTGAAGACTAATATATAAATTTAATTAAGTTTTGGCAATTGGATGGCGATCATCTTGCTATTATGCCAGTGTGTCCAGAATTTTATATTTTAAAGATGGAATTTTATTGAGGTTTTGGACAGGGTTGTTTACCTGGTGGATGGTAATATAGGATTTTAGTATGAAAAAAAATTTCAAACTTTGATGTATATATAGATATATTTGTTGAACAATAGTACCAATTGTTTCTGGCCATGATAGGCCTTCCTCGCCTTGGTGTACAAGAAAGAAGTTAGTCCTACACCTTGACAATTTACAGTGGCTTTTCATTATAATACAATCTTTGATATTTATACTTTTTACAACAAACTATCCTCCCCACAACAAAAATTGTTTTCTTTAGATAACGAAAAATGATGATGATTTTTGTTGTGGGGGAGGATAGTTTGTTGTAAAAAGTATAAATATCAAAGATTGTATTATAATGAAAAGCCACTGTAAATTGTCAAGGTGTAGGACTAACTTCATTTCTTGTACGCAGGCTGCTGAGGAAGGCCTATCATGAGCCAGAAACAATTGGTACTATTGTTCAACAAATATATCTATATATACATCAAAGTTTGAAAATTTTTTTCATGCTAAAATCCTATATTACCATCCACCAGGTAAACAACCCTGTCCAAAAACCTCAATAAAATTCCATCTTTAAAATATAAATTTAAGTTCAATTTAAATAAAAATTAATGGGCATATCAACATAATTACAATATAAAATGCTACAAATGTTTTTAACTATGCATTTATCTTTCTACAGAGTTGGCAACCCTAGCAGGAGGAGAACATCCTATGTATTATAGTTAAAGAGCATTCTCGGGGTTTATAACAAAGATCGCAGGTTCAAATCAGTAAAAACATTGTATTAGTTTTTAAGGAAACTTCGTCTAATCGTTAAACCTTTTTAAATAATTATTAGCCAATAACAATGTATGGGTCTGAAACCTGGACTCTGACCAAATACGACGAGGAATCTTTGAAAAGATTTGAACGCAAAGTCCTTAGACTAATATATGGTCCAGTCAGGGATCAAGAAAGGGGCGAGTATAGAATAAGGACAAATAGGGAACTTCAAGGACTCTACCAACAACCTGATATTGTTCAGCTAATTAAAGCCAACCGGCTTAGATGGGCTGGACATATGCTACGCGCCGATAAAGATAGGGTGATAGGGAGAGTATGGGAGGCAACACCATGTGCAAAAAGACCCTTAGGACGGCCGCGTATGAGGTGGAGGGACAACATCCAAAAAGACCTCAGGGTTCTTGGAGTCGATGACTTGGAAACCAGCGCCCAAGACCGTGGAAGATGGAGACAAATCGTCCATGAGGCCAAGATCCACAACGGATTGTAGCGCCGAGGAGTAAGTAAGTAAGTATTATCCTTACTGCCCAAATTTTCTACTGATTATCAAGTTTAACAATATTTTTTACAAATTTTTATACATACCTACATTTAATTTCTATATTAATTTATCTATTAAAAAAATAAAATATAGGTATATAATCTTTAAATATATTTTATTCATAATTGTGTGTTTTAAATTATCTTAATCCGTTTAAGTAAAATAGAAGCTATTTACTGTAAAATGCAAATCTTATTGGATTGCCTTAATTTCAAAAGAAACCCTTTTAAGATTGATGAAAGGTTTCCTACCCCCCCGATGACTTCTTTACGTCGTTTCTAGCATATACAATCAATTACCACCTCCTTTAAATAGAAAAAAATAAATACTCTCAAAAGTGGGTTTTAATAATAAAATCGATAAGGTTTTAATAAAATTTGAGGGAGAGAATATTTTGTTGTCAGAACCAAATCAATTATAATAGCTAGGATGTTTACTTCTATAAATCCCCGAAGAAGAAGTTAAAAACAAAACAATAACAAAAATAATAAACATCTGAAACATAATTAAGACCAAAAAAAAAGGCCGAGCTGACTAATAATATGCACAAGCTGGAAATAATTTTAATCGACATTAGGCATCCCAAATCTTATCTTATCTTATTATTCTTATATAATTAAATGAGCAATTCTTGTATATATACTATATACTAGGTGTGGCGGTTAATAATGTCCTTTTTTCGGCATGAGGATAACACAAATTTTTTCAGCACTGGCAAAAGTGGTTTATTCAAAGTATGCACCATCGGATTCTACACATTTTGACCAACGATCCGGCAAATTGTGTATCCTCCCAGTAGAATTTCTCCCCTTTCGAGGAGAGCCAAGATTCGAGCCATTTTGACACTTCTTCGTAATTAGCGAAGTGCTGGTCAGCCAATCCGTGTGCCATTGACCTAAAGAGGTGGTAATCCGATGGAGCGAGGTCTGGAGAGTAGGGCGGGCGGGGTAGGGCCTCCCATTCGAGCGCTTTGATGGTTTCTTTTGTCGATTTGGTGGTGCGACGAAGCGTTGTCGTGGAGCAAAATGACACGTCCATGTCTTCATCAATTGTTGTCTGTAGCGGCCCGCATCAACAGTTTCGCCCGGTTTTAGCGGCTCATAATACAGCAAACCTTTTTGGTCCCACCAGATGAACAGCATTGTTTTCTTTCCGAACCGATTCTGCCGTGGGGTCGATGGTGCCGCTTCTCCAGGTGAAAGTCATGACTTTTTGCGCTTGGGATTGTCGAAATAGATCCACTTTTCATCTCCCGTGACGATACGATCCAGAATCGACTTCCTTTCTTGACGAACCATAAACATTTCAGTCATCATTTTTCGCTTCTCCATTTGCCGGTCGTTCAAGTCATGTGTACCCATCTGCCTTCCTTGTGGATCTTTCCCAATGCTTTCAGCCGGTCACCAACTGTTCTGCAGCCTACTCCGAGTCACTCTGCAAGCATTCCTTGCGATTGGCGCGGATCTTCTGCCAGCAAGTCCTCCAGGTCAGCATCCTCAAACTTTTTCGGCTGTCCAGGCCGCTCCTTGTCGTTCACATCAAAATCACCACTTCGAAACCGTCCAAACCAACGTTGGCAGATTTTTTCAGATGGAGCATGGTCCCCATAAACTCCCCCGAGAATACGAGCCGTTTCCGCAGCCGATTTCTTCATTAAAAAATAGTGCAACATCACCTCCCGCAAATGCTCTTTTTCGGCACAAAATCCGCCATGTTTACAAGCCAATATCTCATACACAAATGAACCGAATGTTGACATGTTATATGCCGTTTGAAAGGTGATTACCAACACTATAAAACCAAAAAAATATTTGGATGAGTTTGGTGGAAAAATACCGAAATGCCATCTGTTAAAAAAAAGGACATTATTAACCGCCAAACCTAGTAGAATCGGTTTCTCGAAAACGGCTCTAACGATTTCGCTAAAAATTGGTTTACTTATCAAGTCTCATGAGTTATTAGTCGTGTATAAATTTTCGGGTTTTTATCTTGTGAAACGACATGTCTTAAGTAAATAATAATATATCAAATTAAGGTTTTGTCTGTACATTGGTCGAAATCGCCTCAAATTTTGACTGCACACGTTTCAAGCAAACTTATCAAAGAAAACACCGTCAACGAAATTCCTGTCTGTCCGCGCTTTTTTCAATGTCCAGTGGGCATAAAAACGACATAGAGATATTCTTATGAAATTTTGTATTTGGATTAAATGTCTTTTAACTTAAAATCTGAGATATAAAATATTTTTAAATTTTTACCTTAAAAGGGGATTTTAGGGGTTTTTCAGCCAAAATGGGGAGGGGTCAAAAAATTGAAATTGCATTCGAAATTGGCATAAAAACGGGTGGAGATATTCTATGATTATATCCAAACTGCCTCAAATTTTGGATACACACGTTTCAAGCAAAGTTATCAATCAACCTTTAACAAAATTCATGTATGTATGGTATGTCTGTCCGTGCTCTTTTGTGTCCAGTGGGCATAAAAACGGGTGGAGATATTCTAATATTTTGTATTTGGATCAGATGGTGTTAAGTGGGAGATAAATTTAACCTAATTTATCGCGCGGAGAATTTACCACTGCTCGAAGCCCCTAAAACCTTAGTAAATTGGATATTGAATTATATCTAAGTTTCTGAGATTGGCTTGTGATCCCGGCTTCTTTTCCTTCTACTCTGTTCTTTTCACGATGGAGGGGCCAGCCCATACAGGCCTTTAGGGGATGGACCTTCTGGTGTATCTCCTTCTCACATCAATATCATAAAAAAAAAAAGATGTCTTCTAAATTAAAATCAGAGCTATAGAATATTTTGATATATTTTGATCCCAAAAGGGGATTTTGGGGGGTTTTTGGAGGGTCAATAATGGAAATTATAAAATAACACCTATATACGAGGGCACACCTGTCCTAGCTAGTATTAAATAACAATAAAATAATCTAGAATATGGCTAAAAAATAATAATAAATAAATGAAAAAATAATAAATAAATAAAATAAAGATAATTAAAATACTTTCTCACGTAAGATCGTAAGAAAATCATAAAAATTATAAAAAAATAAGATAAGATTGTTTGTCATTAGTCAATATAATGATTTGCAAATATTATCCATCATCTATCATCAATTTATCTAGTACTAAAATTTATTAAGTAGGTATATCAACAAATCAGTTAAAAATACAACAGATTTTGTTCTACTTATTTTAAATGACGAAAAAATACGTGTTAAATAATTAATTTAAAAATAAATAAATTAAAAATCTAATTGTTGTTGATTGTTAAATTTTATTTATTTTAATTATTAAATACCATTTGAATAGTTACAATAGAAAGAATCGGTATTTCCGGATATATAAACCGGAAATAAGATCTCACACCATGCGTATACTTTTTCCTGAAACTTAAGCACTGAATATTTTTCACTAATTATATAATGGAAATCTATTTTGTGACTGGTTTATAAACAATACTAATTAATAACAATTGATAACAATTGAATTATCAAATTTAAATTTTTAAATTTAAATATTGTAGAAATTAATTTTGATTAATTTTTTGTCTTGTTTTAAAATAAGGATATACGCGTATATACAGGATGTCTCTTTTGATAAGAGATACTTTTTTTTTCATAATCGTCCTACATTTTTGTTAGAAATCAAATGGATTTTCTGAATCTGATCCGTTGACTTCCAAAATGAAAAGAAAGTATTTGAGGGGCCTGTCTTGTCTGATTTCACTAATATAATATGTGCCATTTTCAGAAATAACTAAAAATATATTGGATAAATATTTATAAAATAATAATTGATGATTAATAAATAATTTTAGAATAAATTATACGATTTCCACAAATTTCTATATACTTAAAATGTCAGGACATTTTAGGTATTTTCCTTAAACTAAATAAAATACAAATATGAAATTTATGAGTCATGTTTAATGTTTATTTTTGTTTTACAAAATTTAAAAATCAGCTGATATGGCAATCCACATGACTTTACCAGACACCTTGTCACTAATATTTGTCTTGTCTTGTAATATTTAACTAACTGCGAAGCCCGCCTTCGATTGGCCGCTTGCTAGCCAGGGGGGTTGTATGTCGGTTGGTAAACTCTTTTTAATCGTTGACAAAGGGTAAAGCCTTAGAAGTCACCTTATACCCGGTGGTATAGCCAATCAGATTTCACCTGAAATGGCCATCCCACCGGGCACAAGGTGAATTCTAAGGCTTTACCCTTTGTCACCGATTATTATTATTATCACTTCCCATGCGAGTTGTTAAATGTAATTTTCATTCTCAAATATAAATAATGTTATATTAATATTTTTTAGAAAAAATATTTAAATTTCTAATAAATTACAAAGAAACATACTGTTGTGAACGCGGCATTTAGAGTATTTTTTTTCTTGATAATAATATACTTATTTTTAATGATAATATTTTGGAGTAGCATGTCCTTTGATGCTGGAACATGCCTTATTTGACAATAGGATGGTGGGACTTTACAATTCGCACTTTTTGAACCTCAATAAATTTAATTTAGGTTTTTCATATTTTGGGTTAAGAGATTCTAAAGGAAACACCAGATGTCAATAATAAATTCATTGATTGGGGTTTTTCTAAATTTCGACTTTGCGTGGGAATTTTCCAAGAGAGTAATTTCTAGAAAATAGGCAGGCTTCAATATTTTGAACGCCCTGGTGATTAAGGATCCAACCAATAAGAAGGTTTTGGGGAATTTCTACTCAAAAAGTCTATGAATTTTCAAGACACAAGCAAGTCAGTTTTTAAGTCAGTAGAAGTTCATGTACTATTTTTACTTATGGAAAGTGGTGTAGGTTTTAGGTGAAACATGATGTTAATTAATAGAGTAAAGGGTGTGTAGTTTCACAGTGAATGAAATAAAACTCAAAGAGGTTTATACAAACTCAATATATTTCGGATTATTAGTCCATCATCAGGAGTTTACAAGTTAATACTAATAATAATTGAACGAGTGGTCACCATTCTTGACATTCAAATCATGTGTACCAATATAACAAAATATAACATTCAAATCTTACATACCAACCTAACACAAGAAAAACACCAATGAAATTAAAATTTAAAAAATTGTTTTACAAAGATTTTTCTTTTTTAATTATAAAATATATAAATGTAAATATAAGAAATCTAAGTAAATATGAATATTAATATAAATAAAAATTACAAGTATAAATATAAAGTCTTTTTAGAATTAAATTAGAAAATAAAATTACAAATTTAATTCATAGACACAAAATTAATTAACTGAAGGTTTTCTACATTTTATTCGATAGCGACTCTAATGTAGGGAATTTTTGTCAAATATTGAGTGAAAATAATATTTGAACTTATATATTTCTAACTTGAAATAATGATATTAAATAAATTTTAATTTTCTCATTAATATATCAAAGAATAATTGATACGTCAACAAGAATTATTTTGACCGCGCTGATTTGAAAAAGATATTTTTATCTCGCGAGACTACTGCGGATTACGCTATTGGAGTCTGCGGAGTATTAATTCTGGACCAAGAGAGAAAAAGATGTAATCCACTTAGCTACAATCCAACGTCATTTCGCGTATAGCCCGCTAGACATTCGGATGGATCACCGAGTGAATTTGAAATCTCAGATGTTAATGTTAACTCAATATTTGACAAAAATTCCCTACATTAGAGTCGCTATCGAATAAAATGTAGAAAACCTTCAGTTAATTAATGGCAGGCATCTAACATACATGCTAATAGATCCAGCGCTCTGGACTGGGAGATCGAGTATATAACATCTGAGATTTCAGATTCACTCGGTGATCCATCCGAATGTCTAGCGGGCTGTACGCGAAATGACGTTGGATTGTAGCTAAGTGGATTACATCTTTTTTCTCTTGGTCCAGAATTAATACTCCGCAGACTCCAATAGCGTGATCCGCAGTAGTCTCGCGAGATAAAAATATCTTTTTTCAAATCAGCGCGGTCAAAATAATTCTTGTTGACGTGTCAATTATTCTTTGATATATTAATGAGAAAATTAAAATTTACAAAATTAATTATAAATATCAATTTACAAATAAGCCTAAATAACATATAGAGATGAAGATTAAGATAAAACATAATAGGGATAATTTGTATAAACCTCTTTGAGTTTTATTTCATTCACTGTGAAACTACACACCCTTTACTCTATTAATTTTCATATACTATGGATTCAAAGAAGAAGTGTCGTCAAAACTCAGCTAAAATAATACAACTGCTTTATTATTTACACTTTATTTCAAATTAAAATTAGCCACAATGAAAATGAAAAGGGGGCGATAGGTGTTAGTCAACCTCCAGAAAGGGGCGATGGGCCACAAAAGGTTGGGAACCACTGCTCTAAATTAAGCAGCACTGGTGTAGTACACGATTATATGCGTGTCCAATTTGCACTTGTCCGGCTTATTTGAATGATTTTATTGACATTTTCAGGCGTTGTCATGATAAAAACATAAACAAATAAACAGGTGTTTTTAAAATGTAAATACACCGAGCAATGCTCGATCTTTTTAGGTAGTTTAAATATAATTATAGACAGTCAACAAATCTCCAATCTCCGGCATATACTAATTCTTTGAAAAATTCTCACCTACCAAGCTAGCACTTTCCATTAATTAGAAATACCTATTTCCTTTTCCATTCGAGTATATATATCCATTTTTTCTCCAGATGGATTAAAAATAGAATTAGAAATGGTAAATGATGATTCATCTCCATAGAATGAGGTTCAATCCTCTATCTTTTCATTATTTTTTTTTCCTTTTTGCATACGGTAATAACAACAACAACAAGACTAGCAGCAGCAGCAGCAACATCAACAACAGTTCGATGGAAATTGATGTCACGTGAATGGAGGAATTCCAACCCGGATGATCTATGTCAAATATTTCCCTCCGGGCAACACACACACACACACACACAGCCACTTGCAAACTCACTATATCTACTCTTATTAAACGAGCAAAAATTGTTTATATATACCTTATTATATTTTATTTTGAAAACAGCTCTACCGATTTTGAAGAAATTCACGGGTTAGAAGCTTTTTGGGTTGACATTTCAATCTGTTACGGTCTCATCTTCGGCTAAATTATTTTTGATGGGTTTTTTGTTAAGTTGAAATAATTATTCACAGGTGTCTTGATAAAAATGTATAATTACATTTTTATTAAATTTCCTTTTAATAAATAATTGATTTTTCAACTTTAAATCCCACAAAGATTTTATACCAAATAAAATTATATATTAAAATTGGATGTTGATGAAAGCAGTCCACGGTGGTTGTAAAAAATAAGACTATAGAGGTTTTATTATTTTACATTTATTTGTTAAACCGACGTTTCGGAGATTTATTCTCTCCTTCTTCAGGGTAACAAAAAGTCAATGAAAGTAGTTCAAAAAATAGTTACTTTCTGTCTCCTTTGACAATGCCAAAAAAACATTATAAAAAATTTTTTCATCTCGAATAGAAAATAAAGTAAAAAGCCATTATCATCATTTTTTTACTTTATTTTCTATTCGTGATGAAAAAAATTTTTATAATGTTTTTTTGGCATTGTCAAAGGAGACAGAAAGTAACTATGTTTTTGAACTACTTTCATTGACTTTTTGTTACCCTGAAGAAGGAGAGAATAAATCTCCGAAACGTCGGTTTAACAAATAAATGTAAAATAATAAAACCTCTATAGTCTTATTTTTTACAACCACCGTGGACTGCTTTCATCAACATCCAATTGCATATTTATACCAGTCCGTCTCCTAAAGAAAATCTCTATCAATTATATATTAAAATTTAATTGATTATATAGCGGGCTTTAAATCCCACAAACAGTTCAAAAGAAATATTTTTATATATTAGAATTTGCCAATATTGCGGATGGCGCCCATCCCGGCTTTCCATCAGGGCACGAACAACGCCCTGCACACACGCAACATTGTTAGGGACCCCATCGACTTGGTGGGGGGCGCGGACACGCACCACAAAGCACTCAGCACTCACGACCGCCCTAACAATATCGAAAAAGTGCGAATTTTTGGGTGATCCGGGGGGGGGGGGGGGGCCTGCCAAGGTAGAGAAAAGAAAAAATACTCCAATTTTCAACTAGCGCTTGAGCCCAAACAGTTGGTTTGAGAAAAAACTTAAATAATGAAATTTGTAGGAGATTTTATGACCTTTCATTTTGAATAGGAAGGTTATTTACCAAAAGTTGATAGTTCTCGAGTTATAAGCAAAAAAACACCAAAAAAAAAATTGAAATTTCAAATTTTTTTTGCATTTTCTATAATGTTGCGTCAGGAAATCGTCAGAGCCGTTTTCGAGATGGATTTAGATTGATTCTGAAAGACACACACACACTAAAAATTTCAATAGGTACTAAAAAATAAAAAATGAAATTGAATTTCACTTTTTAAATCATCATCGTAAAATACAAAGGATATAATTATTAAGATTCATGTCACTGAATATACATCTATTATTATGCATTACAAATATAGATATATACATATATATATATTAATAAATACCAACTATAATAGCTATGTCGTAATTTGTCTTATCTAATTGAACATGGAAATGAATAGAAGATCAAAAGATTTATATATTTATTCCAGATATTACTCATTACTGATTGATCAGAATTTCTTAAATAATTTATTATTGATTTAGGTTAAGCATTGTTGCATATTTTTGAGGTAATTTCAATTTTATGTCAAAATTAGGCTCCATCATGACAATATATATTGTTGTGCCGTCGAGAATTTTTTCCTTAAATATAAATATAATTATTCTTAAGGGTAATATTTTTAGGCCGCTTCCCTTTTTATTTTTCGAACGTGATAATAGGAAAGGGATTTTACAACTTCCTGGACGTAAATGACAAATGGCTCTTAACACATGTCGATTGTAAAAGTCATTTTTGCGTGGGAAATTTCTAGAAACGGGAGGGCTCAATGATTTTGAGATACGCCCCGCTAATTATGAATTTGGCTTATGAGAAGTAATTTTAAAATTTCGACTCTTCAGGCAGGTTTGAGTCAGTCAGAGTGTTGGCAGTTCTAATTTGAAGCCCATTTGGGATGGTCAGTTGTCAATTGGAGTTGAGAGACGAGTTTTAAATAATACTCTTTCTTTAAATACATCTCTCCTACTTCAATTACCATCAAATCAGCATCAGGCCTGAAACAGGTCGAATCGCTTGGGCGCGTTACCAGACCTTTCTGCCGGGAAAATAAATAAATAAATCTATTTCCACACAAACAATATCACAATGCTGTAGATTATAGAAAAAAAAATACTTCCAGATTCATATCTAGAGCCTCATTTCTGTAGCTTTGTCAGGACGAAAATGAGGCGAAACTTTTAAGAGACTATGTATTTTCGGGAGTTTACAGGTATACATTTGGAGTGTGGTTTTTTAAGAGGAATAAAAAAAATTTCCGAGACGCTGCCCGCCAGGGCATCAGCCCCGGAGGGCCGAGCTTCGAGGGCATAAGAATTAGTTAATATTATTCCGCACGCACGAAAAGCTTGTTATTAGTTACGGAACCCTCTCGGTATGCGAGCCCGGCTCGAAGTTTTTTTTTATGATTTTTCTATTTTAGACATATATATTTATGGAAATGATGTCATGAGGTGAGGGTGAATTTTTCTGATGTTTTTCTTTATCGTGCGTGCTTAACTCTTTCCGGTGCGAATTAGCCACGCAAAGTGTGAAGTCTCTTGCTTTTAAAAAATAATTTTATATGTATGAAAAAAAGAAATAAAAACAAAAAATTTCTATGACATATATAAAATACATATTAAAGAACTTTAAGAAAAGTCATAAAAATAAATTGAAAATAAGCTGATGTGGCCACCCACATGACTTTACCCTATACCTGGCCCCTCTCTTATTTTTAATATTATTTTGTTAAAGGAGAATGGTTGTGTAGGTTCTTGGTGAAACATATTTTAATAAAGTAAAGACAATTTAAAAAATATAAAATTCTAGGTAGGTTTCACAAAAATAAAAGACAAGATGCTTATTAGTATGACTCTATATAGCCCATTCATATTAGGTAAAATAAACTGCAACGGATCGTTGCTAAACTTTATCCAAATTCATTTGAAATATTAATATGTTCTTGAGTAAAGTGCTTTAAAATATGAATTTTTACTAAAAACTTTATTTAACCTTTTTTTGTCGTCCCCAATGTACTTAATTAGGATATTAAATTTCATCAAAATAGGTTAAGTCATTTTCAAGATATTTAGAAAATACTGAAAAAAGTACTGAAATAAAGTACTAATGTTTGTGGACCGATATGTACCAAAAACTAATCAGCGCTTCATTTCACATAAACTAATGGTAGGTTTTCAACTTAATTTCTGAATCAGCGCAAAGGTGTGGAAAAAATCGTGGATGAAAAAAACGATAACATCCATCCATCCCCACGCACTTCCACAAAAAATGGCACTTTTTGGCCTCTCGACGAGATTCCGTGCAATTTTTGGCAAAACCGTCACGTGCCAAAATTCAATCTCATTGAATACTTCAATTTGTGACCTTAATTGAGTCCATGGGTTCCGCAGTCCCCACCTGAGGACCCTTTGAAGTCGCGCTTGCCGCGAGAGCGATTCCAATACTTTCTCCCATGCTTCGCATTGGATAAAGTAAAAGGAGTCAACCTCGGAATGAAAGATAATAAGCTGTAAATTGGTATAAACCTTTGTTTTGTCGTCCTAAATGTTGTCTCAAAAGTCACAAATGCTATCGTGACCGCGTCTTAAGATATTGAAGGTCAAAGGTCATAAAAATCGGTTTTTCGCAAATATCTGGCTTCCTATTGCTTAAATGAGATTTGCACTTATTATAAAAGTTGTAGAGTATAAAATTCTCTACAACTTTTCTTTGAACTTTTTTTTATACGATCAACCGTTTTTGGGATAGAGCGCGAAGAGTGCGCAGCGTACAGTATATGGTCTAATGCGAGGTCAAGCGTGAGTTACGGTTATCAGTACGTTGTATAAAGCCCTTTTTTTATGAACTATTAAAATACCTGCCCATATCCTGAATACTTTATTCCTGACAAAGGCTATTTACAGACTTTTCAAAGACTTTTTGGCTAAAATAGACTACGAATATTTATTGCAAAAAATCGAGACTTTTTAGGAAACAGAGATACTTCAGTGATTATCTATGTCCGTTGTTCTGGATTCAATGGTATTGATAAATTTATGGCCTTTTGTAATTCCAGAATACGGGGTCCCAAAACACCGAAATCCACCATTAATTTAAACAAAAAAAATTATTAAAATAATAGCATATTCTTGGAGTTTTTAGCTGTTGTCGCTAATTCCTGATTGATCCTTGGTTTTATTTCTTGTCCATGATCTGCGGAATGCGAATGTTTTGTTTTTTTTATCTTATTGAGAACAAACCTTCTGGTTTGTGTTCTGGTCATTTGACTCTATGGAATATTTTTCTTTTTCTTGGGATTTTTTACTTGACGTTTGGCAAGGCCATACGGAACTCAAGAGAAGAACAACCCGTTCATTGACCGACTCCAATCAACTTGCCAACAACCGAACGAACAACTCAGAAAGAAAGAAAGATAAAAAAAAAGAAACACTGGATAATGTTCTTCTTTCTCAATTCCAAGACCTTGTTTTGTCTTTTGTTTAATTTATTATTGGAAGAAGACCTGATTAGAGAAAAAGAAGGACAACTCCTTATTCTAGAATTTAAGGAATTTCTTCTTTTTTTATTATTTTAACACAAATTTCATTTATATGTATATATAAGCGCCAGGGAATTATAGATAGATTTGCCAAATATTCTAAGATCTCATACTTTATACAGACAATTGTCTCTTTAAGTGCATTTCAAGATTCAACAAAAAAAATAAATAAAACAAACTGCAAACACAATGAACATTCTATTCAACCATCCATAAATAGAGGTTATTTATTATTACAATCCAATGATGTAATAGAAACAATAATTACAGTCATAATAGTATTTGTTTTTTAATTAATTGCCTAATTAATTAATCTGTTTATTTTTTCATTTAAATGTAAACAAATAAACGGAATAATGCATATCAATATAATTATTGTTTAAAATCAGAATTATCTATTTTATCTTTTAGCTTATACTATTAAATGAGTAATTTTTGTATACCTAATTATTCAAAATAGAATCGGTTTCTAGAAAACCGCTCTAACGATTTCGATGAAAATCACGGATTAGCAGGGTTTCGGGTCGATAAATCCATCTGTCAGGGTCTCATCTTCAGGCAATTTTAATTTGATAGGCTTTTTCTTAAAAAATTTGCATTGGGTTCAGTCTACCTTTCGATTGGTCCCGTTTTTTTCATTGGTATTAGACCTTTTTTGTTAGTTTGTTCAGGCCTAACTTCTTTGTTTATGAACCGATTTCGATGATTCTTTTTTATTGGAAAGGGGGTATCTTAGGAATAGTGTCATATTAATTTGGGGAAGTTCTGATGATATGATCACTATTAATAACATCACTAAAAAGAGAAAAATAAAACCGACTTCAAAACAATTAAATTCAACAAATAAAATACACTAAAAGGTATAAAATAATGATTATCTTATTTAGTTACAACTAAACGACGAAATATTAATATGAAATTACTTTTTGAAGTCGGTGCCAAACAAACTATACCTATAAGAGAGCGTACCAACCAAACGTACTAAGTAAGATCCGTCTAGTGCGATTCATAAAAGGTATATGTTTGGCACCGACTTCAAAAAGTAATTTCATGTTAATATTTCGTCGTTTAGTTGTAACTAAATAAGATAATAATTATTTTATACCTTTTAGTGTATTTTATTTGTTGCATTTAATTTTTTTGAAGTCGGTTTTATTTTTTCTTAAAAATTATTTTTTGTTCTGGAGATAAGAAGATATTAATACCAGAACGTTGTTTTGAGCTATTGTGAATATTGTAACCAAGACAGATATACGGGAATAAATTATGGTTGAAGAATATTTTCCTCACATTTCAGAAATTGAGAAAAAACGAATAAAACAAATATAAATAAATAAAAACTTTTGGGTGATTTTGCTATACGCCTAGTGGGTATGCATCCCGCCTAGTGGGTATGCATCCGCTGAGTAGCGCTACCAAATTCAAATTTTCAGCTGTTTTCTTTCAGTAGTTTTGAAGATAAATTTAATCGTAGCAAAATGAAAATGAATTTTCGTGTAAATATAAACTAAATCTATACCAAATTTCAGGACAAATGAACAATTATTTTCAGAGATATAATGTTAAAAGCAATATATTTGATCTTAATATTGTACCATCTAATTAGTGATGAGCAAAGCAAGACCAAGACCAAGACTGCAAGACCAAGCTCACCACTAATTAATATAGGCAGATGGTGTGTTTGTAAAGTCTTCTATAGGGTGTTTAGAAAGTCCTGATCACTTTTAAGAAAAATATTATTATTATTTTGATTTTGAGTATTAATATTAGTGACGAGCTTTTATCAATATATTTAATGTTTCTTAATTTAAAATGAATTGGAGTCTTTCATTTCAAAATTCGAGTCCAAATTACAATTATATTTCAAATTTGCCTGGTTAATGAAAATCGATTGGAGCCATCAGTTTAAAATCCGAGCTGACAATTATATTTCAAATTTGCCTCGTTAATTAATATATATTTAATGTTTCTTAATTTAAAATCTATTGATGTTTTTCATTTTCATTCGAGTTCAAATGAATACAATATTATCTCGACACAAAGTCTAAATCAAAAATATATAGTTTTAGTAACAGAAATCAAGATATAAATATTAATGTTGCATTGGTGTAATGGCTAGAGCTGATGCCCTTAGTTCAAGAGTTCGTCGGTTCGATTCTAGGCAAGAGGAATTTTTTAAAGAAATTTCTCTCAGCGTTGTTACAAATTAATTTAGGTTCTTATATATAGTATGAGAAAAGCAAGACCTAAACTGCAAGACCAACACCGATTCTGCTCATCACTATATCTAATTAAATTTTGAGGTTATTATATATAAAAAAACAAACAAAAAAATAATACTAATCTAACAATATATAAACAAATAACAATAATATATTATTTAATAAATGTTGACATATTATTTAAATGTATATCAGTGGAGGAAACTCTTGATGGTTGAACAAGCAGCAGCTGTATCAACATCATCAAGTATGAAGAAATAATTTATGCATGTAAGTATATTGTACAATGTGAAAGTAAAAAGGAGGAAAAGTGAATGATATGCTAATTCCTTTTTATTTCTTGTTTTTTCCGCTATAATTTCATTTTACAAAACACGATGACAATATGAATGAAATAACGAAAAATCATCATTTACACTCGACGTTTATTTTTTGAGTTTTGTTTTTTGAATAAGTAATAATAAAAAAGAGATTTCTTTTCAAATGCGCAGCATGTTATAATTTATTTTAAATGATTTAATTAGAATACGAAACGTTCATGATGAGAAGAGAGTTTATTTATAGTACTTTCACTAAGGTAATAGGGATGAAATAACAAATAAGTGAAGTTATTGGAATGACATTTCCGGAAATGGAATTTTCGAAATAATCGTATTTCTTCTTCTTCTTCGAGTGCCATACCCGAAACGGATGTCGGCGCCTCTCCACATATACCTGTGCTGAGTGTGTTTAGTTGTTTTTACACAGATATACGGGACCTACTTTTTAACGCCGGTTCTGAACGGATAATTTGGAGAGTTGACTAGGCAATTATACTCTTGGTAGGTTGCCATTACTTTCCAAGAGGAGGCGACTGCAAATATCTATCTGCCGAGACTCGGTCTCGAACCAGCGATCTCCGAGTCAGCGGCCTGACACTCTAGCCACTGACCCACAGTCACCTCTAATCGTATTTCAATAGCATCAATTTGTAAAGAGAAATCAATGAGGTTTTCCTCAAACATACATACATACATATTCTAAAGTGATCCGGGGGGGGGGTGTTTTTTGGATCCCCATTAAAAATTGAACTACTGGAACTATTTTCTATTTTTTTTTAATCAACGCGAAACTTTGTCCTCTTTAATTTCCAATAGGATGATTATTTACAAAATATGGACCGTTTTCGAGTTCGAGACCTGGCTATTTTTATTTTACCCTACAGGGTATGGTCAAGTATTGTAATGGTGCATGGAAAAAGTGTTTTTTTTTCTTCTTTTTTCGAAATATCTCAAGAGCGGCTGAAACTATTTTGATTAAAAAAATTGAGCGAAACCATCGCATTTCGCTCTACAAAAAGCTCTAATAAGTGATACATCGAAAAAATTATATTTTTCGAGATAATAATTGTTTTGTCAAAATGTCTGCCCGTTAGTCTGTGCGTTACCAAATTTTTGTGGACGAGCTAGCTCAAAAACTAGTGTGAATATAGAAACCAAATTTCACAAGTAGTTTTGGTCCATTGATATTAAGAGCTGATTAGATTTTGGTGCATATCGACTCAAAATTAAGGGGGTGGAGAGGGGGTTAAAAATTGAAAATCTAGGTTATTTGAGCAAACTCAACCAAATTTTGTATACATAATCAGTGGAATCCCAGAAGTATAAAAATGCAAAAACTACCCCCCCTCCCTACATGATTATAAATATATTATTAGGGTCCAGGTTTTATAGTAAAGTCAAGTGGATGGCCACATCGGAACAAGTCAGCTTATTTTTTATTTTTCAATTATTATAAGAGCTTCTGTATACACATAGTAGAAACAAAGAGGTTGTCCTCTGCTCTGGTGCAAATAAACATACACATATATATATCGAGATGATATATCTATCATTTATTTGTTTGAGACTATATTTCGAGACTTGGTCTTCATGCATCAGATCTTTTCAATTATAAATGTTTTTCATGGAGTCAATATCGTATGGATATTGAAAATCTGGTGTTCTTGTCTTCACTGGTGGTCAGCCTAGCTATCAATATCCATACGATATTGACCCATGAAAAACATTTATAATTAAAAAAGACTGATGTCGAAGTCTTCGAACTATAGTCTCAAGCGAATAAATAATATCATATATCATCTCGATATATATGTGTGTATGTTTATTTACATCAGAAGCAGAGGACAACCTCTTCGTTCTCTTTGTGAATCAGCCACTCTGCTACTCTCGGCAAAACAAAATCTTTTCAATTAGCTTCCGTATAGGTATTACTTTTTATACTATTTTAGATTAATTTGAAATAAATATGGATTAGGTGGTAAATGTTGTTGTTAGCAGCCGTGAACAAATGATCTCTGAGGGCCAGTTTCATAAAAAATAGGATGACCCTATGCTAGGGAACATCCTGGGGTTACCTCTCGAAATGTGTTTCATAAAAAAAAAAAAAAAAAAAAAAGAGAGGGTGATCTCAAACTTAACCCCTATACTTAAGTCTCCGAACTTGATGGGTTAACCTTTATCCTGGGGATAACCCTGTGTTTATTTACATTATAAAAACATTTTATAGGTTGAGAGTTTCAAATCAAAAGAATTCAAAACCATTCGTTTATATTATTTATTTTTATAGTTTTATTGTTATTTTTTATATAATAATTAAATATAGTCAAATATACCTATATACATGTATTTTTTTGAATTTTAATTTATGTTAACACAGAACTAGAATAAAACAAAAGAATTCATTATATAGGTATATTTTTTAAAAGTAAATATCTAATAAATTAAATTAAAAAAATTTCAAATTAAAATCGAAGAAAGCAGATATTTCTAATAAAATAGCTAAATTTTTATATTTATTTCGTAGAATAAAATTAGATCGGAAACGATTGGAGTCAGCATTAAATTCTGATGCCATATCATCCCATATTTTTACTTTATTTTTTTCTTTAAATTAGCATCAGAATCTGAACGCTAAGATTCCAACACATCTTTATATTTATTAACGAAAAAAACAAGTATGTTTCTCCTCTTCTATTGTAAAATTGGGAGTTATTTTATTTTTAATTGAAGATTGGTCCATATACTATCTAAAATTTAATATTCACTTATTCAATACATTTCAAATTTTGAAAATTACATGATTTGTCTCAGTTTTGTTGTATCTATATACTTACTTTTTAGCCACTTTATTTTTATATGATTAAATAGAAAAAAAATTTGATTGTTTTTAAATAATATAAAAATAATTTTTAAGAAAAAAATAGAAAACCGACTTCAAAAAATTAAATGCAACAAATAAAATACACTAAAAGGTATAAAATAATTATTATCTTATTTAGTTACAACTAAACGACGAAATATTAACATGAAATTACTTTTTGAAGTCGGTGCCAAACAAACTATCCCTATAAGCGAGCGTACACACCAAACGTACTAAGATCCGTCGAGTGCGATTCATAAAAGGTATATGTTTGGCACCGACTTCAAAAAGTAATTTCATGTTAATATTTCGTCGTTTAGTTGTAACTAAATAAGATAATAATTATTTTATACCTTTTAGTGTATTTTATTTGTTGCATTTAATTTTTGAAGTCGGTTTTTATTTTTTCTTAAAAATTTTTATTTTTCTCTTTTTAGTGATGTTATTAATAGTGATTCATATGATCAGAACTTGACCAAATTAATATGACACCATCCCTAAGACACCCCTTTCGGATAAAAAAAGAACCATCGAAATCGGTTCATAAACAAAAGAGGTTAGGTCTAAACAAACCTAATAAAAAGGTCTAATACCTATGAAAAAAAAAACGAAAAAAAAATGGGACCAATCGGAAGCTAGACTGGACCCAATGCAAAAAAAATTTTCAAAATCGGTTGACAATTGGCGGAGATATGAGGTAACATAGGCACGAAAAAAAAAAAAAAAATTCAGTCGAATAGAGAACCTCCTCCTTTTTTGAAGTCGGTTAAAAATAATACAAGTCATTCATTCATTTGAACGAAATGAATACAAAACAAAAAAATTTAAACATAATTGTTTTTTTTTTAATAACTAAAATCTAGGGAATTTGGCCGTTGCCAACCTATTTTCCTACCCTTGACTCAGGGTGAGCCAACTCGACACTATTTTGTTTTATGAAATTCATATTGTTTGGAACTCCAGGATAACTCTCAACCTGTAGTTGAGTAAGCCGAGGATTAATTTTTTTTATGAAACTGGCCCTAAGCGAAATATGAAAGTGGTACAATTTTGCCAACTTCCCCCTATAATCTTTTTTTTTTTTTGTTGTTAAATTTGATTTAGATTACAAATAAACAGACAGATACGTTTGTCTAAGCCTAAACCATCATCATCTGTTATGTTTGGGGGGAGAGGGTTATTTCTGGTCTTATATCCCTCGTCTCTCATGGCCCAGATTTTTTTTTTTTTTATCTTTTTTGGCTGTTAAAATCACCAACTGGCTGGCTGCTGCTTGCTCGTTAGTTTATTCAATAAGCAAAAGCAAAAAATAGTTTCCGAAATGAGTTAGGTTCTGTTTCCCCCGAAGAAGAAATTTTTTCCATATATATTTATTTTTACATCACACATATAAGCAAGCACACACACACACACACACACACAGGGGGGGGGGGGGGGGGCACGCGTTTGCTTTTCCTTCCTGTCTGTCTTCTTTCTTTCCCTTGCCTGCTTATTTCCACTTTCTTTTCTAGTTATATTTCCAATTTTAAACTAATAATGAGAGTTTATAATGGGAATTAAGGACAAGTTTTTGTGTGATTTTTACTTTACCATACAGGGTATGGTCAAGTATTGTAATCGTGCATGAAAAAAGTGTTTTTTTCCTTCTTTTTTACAAAATATCTCAAAAACGACTGAAACTATTTTGATTAAAAAAATTGAGCGAAACCAGGGCATTTTGCTCTACAAAAAAGCTCTAATAAGTGAACATCGAAAAAATTATATTTTTCGAGATAATAATTGTTTTGTCAAAATGTCTGTTAGTTTATGCGTTACCCAATTTCTGGACGAGCTAGCTCAAAAACTAGTGTGAATATCGAAACCAAATTTCACACGTAGTTTTGGTCCATTGAGATTAAGAGCTGATTAGATTTTGGTGCATATCGACACAAAAATTAAGAGGGGGTCGAGGGGGGGGGGGGGTTAAAAATTAAAAATCTAGAGTCGTTTGAGCAAACTCAACCAAATTTTGTATACATAATCAGTGGGTCCCAGGAGTCTAAAAATGCAAAAACTAACCCCCCCCCCTACATGATTATAAATAATTTTATTAAATATTAAATATAAGTGAGGGGCCAGGTTGTATGGTAAAGTCAAGTGGATGGCCACATCAGAACACATCAGCATTTTTATAGTGGGGCCGCTCAACATGAAAACGTTTACACACCGGATAAAAGCAAATTTTTATCAAGTACTAGTTAGATACTTACTTAACTTGCAATTTTTGATAGGAACCAACTCATGATCATGTACTGTCTGGAAAATGCTGAATATCTACAAATCTAAGAGATTAACAAATAAGCTGACGTGTTCTGATGTGGCCATCCACTTGACTTTACCATACAACCTGGCCCCTCACTTATATTTAATAAAATTATTTATATTCATGTAGGGGGCTAGTTTTTGCATTTTTAGACTTCTGGGGGGCCACTGATTATGTATACAAAATTTGATTGAGTTTAGTACAAGAGCCTAGATTTTCATTTTTTGACCATACACCCCCACTCCCTCCCATTTTGGGCGATTAGTTATTGCATTTTTAGACTTCTGGGGGTCCACTGATTATGTATCCAAAATTTGGTTGAGTTTGCTCAAATGGCGTAGATTTTTAATTTTTAACACCCCATCCACCCCACCCCCTTAATTTTGGGGTCGAAATGCACCAAAATCTAATCAGCTCTTAATCTCAAAGGACCAAAACTGCGTGTGAAATTTGGCTTCGATATTCAAACTAGTTTTTGAGCTAGCTAAAATTTGGTAACGCACAGACTAACAGACAACCAGACAGACTAACTAACAGACATTTTGACAAAACAATTATTATCTCGAAAAATATAATTTTTTCGATGTTCACTTATTAGAGCTTTTTTGTAGAGCGAAATGCCATAGTTTCGCTCAATTTTTTTAATCAAAATAGTTTCAGTCGTTTTTGTGATATTTCGAAAAAAAGAAGGAAAAACCACTTTTTTCATGCACGATTACAATACTTGACCATACCCTGAATGGTAAAGTAAAAAGTGGTTCAAATAAAAGTTCAATGTCAAACAAAATTTCTTAGAGATACGAATCAAGTTTCTAGGATGAGTGGTTTTCATTTTATAAAGGAAAAATTGCAATCTTTCAAAGCTTCAACCTTGTTAAGGCCAGAGGCGTAGCCACGGGAGGGGGGGGAGGCAGAAATATATTAGTATTTCATAATTTTAATCAATAATTATGTTCTTTTTTAATTTCTTGAAGTACCTTTTTAATCCAGTTAAATTGTTCTCTAAAGAGCTCCTCGCTGGAAAAGTTTTGGGGTAGTTTTGATTTCTTGATCCTATATGTTTTTTGGTGTGCTGAATCTGAATCTGAAGTTTGTTAACAAAATTTCTTGACGGAACATTGTCAAAAATGAAAACAAAAAAAGTAAAAAATCTCATTTTTTGGCGGTTTTTTGCTTATAGCTCGAAAATTATCAACTTTTCGTAAATAACCTCACTTTTCAAAATGAAAGTTCATAAAATTTCCTACAAAGGATATGGTTCGAATCCTCCAAAGTGTCATGGAAAATGCTGGATATCTTTAAATCTAAGTGTTTTATAAAAAAAAAGTGGTCCATGTAAACAGTTGAACAGTCAACAAAATTTCCTAGAGAATGAGACAGAAATCAAGTTTCTAGGATGAGTGGTTTTCATTAAAAACAAAATCGCAGTTTTTCAAAAATTCAACCTCATTATGCGGCACGGGGTACCATTATCCAATTAAGATGAAACTTTGTTTGAATTGTATCAAATTTAATCTAGTTTAAAAATGTGTAGAGTCGGCTTTGTCGAAAACGTGATCTTTCATGGTCAAAATGGGAAAAAATCGAAAAAAGTGCGAGTTTTTGTGATTTGCGGAAATACGCCAATTTTCAACTAGCGCTTGAGCCCGAATGGCTGGTTGGAGAAAAAATATAAATGATAAAATCTGTATGAAATTTTGCGAACTTTCATTTTAAATAGGAAGGTTATTTACGTAAAGTTGATAGTTTTCTAGTTATAAGCAAAAAACCGTCAAAAAATGAGATTTTTTTTTGAAAATTTAAAAAATAAAATTTATTGTCATTGAAAGGCGTTTCGACATCATCAGTCAGTCTCACAGAAAATTTTTATATGTACATTGTACATAGTTCTAGCTTTAAAATTTTTTGTAAAGTTTTTAATTGTTAATTAAATAAACAAATGATTCAATAATAATTATTAAAATTATTATTATGCAATAATATATAATTTAATTATTTAAAAATTAATTGATAATACAAATTTTTAATTAAAATGAAATAAATAGCATAGATAAAAAAATACTAGTACTATATTGAAAAGAGGAAGGCAATGAGAAAGTGTGTGTGTGTGTGTGTGTGTGTAATTGGGAGGATGCTGAATTTCTCTCTGATCTTATCAGAAACAACATCCTCTTCTTATTATTGCCTCTCTCATTAGATGAAGATGAAAAGTACTTGAATGTAAGTATGTAAGTAAGTATGTAAGGTGAAAGTTGTTTCCACAAATAGTATCTAACATCCATTCAAGGTAAAAAATCATAGATTACAAATTGATAGGTGAAAGAAGTGAAAAAAATAAAAAAAATATTAAGTATATAGATGAACGGATGCATTTTATATGAATAGATAATTGTATATTCATATATATAATAAATTAAATTATAACTTCGTATCTTAGTTATTAAATAAATAACAATTATTTGCAAGGTGTTTTGGGGTTATTTTTTTTAAGTGAAAACTTCTTTAGGCACGTTGGGCACTTTTGGGATGGGGAAAAAGCACTGAACTCGCGTGACTGTCACGCTCATTTTATTTTTTATTAGTCTTAATTATTTTTATAGAGAAAAGTTTGCGGAATTTAACAGAATGAAATGTATTTATTTTTATTATTTTTAAATAATTTCATTTAAATTGAGTAGGTAAACAATTATTTTTATAGAGAAATGTTTGCGGAATTTAACAGAACAAAAGTCACATTGATTGATACATTCATAGATAGATAGATACATTCAGGTGAAGCTAATATAAAGCGTGTAATAATAATATATTATATTACAAAGTCAGTCAACAGGTTTCACACATCCATTGATAACTAATACGTAGAATTATAAATGCCACATAAGTTATCACTTCTGTCATGTAGTCTTAAGCATACACCTGAATTTTTTATTTTTTACACGATATAAATTTAAAAGTTGAAATTAATACAAAATCCAATTGAAGAAAAATTGTACAGGGCACCAGGTTACGCAGTGCAAAAAAAAAAAAACCGGCCCTCGGAAAGAATTTAAAAAAAATAAAAAAATCATAAAAGCTAAACCAATGAGGTTGTCCTTTGCTTTAAATAAACATAATATATACCAAATATAAAAATATATATTGTGGGATTTTATTCTCCGCTCCTTTCAATGTAAAATTACTTTTGAAAATAAAGATTTGTTTCGCCTTGAGAAAGGCGTTTGGTTGCTGTTTGCCGGTCAGAATCCTTTGATAAAATGACAGGTGAGCAGCAGGGACACGCCCTTTTATAAAGAAGCGAGCGCGCCAAAAGTTATGCACACGTCATCCCAAAGGCGGGAATAATTAACCAATCAGCTAAATTGCTAATTAGAGCCAGGGTTATAAAAGCAGCTCGCTCCTCGACGCGAGTTCAGTTGTCATTCAGTTGTTGAAACTCATTGAATAGGGCAGCTCTCCGAGGTGACCTAATCACCTGGGAACTATTTGCTAAAGAAACGACTTGTGTCTAAGAAGTAATTTGTATACGTTCTGTAACGAATGAAGCAAATGCGGGCCTTGTGGCATTATTTTGTTTAAAGCATGTTTCCAATTGCCCAGTGCAAATTCGTATTTTAGCAAAGCATTTTTTCTGGCTTTAACGCCGCCAAGAGAGATTCTAATCTCTGAAGATCGTCTCCCATCCAAGCCCGGCAATCTCCTTTCGAACTAACCCTTCAGAGCCAAACATGATAATAAATCATCCATCATCCTAATCATTTTCTATAATTACTAGCCATATTGATCTAGATTAATTTGTAACAACGGCTAAAAGAAATTTCCCTCTTGACTAGAATCGAACCTATGAACTCTTGAACTAAGGTCATCTGCTTTAACCACTCGACCAATGTAAGATTATTATTTATACCATGATTTCTATTACTAAAACTATAAATTTTTGATTTAGACTTTGTGTCGAGTAATTAATATTGTATTCATTTGAACTCGAATGAAAAAGAAAAAACACCAATTGATTTTAAATTAAAAAACATTGAATATATATTAATTAACGAGGCAAATTTGAAATATAATTGTCAGTTCGGATTTTAAACTGACAGCTCAATTGATTTTCATTAACCAGGCAAATTTGAAATCTATAATTTTAATTTGCACTCGAATTTTGAAATGAAAGACTCTAAAAGACTTTAAATTAAGAAACATTAAATATATTTTTGTAATTAATTAAATTAATTGAACCGCGTAAATTTGAATAATTTCCATGATTCAGCCTGCGAATTTTTGCAGTTCATAAATCATTTCATTATTTTTGTTTTGAAAAGGAAAAATGAAATTTAAATTTAAATTTTAAATTTAAATATTTTCATAATTATTCCTCCCCCCCCCCCCGCCCCCGCCACTCAAAAATTAAAGAGGCGAAACTTTTAAGAGAACGATGTATTTTCGGTAGTTTACAGGTATACATTTGGATGTGGTTTTTAAGAGGAATGAAAATTTTGGACCGAGACGCTGCCCGCCAGGAATTTCAGCTCGGAGGGCCGAGCTTCGAGGGCGTGCCGAAGCACGCACGAAAAGCTCGTATTGTATAATTTATTTGTTTGAGATTAAAGTTTCGAAGGTTTGACCTTCAGTGGTGAATCATTTTAATTAGAAATTTCTTCTCTCTAATTCTCATGGGTTCAATTACGCGATTGGATATAGATAAATTCGTTTTGTTAGACTCACATAACACAACACACGTTTGTTGTTAGAAAAATGGCATATAAAATAAATCTAATTAAAAGACTGATGATTTATATATATTATTTATTTATTTAATTTAATGCTCTGAGGTAGATAGAGATGATGAAGTTTAAACCTTCGAAACTATAGTCTCAAACAAATAAATTATATATAAACGTATTTATATTTGGTATATAAATATATATGTAATATAAATAGTTAGAATAGAGAGGAAGAGATTAATATGGTACGGACACCTCAAAAGAATGCCGGAAGATAGGTGGCCTCATAAAATATGGACCTGGATGCCCACGGAAAGACGGAGGAGAAGAGGAAGACCGAGACGAACGTGGAAGCAGGGAGTAGATGAGGCAATGACCAGTAGGCAACTACAAGAGACAAGACATTCTGGATAGAGAGAATTGGCGTGTTGGATGCGGAAAACGGCGCATGCTGTAGAACAAACCGCTTTATTATATATATATATATATATATATATATATATATATATATATATATATATATATATATATATATATATATATATATATATATAAATTAATTTAGAATTCCGCGGAGTAGATTCGCGAGCAAATCTACTAAACGGAATTTTTAACAAATTATAAATAAATTTGTTTTTCTAGTATATTTATACAAATATAGAAATTATCAAATTAATTAAATTAATCTTTTTAAGAAATTCAAAGATATTTTTATAAAGCGAAATTTTTTGAGAATACTTAGCCTGGCTAAGTATTCTCAAAAAATTTCGCTTTATACTTTGAATTTCTTAAAAAGATTAATTTAATTAATTAATATATATATATGTTTATTTGCATTAAGCAGAGGACACTCTCATTGATTTCTCTTTATAAATCAACAACTCTGCTACTATCGGCAAAACAAAATCTTTTTAATGAAAATATACTGCTAAAACAGATTTTAGTCTACAAAAGAATCAAGGATAGTTTTAGTTTACTCAGGTTGGTTTTAATTGAACCGTAATAGTAGATGAGTGGGAAGTTAGAGAACCTAGATATAGAGAGAATCGGATGACCACAGTTTGGATATGGTTACCGAGAGTTGATGAAAAAGACACAAAAAAAAATTCAATTCCTGTTTATTGTCTGTGTTCATTTCGACAGACCGCAAGTTGATTAATAAGAAATAAATAGTAATAAATAAATAAATAAAAACTAAATGAAATGCGAGTATTGTCAAAGATCCGGAATGTTGGGAAATTCTTCTAATAGAATATATTGGGATTGGGACACAACACTATATGAGTCAAGTATTAAATGAAATTATAATAAAGAATTTCATTTAATTACCGTTTCGGTATCTTAAATTCGTTTGAGTTAATTTTATGGTCCGATGACATTAAATGTATCACCAGCAAGTGTATACAAGCAGCGTAGAGACAAAAACAAAATGGAGAATTCTACGGGAGGCCGATTCCGCGACATTTCATCCCCCGACAAAATATCCTTCAGACAAAATATCTCATGACAAAATAACCCTTCCCCGCGTGAATCTTATGAGTAATGCAAATCGTCTCCGGTTCGGTTAATATATATTCAGTTCGGCTCGGTTGGGTTCGTATAGCTCCTTTTCGGGCTGGCAAAGGAGTTATACGAACAGCCAAGCCGAGCTAGTATATATTAACCGAACCTCCAAAAGTTTAGTTCGGGCGGGGTGTGTTTCAGGCTCATTTTTTCTAATCAAGCACACATTGAAACCCGAACCAGCCAATCGTCAGGCGGGGTGTGTTTAGGGCTCCCATTTTCCTAATCAAACACACATTGAAAACCGAACCAGCCAATCGTCGGGCGGGGTGTGTTTCGGGCTCCCATTTTTTTTAACCAAACACACATTGAAAACCGAACCAGCCAATCGTCGGGCGGGGTGTGTTTCGGGCTCCCATTTTTTTCTAATCAAACACACATTGAAACCCGAACCAGCCAATCGTCGGGCGGGGTGTGTTTGGGGCTCCCGTTTTTTCATAATCAAACACACATTGAAACCCGAACCAGCCAATCGTCGGGCGGGGTGTGTTGGGGCTCCCATTTTTTCCTAATCAAACACACATTGAAAACCGAACCAGCCAATCGTCGGGCGGGGTGTGTTTCGGGCTCCCATTTTTTTCTAATCAAACACACATTGAAACCCGAACCAGCCAATCGTCTGGCGGGGTGTGTTTCGGGCTCCCATTTTTTTCTAATCAAACACACATTGAAACCCGAACCAGCCAATCGTTGGGCGGGGTGTGTTTGGAGCGCTATATTTTCGACCAATATTATAATAATAATTCATAACGATAATGATTAATAACACATTTAACAAACAATCAATAAATGTGAAATGTAAACATAGACGATAAATAAGTAAATATAGATGATAAATACTATATTATAGATAGTAAAAATAATAAATTGTTAGCTAGAAAATCTAACGACAGACAGCAGCACTTTCAAACGGCTAATTAGCCGCCAAAATATGAAAGTTTATATTATTCAAAACTATGATTGTAAGCTTCTCATTTAATCTCTTTTGTATTCTCCCTTATACTGCGGAATATTTTGTCAGAAGATATTTTGTCGGGGGATGAAATGTCGCGGTACCGGGAGGCCTATACCTCCAGCAGTGGACCATAATGGCTGATTGATGATGATGATGAATGTCATTTTAACGAAAAAAAACGGGACATTATCTTTGTCAGCGAACAGTTTGAGCTAAAAAGTTGAAATTTGTCCGAAATATGTAGATTATTAATACAAATTAGTGTGCAAAATTTCCGCTTAGCTTGAATTTTTTTTTTGTTACAATACTTGACCATACCCTTTATGGTAAAGTAAAAACAACAGTAATAAAACTGGATAGAATTGTAGGTCACATTTTTGTCATTTTGACAAATTAATAGAGAAAGTTTTCGATAAGGAGGGGATTATTATATAGGGACCTTGAACTTTTGAGTGAGAACACGAACAGAATTTTGAGGGTCATTGGGCCTATTGTGTGTGTGTGTGTGTGTGTAGATTAAACACGATCCATGTATGTTTGTGTGTGAAATAGTTTTCTTTCTCTTTCGTTCCCGTATCTTATCCGGATGGCTCGAAATCTTACAAATACCAACACTTCCTTCTTTTTTTTATTCTATTCTCTACATCTTCATTCATTCATTCATAACAAATTTTCTTTCATTCATTCAATATCAATCAATTCTATGGAATTATTTCGGCATATCACGTGAATATTTTTGTTTATTTACTTTTTTATTTATTTATTTAACAATAGATAGTTATTATTGATGTTAGGCAAAGGAAATGAATAGATTTTGTAATTTCCGAATTACTCAAGACACAGACATATACATATTTATCATTTTGATATGTTGTGTGTTACGTATTAGACATTTTATCATTATATTTCTAGCTATTAAAATTGTAAGAAAAAATAATGTTGACAAATGGAAACTGATTTTTTGACCAATGTCAAGGTTAGAAAAAATTAATAACTATCGGTGTTAGTTCTAGGTGAAACATTTTTATACGAGGATAAGTCAAAAATTATCACTGGGCAACAAAAAAATAATTTTTAAATGCTTCGAGCACTTGATGAGTCAATTCCTACCAATTTTGGGTTGAGAAAAATTTTTAAGAAAAAAATAAAAACCGACTTCAAAAAATTAAATGCAACAAATATAAAAATACACTAAAAGGTATAAAATAATTATTATCTTATTTAGTTACAACTAAACTACGAAATATTAATATGAAATTACTTTTTAAAGTCGGTGCCAAACAAACTATACCTATAAGCGAGCGTACCCGCCAAACGTACTAAGTAAGATCCGTCGAGTGCGATTCATAAAAGGTATATGTTTGGCACCAACTTCAAAAAGTAATTTCATGTTAATATTTCGTAGTTTAGTTGTAACTAAATAAGATAATAATTATTTTATACCTTTTTAGTGTATTTTTATATTTGTTGCACTTAATTTTTTGAAGTCGGTTTTTATTTTTTCTTAAAAATTTTTATTTTTCTCTTTTTAGTGATGTTATTAATAGTGATTATATCATCAGAACTTGACCAAATTAATATGACACCATCCCTAAGACACCCCTTTCGGATAAAAAAAGAACCATCGAAATCGGTTCATAAACAAAGAGGTTAGGCTAAAAACCTAAACAAACCTAATAAAAAAGGTCTAATACCTATGAAAAAAAATCGAAAAAAAATGGGACCAATCGGAAGCTAGACTGGACCCAATGCAAAAAAAATTTTCAAAATCGGTTGACAATTGGCGGAGATATGAGGTAACATAGGCACAAAAAAAAAAAAAAAAAAAAAATTCAATCGAATAGAGAACCTCCTCCTTTTTTGAAGTCGGTTAAAAAACGAATATGACAATGAAAAAATTTTCTTAGCTCTAGTTTCTGTGAAATACAGTAGGTGGCGGATCAAGAGAAAAAGATACATTTTAATTACATATGCTAACAACATTGAAAGTGCATTTTATTTTTTTACAAATTGTAGTTACATTCTAAGAGTTCTACATTGCTGGAATAATACTTGACAGATGGTCGTGTCTGAAGAGATTTATGTGGTGCCTTCATCAGATCGTCGTTTTTTAGCTTGCCTCTTTTTTGTTGCCCAGTGTTATTAGTCCATCAGGAATTTACAGATTAGTTTTTAACCTGTAAACTCCTGATGATGGACTAATAATCCGAAATATATTGAGATTGTATACACCTCTTTGAGTTTTATTTCATTCACTCTGAAACTACACTCCCTTTACTTTATTAATGTTTATTATCCTTTATAATCACGTAGTTTTAGTTTTTTAGTTATAACTCGAGTTCTAATTGAGCTACAAACAAGTGGTAATTTGTAAATCCAAGAGGAAGCTGTTTTCTATTAGTTCAACAAAATATTGTGATCTCAAATATTGTTGTTTAATATCTAACGGAACTCGAAAATAGGTCAAAATGGTCTTTTTCACCGTTTTGATCGATTATATCTCCAAAACAAGAGCTAATCGGTAATCTTTATGGTGATTTTTGAATTCAGCAGGTGGAAATACATAAGAATCAGCTATTTTTGAGCCCGAAGCATTTTCATTGTTGGGCAGTGTTACCTACACTTTTCGTTTAACTACAGTCTGTTTAAAGAGTAGAAACATATTTTTTTTGTGATAAATTTTGATTAAAGGTTGTTAATTTTTTGATTGTTCAAGTGTGTAAAAGTTCAAGATTCTTGGGCAATTGGGGCATGATCCAACAATGTATTATAGTTTAAATAAAAAGGATTAAAGGATGTTTCGTCGCGTAGTGGAATTGTCTTTTGACAAAGAGTGATAGAATGAGCCACTGAGGAAGTCGAAATTAATCGACGAAACGTCTGGCCCATTCAATAAAAACTCTGTTTTTTATTTTTGTCCAATTCCCTGCTATTCCTGTTAATTATTAATTAATATTATTTGTCATTAACTATTAGTGGATTTTAAAATAATAATTTCAATTTCCTAATTTTTATAAATTTTATTTATTATGAACTATTTGTGGGTTTTAAAAAAAATATTCACCCTCCCATGAGTCATTTCCCCTTTATTGTAACAAAAAAAAATCAAACAGAATACGTCGCTAAAGAAGTTTCACTTCAAAAATAGTTAAATATTTGTATTAATTATTTATAGAGAATTTTATTATTTAAATATTCGTATTGGACTTGAACTTTATCTTATTATATATATATATATATATATATATGTATGTATGTATGTGTAAATATACAGTGGATAAAGTCTCTCTATGTGAATGAGTCTATTCCGTATTGTAAACAATAAACGTAGAAAATTAATTATGGTGTGTGTGTGTAAATCGTTTCGAATGTAAACATGAAAGAGAGACACACTCATCTGTTTGTCTGCTTGTCTTCTATTTGTGGGTGGCAGATGAGAAAATGAATATGAAAAAAAAAGAAAAATCCAGAAATAGGCGCGGCTCTTCTAGATTCCTTCCTCTATTAGAGGAGTGGCCAAAAAATTTAAATTTAAATAATGGAAAAGATATATATAGAAGGATTCTACCTGTGAAAAAATTTCAAATCATAAACACCTCTAAATCATTATAATATACGACATCAAATAAACAATATACATGAATCAATTGGATCTCAAAAAAATTCTTAATAATTATTTTTAACAATTGTTTAACTTGATTATCAAATAATAATGATTAAATAATTAATTATTAAATAAATAATTATTAAATTGAAAAGTCACAACAATGAAAATAAGTGTTTATAATGATCTTAAAACTTCATTAAATACTCAGATTTAAGAGATTATTTTTTACTTAATAGAACTACATACTTGGGAGCCGGGTTGGCTCAGTTGGCTAACGCACTGGCCTCGTTTCGACATCGATCGATTATGACGATGTTGGAATGGGAAGGCCGGGGTTCGATCTAGCTGACGAATAAAAATTTCTACCGGCTGAAAACTCGGCTCCCCCACTAACCCTACTAACACTTTACTTATGTGCTGTCTAAATGGGCTTTGTTCCGGTGACATTAAAATAAATAAATAAAAAAAAATAAATAAAAAAAACTACATACTTAAAATTCTTGAGTTTAAAAAAGTTTATTTCTCGTATCAATCCAGTAGATAGTTGTTATATTGTATTACCATAATAAAAATGAAGCATTTTTTGTTAAAGACAGAATTGAAATGGTCTTAATTTATGCGGTGAATGTGAAAGAATTATTATGGATGCCGAACGTTTTCCTGATAGGAATACACCCTCTCAAGCTTCATTTTATCGTGTTGTAAATCTGTTAAAAAAAAACAGGAAGTCTAAACTCTACGAAGAAACTACAACAGGCCAAAATAGCGAAATTGGAACTGGAATTCATCCAGAAGAATTGCGATACACTCTGGAATGTCACAGAACATAGTCGGAAAATTATTAAATTATTTATTTAATAATTAAATATTTGATCATTATTATTTGATAATCAATTTGAATAATTGTTAGGAATAATTATAATTTGGGCTTTTTTTAGATCTAATTAATTTAATATTTCATTTATTTGATGTCGTATAAAAAAATAGTTTTAATAAAAGTTGTTCAGTTTTTTTTGTAAATTTAGGCAATATAAAGAAATATATAGGTTTTTATTTAAAAACAGAAGTTCACCTTGAAATACCCTTGAAAGCTTGTTCTAGGTTCACAAACAATAGCGTAGTTTAGTTTCCCCCTCGATATAAATAAACTTTTATTTGAAATTTTTTTTATATAATGCATTGTTTTTGAGTTATAAGACTGTCTCAAGATAAAAAAAAAACTCACCCGGTATATACCTATTCAGTGGCGTACAAAGAAAATGTTCATGGAGGGGTCAATCCACAAAGCAAAATATTTAGTGGGAATTTTTTTTATTAAAACAAATAAGTAGTCCAGTTAAATTGTGTTTATACCCGGATAGTTTTGGGGTAGTTTTTATTTCTTCTATTATTTATGTTTTTGGGTGTGCTGAATCCGAATCTGAGGTGTGCTAACAAAATTTCGTGGCGGAACATAATTTTTTCGATGTTCACTTATTAGAGCTTTTTTTGTAGAACAAAATGCCATGGTTTAGCTCAATTTTTTTAATCAAAATAGTTTCAGCCGTTTTTGATATATTTCGACAAAAAAGAAGAAAAAAAACACTATTTTCATGCACGATTACAATACTTGACCATATCCTTTATGGTAAAGTAATAAATAAATAATATATATACCTACTTACGCCTAATTTCTATGCAACCTAACATACTCCTTATACGTAGGAAACCAGTATTCAAAACAATTAATTCAAAGATACTAGGTGTACCGGAAAGTCATTACCGGTCATTACCGATTTTTAAGAAAATGGAAAATTTATTTATTCAAAGTATTGGCCATTTGATTCTATACATCTTGCCCATCTTTCTGGCAATTTATGGATGCCATCCCAAAAAAATTGTTTGTCCTTTGAGCAAAACCATTCATCGAGCCATTTTCTAACTTCTTCGAAATTGGCGAAGTGCTGCTCTGCAAGCGCGTGTCCCATCGATGCGAAAAGTTGATAGTCGGACGGGGCAGGTCTGGAGAGTACGGCGGGTGCGATAATATGTCCCACCCAAGTGCTTTCAACGCTTCCTTGACCGGTTTTGCTTTATGAGACGGCGCGTTATCGTGTTGTAAAATCACTTTACCGTGTCTTCGGGCCCATTCTGGACGTTTTTCGATCAATGCGTGGTTCAAATTGATCATTTGTTGTCGGTGTATTGTTTTTTCAATTGTTTTTGAGTTTGGGTTGGGTCTTCATCCAATAACTCCTGTAGTTTCGCATCTTCAAACTTTTTTGGTCTACCAGAACGTTCTTTATCTTGCACATCGAAATCACCACTTTTGAATTTTCGAAACCACACCTCACATGTTTTTAAGGTTAAAGCATGCTCACCGTAAGTTTCTACCAGCAAACGATGACTTTCAGCGGCTTTTTCTTTTGATTAAATAAGAAAAGTAATGCGTGCCGCAAATGCACGTTTTCAGGCATGAAACTTGACATTTTCAAAGAGGTATAAATCTATGAAGGTGTTACTTTCGCAAAATATAACATGTATAGCTTTGAAGCTTGATGTCAGTAGAATAAAATGCATATGTGTCAAATCATAACATTGCATACTTAAGCCTAGCGACATCTGTTAGAAAAACCGGTAATGACTTTCCGGTACACCTGGTATATTAATATTTAAAATATTTATTTATTATACACACCTAATTATTGACCATTATTGAAAAGTGCAAAAAATAAACAAATTCTTAACCTAAAACTCACTCATATATATATTTGTATATCTAACAAATTAATCCGGTTATTAAAAAGTTGAAATTGAATTGATAAAATTAATTAAAAAATAGAATGAAAATATAAAATGAAAGTTATGATTAATTATATAATAATAAAAAAATAATTAAAAGTACTTATATGTTTTTATATGGTCATATGAGTTAAAAAATATTTTTAATGATGTTCAGACTTTCTAAATCTAAATTGGTGGAAAATTTTTGAATATTAATTAGTATATAAGTATAAATCTCATTTAACCAAATGTTTAATCAAAATTAAACAAAAATTTGACCTTATATTGTATTGCTAGGTGTCTCAAACAAATGTCCATAACACTATAATAAATAGAAAAAATATATAAATAAACAACTTCAAAACCGGATGTAAATACTATATTGCCTCCGACCGCGCCCATTATTTTTTTTTTTAATTTATTTTTCCTCGTGATTAGAAATATTTTTTTATTAAGCTACTAATTAATTTAATATATAAAAAGTTTTTCCAAATTAAATACACGACATTTCCGCTCTTAATTTTTAAGCTAAGTTGTAAGGAACTTGGTGTCAGATCTAGGTAGGGTTGCCGAAGGCGGTCGTCGCAGTTAGTATGTTAACAGTAGTAAAAACATAGATTTCGACTCGTAGTTAATGTTGTATTGGATTTAAAGGCGTCGTTTACTAAACGTAAATTGTCTTGGGTTATTTTATTTAGATTAATAATTTCTTAAGATAAAACTACAATAAATTCCTAAATTTCCCTACTTGTCGGTAAAGTTTTTGTAAGGGGCCGCCCATAAATTACGTCACGCAGAAATGGGGAGGGGCATCTCTGATTTGTGACAGGGGGGCCCGGGGATCTTAAAAATGTTGATGTCACAAAAGTCGAATTAAAATTTTTTAATTTTCAAATGATTTCAGGTGAAACCTGGACGATTGGAGAAGCGGAGAGAAAGAGATTGTAGGCTTTCGAAATGTGGTGCTACAGAGAATGATGAAGGTCGCTATGTTAAGATTTGCCGATGACATTTGCCCTTCTAGGAAGCAGCAAAGAAGACCAGATGACGCCCTGAATGGAATTAACCAAATCCCAATAGAAGAAATCAAAATGAAAATAAACAAGAATAAAATCCAAGGTCCTAGTATGTACAAAAAAAGAACAAACAGAGACCAGGAATGCATCAAAATTAACCAAGAAAACCTAGAAGGAGTTAAGTGAATTCCGCTACCTAGGAAGTAAAATAACATGGGATGGGAGGAGCAAAAACGAAATTAAATCAAGAATTGCCCAAGCAAAAATGGGGTTTAATTCAAAACAAAAACTACTATGCTCATCCTCAATCAGCTTAGCAAACAGGAAGTTGCTATTGAAGACATATGTATGGAGCATAGCCATGTACGGGTGTGGAAACCTGGACAATTAGAAAAGCGGAGAGAAAGAGATTAGAGAGACTTTCAGCAGAAATGTGGTGCTACAGAAGAATGATGAATATCCAAATGGATGGATAAAATTACAAATGAAAAGAAGTTCATGGAAGAATCGGAGAAAGAAGAACCTTGTGGAAGAGTCTGAAGAAGAAAAGAGGTCAGATGATGGGGCACACACTGAGACATCCCGAGGGATTGCTTAGGAGATATCTTGGAAGGGGGTGGGAAAGAAAAGGGGAAGGCCCAGATTAGAATATTTCGACCAATTAATTAGTGATATGGGATGCGAGACATTTAGGGAAAATTGCATGTCGGTTGGCAAAGTCTTTGTAAAAGTTGACAAAGGGTAAAACCTTAGAATTCCCTTAGCTCCCGGCGGGATGGCCAATCAGATGACACGCACTTTCATCTGATTGGCCATCCCGTCGGGCACATGGTGAATTCTAAGGTTTTACCCTTTGTCAACTTTTACAAAGACTTTACCAACCGACATACAACTGGCCCTGGTGAGGTCCAAGAGCTGGCATGGGACAGAGCCAAGTGTGGAGACGGTGGTTCTGTCAAACCAGTCTTAGGACTGTCTACTCAATGATTATGATGATGATTTCAGGTTATTATTATTCCAACCTGAAAATGTTGGTAAAATAAATCTAGACAAAAAATTGTAAACAAGCAATAAGGGGATAAAAGTGATAGTTTGGCGTCACAATACAGGGGGGGGGGGGGGCTCAATGAAAATGTGACAGAATGTGACAAAGGGGAGAGGGGGTCTAAAAATCTTTAAATTCCTGTGACGTAATTTATGGACAGTCTCTAACAATGGTTGCGGATATTTTCTTTTGAGATATTGAATTGATTCATAAAATAATGTTTGAGAGGCTTTTTAATGATACCTAAATGATATGAGTTCTGTCCGCCAATTTTTAGATCTAAATTAATTATTTTTAAGAAAGATTTTAAATTTAAGGTCTAAATTTCAAAGATCTGAGTATAAATAATTTTATATTGCTAATCAGAGGGGATTCATTCCCTCAGGACTTGAACCTGAGAATCAATGCTTTCCGGGCAGTTTTTATCTTAAGGGTTAGATCAGTGTTTCTCAACCTTTTTGGACTCAACGCCCCCTTTGTAAGACCCGACTTCTTAATTCGCCCCCTATAAATTTTAACAGATAAAAATTGTACGATAATCCCTAATATAAGATAGATTTGGCTTACATTAGGCGTTAGTAAGATATATCCAAAGAAATTTGAAAGGAACAATAGTAGAATAACATTTATTAGTTAGAAATTTAATTTAATTTACAAAAAAAGTAAGATACATAAAGTAATGTGTTTTAATTTTAACATAACAAAGAAATAATAAACTAAATGAAATTTTAATGAGAACCTTGAGGTTGGTGATCTTGACAAAGTTTAATAATATTGGGTTCTAATTTTGACAGATATAATCGTAAGTCACCTTGTTGGCAAATGTTGAGGCGATTTCTTTGCTTAGTCAGCATTTGAGAAACCGCACTAAAACCCTTTTCCACTAGGTATGACGTTGGAAATGCCATGATTAATAGTCTTATTTCTATCCATAGTCTTTGAAATGTGTTAGTACTGCTAATTTTTATCCAAAATTCTTCTAAAGTACTATGTTCAAATGAATGTTTCGCTTCTACATTTGCCTGCAAATCTATTAATATTTCTTGAATGTGCGAAGGAGCATTAGTAGGATCAGCACTAAATGGATTAATAACCCAATCAGGAATATGAATATTTTCTACATCTTTCGCCCACGCAAAATGACTATCGCCCCCCAAAAGCGTATAGTCAAATAATCGCCCACTGTAAGTTTTCGATCGCACCCCAGGGGCGATATCGCCCAGGTTGAGAATCACTGGGTTAGATCAACTGTCCGGAAAGCATGTTTATACTCAGGTTCAATTCCGGAGGGAATGAACCCACTCGGATAACCAATATAAAATTATTTCTACTCAAATCTTTGAAATTTTGACCTTAAATTTAGAATCTTTCTTGGGCCCGGTTGTATGTCGCAAAGTAAATGCTTTTTACCACTAAGGCTCGGTTGTATGTCGCAAAGTAAATGCTTTTTACCACTAAGGCTCGGTTGTATGTCGCAAAGTAAATGCTTTTTACCACTAACCAAGGGTAGAACTTTCAGTGCCTGTCATCTGATTGGCCATCACAGCCCCTCCATTTACCATCTACCCTTGGTTAGTGGTAAAAAGCATTTACTTTGCGACATACAACCGGGCCTAACCAAGGTAGATGGTAAATGGAGCCACTGGGATGGCCAATCAGATGACAGGCACATTCAGTGGCTGTCATCTGATTGGCCATCCCAGTGGCTCCATTTACCATCTACCTTGGTTAGTGGTAAAAAGCATTTACTTTGCGACATACAACCGGGCCTTAATAATATACCTATTTGGTTTCAGCCATCTAGTTGATTTTTGAAAAAATTTACCATCTAATTTTCTTTCGATTTGTTAAATAAATTAATTATTTTTTATACATTTAGGACACCAGCATTTTTGAATGCAAATTACAACTTTAATTCAAAATAATACTTTATGTTTCAGAATGTTTTTTTTTTATTAGAAGTATTTTTTTCTAGAAAGAAGGACTGGAAGAATTGATGGAAGACAGCTCAAGGATAATGAATGTTTCCTTCGTTGACGCTTTCAAACCCTGAAGAAGATGGCAAGATCCTTCGAAACTTCGGTTTTTTAAGAGGAAGAAACTAACGTTCTAATAAATTTATTTTAATCAGAATTTTATTTTTCACTATATCCTTGGGCTGCCTTTCATCAATTCTTAATTATTTTTTTGTTTTAATAAAGATAATAATAAATTACAATCATGTTTATAGAGTGAGTTGAATTATTTATTCAGAAATGTCGTCAACTAACTTTGATCAATTTCGATCCTCAATTTCGAGGTATTTAATTCACTCGCTCATCCACCGGGGTCTGTTTCAGTTGCTTTCGTTAATTGAAGGAGATTGAGATTCATTAAATTTAATTACGAAAGACAAAAAAAAAAAAAATAAGCAGGCACACACAAAGGTAAACCCATAAAGAACCTACTCTAATACTACTACTAATACTCACGAGATATCTACCTACATATACTTAAGAAATTTCCGGGATAAACGACCGATGAATAAAAGAATCAATTATAAATACAGGTGCAGTCTAAAAGAAAGAAAAATTTTTAAGAAAAAAATAAAAACCGACTTCAAAAAATTAAATGCAACAAATATAAAAATACACTAAAAGGTATAAAATAATTATTATCTTATTTAGTTACAACTAAACGACGAAATATTAACACGAAATTACTTTTTAGAGTCGGTGCCAAACAAACTATACCTATAAGCGAGCGTACCCGCCAAACGTACTAAGTAAGATCCGTCGAGTGCGATTCATAAAAGGTATATGTTTGGCACCGACTTCAAAAAGGATTTCATGTTAATATTTCGTAGTTTAGTTGCTAACTAAATAAGATAATAATTATTTTATACCTTTTAGTGTATTTTTATATTTGTTGCATTTAATTTTTGAAGTCGGTTTTTGTTTTTTTCTTAAAAATTATTTTATTTTTCTCTTTTTAGTGATGTTATTAATAGTGATTATATCATCAGAACTTGACCAGATTAATATGACACCATCCCTAAGACACCCCTTTCGGATAAAAAAAGAACCATCGAAATCGGCTCATAAACAAAGAGGTTAGGTCTAAACAAACCTAATAAAAAAGGTCTAATACCTATGAAAAAAATCGAAAAAAATGGGACCAATCGGAAGCTAGACTGGACCCAATGCAAAAAAATTTTCAAAATCGGTTGACAATTGGCGGAGATATGAGGTAACATAGGCACAAAAAAAAAAAAAAAAAATTCAGTCGAATAGAGAACCTCCTCCTTTTTTGAAGTCGGTTAAAAAGAACCTGGTGGTGGTGTGTGTAACACACGATTTTCATTTAAAACCTCATCTTCTTTGACGTCATCTATATACTTATTATAATAATTATAATCGGCTTGCGCGACGACGCTGACGTGGTTTTGTTAATTTTTGTTATAGTAAGGAAGGAACGTGTAGGTTTAGCTTTATTTACTTTTTCAACAATACAAATAAATAATCAATAAAAAGAGTTTACCAACCGACATACAACTGGCCCTAAGGCCCGGTTGTACGTCGCAAAGTAAATGCTTTTTACCACTACAAGGTAGATGGTAAATGGAGCCACTGGGATGGCCAATCAGATGACAGCCACTGAATGTGCCTGTCATCTGATTGGCCATCCCAGTGCCTCAATTTACCATCTACCTTGGATAGTGGTAAAAAAAGCATTTACTTTGCAGCATACAACCGGGCCTAAGTGTAAAAGTTTGGAAACTCTGGTTATTGACAAAATTTAGAAACGACACTTGTGATTTTATTTCCCACGCTTTTGTGACATCGTCAGTGTCATTGGGTATTCCCAACATTCAGCAATTTTATTTCCGAATGATATATAGTTATTTGTCACTTCAAACTAGACTTTAATGATGTAAGACTTAATAGATGAAAAGATTTTTGAAAACGTGTCCCTTTTTTTGGTTTCAAATAATTAGAACCTGCCGAAATTGAGAAATTGTTGTTTTCAAGATTTGAAGAATACTCAATGGAAAAAAAGGGCGGGGTTGTGTTTGCGAGGGGGTTGTAAAATGGACAAAAGGGATCGTGTGAAAGTAAAATGTTTCGTTTGAATGGATTTCTATAGAGAGAGCGGGAGAGTGACCACTGACCATCTCCTCCTTCCTAACCGTACCCGGATAACAACAACATCATTCAAGGACACGCACATTTAACACAGAGCAGTCAATCACCTGAGGATGGCAACCTTTTTTAACCGACTTCAAAAAAAGGAGGAGGTTCTCTATTCGATTGAATTTTTTTTTTTTTTTTGTGCCTATGTTACCTCATATCTCCGCCGTCCTTCATCACTTAGAAAACAATAAATTAATTCACGATAGGCAATATGGATTCAGACAAAATCGTTCCACAGGCGACATCTTAACCTATGTCACCCACACCTTGAACAATACTCTAGAGGCCGGAAAAGAAACCCTCGCTGTAGCCCTTGATATCTCCAAAGCTTTTGACCAGGTTTGGCACAAAAATCTTCTTGCCAAACTACCAGCCTTTGGATTCACACCAACACTTCGCAAATGGATTGAAAGCTTTCTGACAAACCGAAGTATAAAAGTTGTGGTGGATGGAACATCTTCTGAATCGTTCTCCACAAACTCTGGTGTTCCCCAAGGCTCTGTAATCTCCTCCACACTCTTCCTTATTTATATAAACGACCTTATTGATCAAACGGCAAACCCCACTCATTGTTACGCCGACGATAGCACTCTACACGGCAAACCCTCTCTCCCGAATAATCGAATCAATATTGCCTCCTCAATTACTCTCGACCTAGACAAACTGAATAAATGGGGCTCTCAAAATTTAGTTAACTTCAATTCAAACAAGACTCAATGTTGTCTAATTTCTAGGCGCGAAAATAGAGATTTCCTGATATTCACTTCGATTCGAATACCCTGAAAATGTGTGACAGCCTATCCATGTTGGGCGTCTCTGTCGCATCTGACCTGTCTTGGAATGAACACATCTCCTCTGTGGCGAAATCTGCAGCAAGGAAGATTGGCTTCTTATTCAGGTCCAAGCGATTTTACAAACCCCCACAACTTCTCACCATCTACAAGGCCCAAATCCGCCCCTGTCTCGAATACGGCTCTCATCTGTGGAGAGGAGCCTCAAAATATTCTCTTGCTACCCTTGATGCAATTCAGAAACGAGCCGTCAGGCTAATTGACGATTCTACCCTCACCGACTCCCTCGACTCGCTGGCTCATCGAAGAGATGTCTCCGCCCTTTCCCTTTTCTATAGATACTATCACGGCAGGTGCTCTGATGAGATAAAATCAATAATTCCCCCCAAAGCATGCTTTGCACGCAGCACACGTTTTGCCGACTCCCAACACTCTTTCGCGGTCAAATTAGAAAAGTGCCGGACCACTTCATTCGCGAATTCATATATCCCCATGACTTCAAGGAACTGGAACTCTCTCCCAGCCTCTATCTTTCCCAGCACCTATGATCTTCAAACCTTCAAAACCAGGGTGCATAGACACCTACGTCTACACCCTCTCACTTAAACAACTTTCCCTTCTCTTCGGTAATGCAAGGGTCTTTCGAGATCCATAGGGGCTACATCTTTACTGGTGCACCCCTTCTTGCATTCGATTGCATTAAAAAAAAAAAAAAAAATTGTCAACCGATTTTGAAATTTTTTTTGCATTGGGTCCAGTCTAGCTTCCGATTGGTCCCATTTTTTTTTCGATTTTTTTTCATAGACCTTTTTTATTAGGTTTGTTTAGACCTAACCTCTTTGTTTATGAACCGATTTCGATGGTTCTTTTTTTATCCGAAAGGGGGTGTCTTAGGGATGGTGTCATATTAATTTGGTCAAGTTCTGACGATATAATCACTATTAATAACATCACTAAAAAGAGAAAATAAAAATTTTTAAGAAAAAATAAAAACCGACTTCAAAAAATTAAATGCAACAAATATAAAAATACACTAAAAGGTATAAAATAATTATTATCTTATTTAGTTACAACGAAACGATGAAATATTAACACGAAATTACTTTTTGAAGTCGGTGCCAAACATATACCTTTTATGAATCGCACTCGACGGATCTTACTTAGTACGTTTGGCGGGTACGCTCGCTTATAGGTATAGTTTGTTTGGCACCGACTTTAAAAAGTAATTTCGTGTTAATATTTCGTCGTTTAGTTGTAACTAAATAAGATAATAATTATTTTATACCTTTTAGTGTATTTTTATATTTGTTGCATTTAATTTTTTGAAGTCGGTTTTTATTTTTTTCTTAAAATTTTTTTGTTATACTAGGATGTTATATCTAACTATGGAAGTGTTATGATCTAGGCCTTAACTAGGTAGGTGCAACAGGTGCACCCATGAAAGGACTTAAAAAAAGGTCAAAGAAAAAGATTCACAATTTTTTAACACATGAATCCTGCTAAAATATTTTTTTCTCCAAAAGTATAGGGTAAGGTGGTGCAACAGTGCGCACTTTCAGCGATTTCCTTCTGTGGAAATAAATCAAGAGATTTTGGAGATGATATTATATGTGATTTATTATCTTAGGTTACATAGCTATTAAAACAATATAAAATAATTATCTTATAAGTAACGATTTGAGAACTATTTACAAAATAATCAACCTCCTAAATGCGTACTCTTGCACAATCTATGAGGACAAGAGTGCGCAGTGAGGACAAGAACCACAAATGTCGCATTACCTTTATAAAGGCTGAGCATTTCTCGTGCCACCAGTTTTTGCAAGAAATCCACTCGATCCAATCTTCCACGAGTGGTTCTTTATATATCTCTGAGAAACCTGGACATACCCACACTTTTTTCTTTGGTGCACTTTTTGGTTTATCATTTTTCGGTTTAGTTTGTTTACTCTTTTTTGGAAAAGGTTTTTGATCCACAAAATCTATGTGTAAATTAAGTAAAAGGCGTGAACAACACATGTGTCGGACAAGAAAGCGTGCACACTCTTGCACATTTTGGTGGTGCGCATTCTTGCACTATTCTGATTAAAAAACTGAAGCCGTCACTAGTGTCATCTATTACAAGGCATGTCTAAGGGCCGGTTGTATGTCGCAAGTAAATGCTTTTTACCACTAACCAAGGTAGATGGTAATGAGGGCTGGGATGGCCAATCAGATGACAGGAACTTTCAGTGCCTGTCATCTGATTGGCCATCCCAGTCCCTTCATTTACCATCTACCTTGGTTAGTGGTAAAAAGCATTTACTTTGCGACATACAACCGGCCCTAAATGTCTCGTACGACACTGATAAGTTAATTACTGATGTAACTTAAATAAACAGGAAAAAATGCATACTTTTTAACTTTTATTACAATCCTGTTTTCAAAACTGAAGAATATTCTTCAGAGACATTTTTTGACATTAAAATCCCTTTTTCTCATCTAAATTTTTGAAAATTATATAAAAACACATAAATCTTTTTCTTCGATACTCTTATCATGTCAGTGGATAGTGGACAACTGACATTAGTCTTTAAACAACATTATCTGTTTAGATAATGAGTCTGCGTACTCTTGCACCACCTTACTATAGTACTCTTTGAATTGTGGTCAATAGTAGGATTATTCGGGATTGCGTAACAAAAATTAGAATCATAAAATATGGAAATTTGTAGTCACAGCATCTCATTATTTAGTGCAGTGTAGCGATTTTCACCATTTTCAAAAAAAAGCAATAATAAATAGGTACTAAAGTTTGTGGGCCGATATGTACTATCAAAAAACTAATCAGCGCTTCATTTTGTTAAACTAATGGTAGGTTTTCAATTTTATTTCAAACGGTTCAACGGTGTGGAAAAAATTGTGGACGAAAAAATGGAACATACACATACATCCACACGAGACTAATTTTTTTTTTTATGATAATGATGAGAGAAGGAGTTACACCAAGAAGGTGCAACCCCTAAAGGTCCGTGGTTGGCCCCTCCATCGTGAAAAGAAGAAGAAAGAATTTTATGGGTTGGGCGGGGGTCGAAGGTATCTGTGGATACGGGTCTTAAATAGCTGAAGGTTATAAGTCGCGGGAAAGATGGTGGCAGGGAGCGAGTTCCAGTCTCTGGAGGTCAAAGGGATAAAAGAGTTGGCGAAAGCGCTTGTTCGAATTTTATCCAATTTGACAGCGAAGGGGTGCTGAGCGTTAGAAAACCGCGTGTTTCGCGTAAAGAGGGCATTAGGGGGGATAATTGATTTCAGCTCGACTGAACAGACACCGTGATAGTATCTGTAGTACAGGGAAAGGGCAGAAACGGTTCTTCGGTGAGCCAGGAGTCGAGTGAGTTGGTTAGAGCCGGTTCTCCTATTAGTTTAATTGCTCGCTTCTGAATTGCATCCAGTGTGGCAAGAGAATGCTTGGAGGCCAGACCCTAGGAGTTACGCCTAGCATTGAAATTTTATCCCTGAATTCTAGTGAGTTTGAGTCGAATGATATGTTTGGGAGGAGTCGAATGATATGTTTGGGAGGAGACTAAATGAAAAAATCGCATTTTTTGTGGCCTCTGGACGAGACCCCATGTAATTTTTGGCAAAACCGTCACGTGCTAAAATTCAACCTAAATGAATACTACAAATCGTGACCTTAATTGAGACCGTGGGTTCCGTAGTCTTTGCCTGAGGACACTTTGAAGATGCGCTTGCGGTGAGACCGATTATTTACAATACTTTACTCATGCTTCCCATTGGATAAAAGTACAAGAAATACCTAAAACTAAAAAACTATAAGACTTTGTATTAAAAAACAATTTAGGTTCTGGACAGTCTTATAAACTTGTCCTATCCCCTGTTCATGGTTTATCGTTATGATACAGGACACCCTATATGTATTTTTGTATTTTGTATCAAAAATAGTAATTTTCAATGTAATTTGTATTTTGTATCGAAAATTTTTATGTATTTTGTCCATCTCTCTTAAGTATGCTGAATTGTTGTCCTTTGGTGTCGGGTCCGAAACGTCGGCGGAATGCTAAATAAATGTATTACACGAAGATTTTAGTCAGAATTTTATTTTCATCAATGATATGTTTGTAATTTAAATCAAATGTTATTAAAAAAAAAAAAAAAAAATACGCCCGAACAGGGACTCGAACCCTGGACCCTTAGATTAAAAGTCTAATGCTCTACCGACTGAGCTATCCAGGCGTCTGAAGATTTATGTCAAAGTAAGCCTACTTGAATGAAAATAATTTCTTATATGTATTGTTTTTGTTTTTTTACAATTAATTGCAATTTGTTTACAAACAATAAATAGCAATTTTTAATTGTTTTTTTAATTTTTAATTGATGATTTAATTGTATGCGGCAAATAATTAGTGTTTTTCCTTAATATTTCCGAAATATATCCTAAACAGCTAAAACTAATGTATAATTCCGGGATTCCCATTTCCCCTAGCTTCATGACTCCCCACCCCCACCCCCAGTGCAAGGGCGGATCCAGGGGGGGCGGAGGGGCGATCGCCCCCCCCTCTCCCCCCATAGAGGCCCGTGCCTGGCAAAAAATTTGTAAAAAAAAAAAAACATTTATTTTTTAAAACGCTTGGACAATTCGATCGCGACACACTTCCGAGATAAAAAGTAGATCTTACATCGGGCACCTTATATACATTCACCCCCCCCCCCATAAAAATTCCTGGATCCGCCCTCGCCCCAGTGGCGTAACAATAAGGTGGCATGACGGGAAAAATGCCACGTGACCATGGCCCAAGAGGGCCCCGAGCACAGGAAGATCCTAACATTTATTACCTATTACTAAATTTAGTAAACTTTATTAGTTTTATATTCACTTAATTTAAATTACCTATTAAAGTACAGACGCAAATTAAAAGTTACTAGAAAATCAACGAAAAATGCACACAATAATTATAATAGCGTTGTACGTACTTTACGTAGTGAGTTATTAAAAAAAGAAACTATAGGGTCTTTCAAAAAGTCGCGTCTAGATGTTTTTTTAAAAATAAAACATGTAAATACTTTGATTTATTTTTTTATAAAAATATGGCTCTTAACAATTATATGTGGAAAATAACATCATTTAAATGTCCACCATACAGTCTACGATCATAACGAACACCAAAATTTGGGAAAAGGACGCGTTCACACATTTCAGCATCAAGTTTATCAATTTCGACCCGAATGTTGATTTTCAGGCTGTGCAATCGTTGTTGGATTATTCACCTAGATTTTACTTTTCAAAAATTCAGTCGATTTGATAACTCTCCTCCTTTTTCAAAGTCGGTTAAAAAACCCCAAAGGAAGTAATCTAATGGGGTTAAATCGCACGACTTTAATCACCATTACGTGAAATTAATCGTCTTGGAAACTTAGACCGCAATAGCTCAATGTAACTTTAATGCGTGGTTCTAGCGTGCGGTTAAAATCAAGGGGGTGAACCGCGATTGGAATTAGGTGTACACCGTCTTTTGGAATTATCTTTGGAATTCGATTAGATAATCTCTTGTCATCTATTTTCTTCTACTTGGAAATGAAAGTGGAAGTGGAAGTAGGTGTACACGATTATAGGTCGCGAATCACCCCTCGGTTAAAATTGTACATGTGTCCACTTCACAAATGTCAAAGATGAAATTAAAAGAAGGTATCGTTAAGAAATTATTTTACTACTAACATCTAGACGGGACTTTTGAAAGACCCTTTACATCGTTAGTTTAGTTCTCTTTACATTGAGAGAGGACCTCTTTCCGATGAATTTGACACGGGCATCAAACGTTATAGTTACGCCACTGCCCCCACCCCTCAATTTCATGAAAAGTAACTCCTAACTCGCCCAGAATTGAGCTACCCCTTGAATTACTATATAAATATAGACGAGAGGGCAGAGGTATGGTCAAGTCACTCACACTAGCTTTTTCTTAAAATAATGTGATGGTTAATTTATAAAAGCGATATTTTCTGAACCACATTTTGGGGCCTTGGAAGAAAAAGTGTATGATAAAGTCACGTGGCGTTCAAGTCACGCCAGATTTTTTAATTGACAACTCGTTACCCTAGCCGGTTTTGCCTTGATGATAACGTAGAACGTACACACACACAGTGTAAATGTGAGTTAACGGTTCAATTGATTCCTCTCCTTGATATCACGAAGGTAACATGTTTAGTCAGTCAGTCAGCCATGGAGCAACAGCAACAGCAACAGCAACAACAGCAACAACACCCAGAACGAGTGCATGAGAAAAGGGCGCAAACTCTAACGGCATCTCTTCTCGTATCTTCACAAGATTCTCTGACAGAACATAAGCAATCAGGCGAAATTCCAACTCACCTTAATCTTGATTGTAATAAAAATATCAGACTATTAATCCATAATTTAGATTATCTTATTATTCATTTACGGATGAGCAATATGTCAAAGATTAAAAGATAAATTATTAATTTTATATGCAAAATTAATTAATTAATTATTCTTGAATCAAGAGAGGAAGCATTGAAAGATTTGAAAACGTGTGGTTTCCAGTGGGCATAGAACGGAGGTGCTCACGTCATCGACCAACTATTATGTTTATTTAGGTTTCTCTGAAACCGTTGCCCAAGGAAAACTCTATCCAATACCCTGTGTAGAAATAATCAACGAATTTGGCTTATTGAAAGAATCACTTCTCAAAATAACACACATATATAATATAGACGTAGAAAAACCCTGATTTAATAATTAAGGTAGTTGTTTCGACAATACTAGAAAAAGTTCATGCTAGAGCAGTGTTTCTCAAAGTGTGTTCCGCGGAACCCAGGGGTTCCATAAAACACGCCAAGGGTTCCTCCAAAAAATTTACGGTATGTGAAAAAATTCTAGCTTTCAAAAGGAAGGTGAAGTTTTGGATTAGTTGTGTGAATCGCAGAGATTTCGAGTGTTTTCCAGCTATGAAGGACATTTTGGAAGAAGATCTAAATACCAGTCAATATACCAAAATTATTCATCACTTGGAATGTCTGAATAAATCAATCGAACAATATTTCACTGATGATAATTTCAAAAAACTGGAAAATTATTTTGGATGAAAAATCCATCCTCCTTTTCACACCAAGATTATGAAAATTTTATCGAAATATCTTCAGATTCTTCACTGCAGACAGCCTATAAAACGATGCCTTTGTCAACATTTTGGTGTAGTTTAAACAGGCGAATATCCACAGTTGACCCAGGAAGCTGTTTTAATTCTCTTTTACCATTTGCTACAACTTATTTGTGCGAGTCTTAATTCCCAACTTACTTATTAACAAAAAATAAGTACCGCAATAAGTTGGATGCAGAGTCGGATATGAGATTACAACTTTCATCAATAAGACCTGATATAAAGTATTTGTATATACCCAAAAAACAGTATCTTTCGTCGCATTGATGGGAATACCTATAAAAAGTTGATGTGTTCGAAAATGTTTTATTTTCTTTTACTTATGGAAGTTTTGTTTTACTTACTGTTTAATATAGATATAGTGGGTGATTGTATAAATAAAAATATAAGACAATAAAAGTAGTGTTTCTTAATTAATTCACTTCATATAACTATATTTCAAAGTCAAAAAAAAATGTTCCCATAACAACGCTTTAATCACTCTATTTTCGGGTTCCACGCTTACCTTCCAAAACGGAAAAGGTTCCACATTCGAAAAAGTTTGAGAAACACTGTGCTAGAGTATATAGAACAGACAATAAGGATTCATAATTCATAAGGCCAAATCTTTTTGCTGTTTATGTACCACTACTAGCCAATCCTGTGCTCGTTTGACAAATCTGCCTTGTATATATTTTATCATAGAAATGTCAGATAAAGTACATTATAAAGGGAGATATATAAAACAAAAAGTTCTTAATAAGCGATTGAAAGCTGTTGCGACAATGGCTGAAGCGAAAAAACGTCAAAAAAGTACTAAAGATAACCCACTTTTTAGGATAAATAAATGCGTTGTTTCCAGCTTGTTTTTAGTGTAACTTTTTCATTATTTATTCATTATTATCTCAGAAACTATGTTGTAGCTATGAATTAAAATTTTCTTAAAAAAATGTATTAGTTATTGTTTAATGTTGGTTTAGTTTTTTTATAACACTGGTAAGAAGTGTTTCTTAATTATAATTAAATATGTATTTAAATTTTCCGATATCCCGTATAGTGCAATGTGTATAAGATATTTTTCTAATTAATATATTAAATAATAATTAATATATCAAAGAGAGTTGTTTTTGACAGCGTTTTTAAACAAGATATATATATATATCGCTAAACTACTGCTGGTTGAGGCTATTGGAGTTAGCTAAAACTTAAATCTGGACCAAGAGAAATGAAAAAGATATGATCCATTATATTAATTAGAAAAATATTTAAAAATTCATTATTTCTTACACAGAAATATATAAATTCAGATATTATTATTACTTAATATCTGACAAAAATCATCTGCATTCGATTCGCGAATGAATCAAATATAGGAAACTCATGATCAATGTATGAGTCTGAAAAACTCTATCTTTGGAATTTAATTTCTCCGGAACTATATTGTTCATAAATTTGGGAGGATTTAAATAATAATCTCTCTAAATTTCAAAAAAATCCTAAGAAAACCCATATGGTGAAACAACTACGTTAAATTCTTAGACAAAAACGGGAATGGAATAAAGCAAATTTAAAGGATAATATTCATGTGAGAAGTAGGTACTACCAAACTATAGGACAGTGTTTCTCAAACTTTTTCGAATGTGGAACCTTTTCCGTTTGGAAGGTAAGCGTGGAACCCGATAATAGAGTGATTAAAGCGTTGTTATGGGAACATTTTTTTTTTGATTTTGAAATATAGTTATAAGGAGTGAATTAATTAAGAAACACTACTTTTATTGTCTTATATTTTTATTTATACAATCACCCACTATATCTATATTAAACAGTAAGTAAATCAAAACTTCCGTAAGTAAAAGAAAATAAAACATTTTCGAACACATCAACTTTTCATAGGTATTCCCATCAATGCGACGAAAGATACTGTTTTTTGTGTATACACAAATACTTTATATCAGGTCTTATTGATGAAAGTTGTAATCTCATATCCGACTCTGCATCCAACTTATTGCGGTACTTATTTTTTTGTTAATAAGTAAGTTGAGAATTCAGACTCGCACAAATAAGTTGTAACAAATGGTAAAAGAGAATTAAAACAGCTTCCTGGGTCAACTGTGGATATTCGCCTGTTAAACTACACCAAAATTTTGACAAAGGCATCGTTTTATAGGCTGTCTGCAGTGAAGAATCTGAAGATATTTCGATAAAATTTTCATAATCTTGGTGTGAAAAGGAGGATGGATTTTTCATCCAAAATTATTTCCCAGTTTTTACTTTATCCAATGCGAAGCATGGAGAAAGTATTGGAATCGCTCTCGCGGCAAGCGCGACTTCAAAGGGTCCTCAGGTAAAGACTACGGAACCCATGGACTCAATTAAGGTCACAAATTGAAGTATTCAATGAGATTGAATTTTAGCACGTGACGGTTTTGCCAAAAATTACCTGGGATCTCGTCGAGAGGCCAAAAAGTGCCATTTTTTTGGAAGTGCGTGCGGATGGATGGATGGATGGATGTGTGTGTGTTATCGTTTTTTTCGTCCACGAATTTTTCCACACCATTGCACCCAATGAATTGAAATTGAAAACCTACCAGTATTTTAACAAAATGAAGCGCTGATTAGTTTTTGGTACATATCGGTCCACAAACATTAGTATACTTTATTTCAGTACTTTTTTAGTTTTTTCTAAATATCTTGAAAATGACTTAACCAATTTTGATGAAATTTAATATCCTAATTAAGTACCTTGGAACCCACAAAAAAGGTTTTAGTAAAAATTATATTTTAAAGTACTTTACTCTAGAACATATTAATATTTCAAATGAATTTGGATAAAGTTTAGCAACGATCCGTTGCAGTTTATTTGAAATTATCATCAGTGAAATATTGTTCGATTGATTTATTCAGACAATCCAAGTGATGAATAATTTTGGTATATTGACTGGTATTTAGATCTTCTTCCAAAATGTCCTTCATAGCTGGAAAACACTCGAAATCTCTGCGATTCACACAACTAATCCAAAACTTCACCTTCCTTTTGAACGCTAGAATTTTTTCACCTACCGTGAATTTTTTTGCGGAACCCTTGGCATGTTTTTACGGAACCCCAGGGTTCCGCGGAACACACTAAGGGCCGGTTGTATGTCGCAAAGTAAATGCTTTTTATCACTAACCAAAGGTAGATGGTAAATGGAGGACTGGATGGCCAATAAGATGACAGGAACTTTCAGTGCCTCTCATCTGATTGGCCATCCCAGCCCCTCCATTTACCATCTACCTTTGGATAGTGGTAAAAGCATTTACTTTGCGACATACAACCGGCCTTAAGAAATACAGCTATAGGATATCAACTATTATTTATTCTATTAATACCTAGTTTACCTACAAAAGATGATGATATTTGAAAACATTCGTCCGTTACGTTGATTTTCATTGCCCTACCTTCATTGCGGTTGTTGTACCTTTTTAACCGACTTCAAAAAAGGAGGAGGTTCTCTATTCGATTGAATTTTTTTGTGCCTATGTTACCTCATATCTCCGCCATTTGTCAACCGATTTTGAAATTTTTTTTGCATTGGGTCCAGTCTAGCTTCCGATTGGTCCCATTTTTTTTTCGATTTTTTTCCATAGGTATTAGACCTTTTTTACTAGGTTTGTTAACCGACTTCAAAAAAGGAGGAGGTTCTCTATTCGATTGAATTTTTTTTTTTTTTTTTTTTTTTTTTGTGCCTATGTTACCTCATATCTCCGCCAATTGTCAACCGATTTTGAAAATTTTTTTTGCATTGGGTCCAGTCTAGCTTCCTATTGGTCCCATTTTTTTTTCAATTTTTTTCCATAGGTATTAGACCTTTTATTAGTTTGTTAACCGACTTCAAAAAAGGAGGAGGTTCTCTATTCGATTGAATTTTTTTTTTTTTATTTTTTTTTTGTGCCTATGTTACCTCATATCTCCGCCAATTGTCAACCGATTTTGAAAATTTTTTTTGCATTGGGTCCAGTCTAGCTTCCGATTGGTCCCATTTTTTTTCGATTTTTTTCCATAGGTATTAGACCTTTTTTATTAGGTTTGTTTAGACCTAACCTCTTTGTTTATGAACCGATTTCGATGGTTCTTTTTTATCCGAAAGGGGGTGTCTTAGGGATGGTGTCATATTAATTTGGTCAAGTTCTGATGATATGATCACTATTAATAACATCACTAAAAAGAGAAAAATAAAAATAATTTTTAAGAAAAAATAAAAACCGACTTCAAAAAATTAAATGCAACAAAATAAAATACACTAAAAGGTATAAAATAATTATTATCTTATTTAGTTACAACTAAACGACGAAATATTAACATGAAATTACTTTTTGAAGTTGGTGCCAAATATATACCTTTTATGAATCGCACTCGACGGATCTTACTTAGTACGTTTGGCGGGTACGCTCGCTTATAGGTATAGTTTGTTTGGCACCGACTTCAAAAAGTAATTTCATGTTAATATTTCGTCGTTTAGTTGTAACTAAATAAGATAATAATTATTTTATACCTTTTAGTGTATTTTATTTGTTGCATTTAATTTTTTGAAGTCGGTTTTTATTTTTTTCTTAAAAATTATTTTATAGATGAAATAAATCAACCATCCCTTACCTTAAAAAGGTAGTGGGTCACCAATGGTATTGAAGCTACGAGTATTCAGATTTCGGGGATGTGGAATTCGACTCTTACATGGTACCAATTGGGGAGTTGGGGCCTGCAGGGTTCCGTTTAAAAATATATTATTTTTTTATAGAATATTTATATCAAGATAAAAAAATTACCTAATTTATTTTGAAATTTTGTTAGTACTTACGTCAATTATGAATTGAATGAAATGTTTTCAAGAAATATAAGTCATACAAATCTATGAATCAGTTCAGAAATAACTAGCAATAAGAAACAAGGAAGAAGCCTTTGTGGTATTGTACTCCAGGAATATACCACATAGATAATGTTTAATAAAAATTTAGGGAACGCGGTGTTGGTTTATAGTGAAACATTGTTAAAATTAAATTAGGTTGGAGTTGGTGGTGTTTCACATTTCTCCTTGTGAAACACCACCAACTCCAACCTAATTTAATAGATAATTGAAGGAGACAATAAAGAGTGTGTCTTCTGCTGGAATTATAAATTTTATTTATTTATAACGAGACTATAGTTTCGAATTCATAAATTAATTCCTGTGAATACATTGTAATAGACTGATGAAGAGGGCAAAGCCCTCGAAACTATAGTCTCGTTATAAATAAATAAAATTTATAATTCCAGCAGAAGACACACTCTTTTATTGTCTCCTTCAATATATAAAAATTCTGCTACTCTCGGCAAAAACTTTCAATTTAATAGATAATGTTTGTTTATCTGTTTTAATTATTAAATGATTGTTGATTGAACAAGGCGAATTCAATTATTTTTTACCCATGTTTACTGATAACCTAACCAGGGCCGGATTTAAGCCACAAAGAGTCTAGTTTTTTTTAATTTATTAATTTAATAAGGTTTCAATAAAGTATCATGCACGTTTATTTTTAAGTTTTTAATTGGGCAATTGCTGAAAATGCGGTTTTTGTAGGTTAATTAAAAAAAAAAAAAATTTAGCCGGGAGGGCTGGAGCCACGGGTCCAGCCTAAGGGTCGATAGATCCTAAATTTGGCCCTGAGCCTAACAATCAATAATTTTTAAGAAAAAATAAAAACCGACTTCAAAAAATTAAATGCAACAAATAAAATACACTAAAAGGTATAAAATAATTATTATCTTATTTAGTTACAACTAAACGACGAAATATTAACACGAAATTACTTTTTAAAGTCGGTGCCAAACAAACTATACCTATAAGCGAGCGTACCCGCCAAACGTACTAAGTAAGATCCGTCGAGTGCGATTCATAAAAGGTATATGTTTGGCACCGACTTCAAAATGTAATTTCATGTTAATATTTCGTCGTTTACTTGTAACTAAATAAGATAATAATTATTTTATACCTTTTAGTGTATTTTATTTGTTGCATTTAATTTTTTGAAGTCGGTTTTTATTTTTTTTTTAAAAATTATTTTTATTTTTCTCTTTTTAGTGATGTTATTAATAGTGATCATATCATCAGAACTTGACCAAATTAATATGACACCATCCCTAAGACACCCTTTCGGATAAAAAAAGAACCATCGAAATCGGTTCATAAACAAAGAGGTTAGGTCTAAACAAACCTAATAAAAAAGGTCTAATACCTATGAAAAAAAATTTTCAAAATCGGTTGACAATTGGCGGAGATATGAGGTAACATAGGCACAAAAACAAAAAAAAAAATCAGTCGAATAGAGAACCTCCTCCTTTTTTGAAGTCGGTTAATAAATAAACAATATGCTACAGATTGTTTTGGAAATGAAAAAACAATCTAATAAAGTTTATTCAAAATCCAAAAGTTTCGAGAAAAATTCTGACTTTATCAATGGAAATTTGAAAAAAAAAAAAATTCAATCGAATAGAGAACCTCCTCCTTTTTTGAAGTCGGTTAAAAATTGACATTATGCTACAAATTAGAGGTCTTGGAGATGAAATTACCTTGAATAAAAATAAAAAATATAAATATTAATGAAAAATAGATAAATATGTATTAGAAAAACAGAATTCATTAATTCAATTTTTGTTGTTTAAAATTTTGATAATTTCTAAAATTAATATTAAAAGTTCCTAGAAAATCAACGAAAAATGAACACAATAATTATAAGTACTTGGAGTCACCGAGCGATGCTCGGTAACTTATTGCTTCAGTTAATAGCTATATATTAATATTATTTTTAATTTAAAATTCTGATAAAAAGATCGAGTTAGTTGTATTGACTTTTAGGAAGATACGAGGCCTTTTGTGTTTAAGGTCCCGAAATAAAAAAATTCCTCATTTGAGTTCAAGGGTCAAATTTTGAAAAAAATGAAAAAACATTTTTGAGATATTTAATCAATTAACGTATGTTCCAAAATTGAATGCTAAAACTTTAAAAACCGAGGAGTTAGAACACTATAAACAGACATTATGCTATAGATTAGATTGTCTTGGCGATGAAATTACCTTGAATAAAAATAAAAATATAAATATTAATGAAAAATATATAAATATGTATTAGAAAAACAGAATGCATTAATTCAATTTTTTGACGATCTGGTGTATACAAATTAAATTGCAACGTTTGCGAGGCAATTTATATTGGCCAAACTGGACGATCTTTTAAAAAACGGCATAAAGAACATTTAGCTTCCCACAGACAATTAATAAGAAACCAGCCCATAAATCCAGATTCCACTTCCGCATTTGCTAATCATCTATATGCTTTAGACCATGTACCTTCACCTGCTAACCCCTCCCCTATTCATTTCGAAAGAAAAGGATTAAGATTGGACCTTCTTGAATCCACGGAAATAAAATATGCCTTGTCGAATGATGAAAAGGTTATCAACAATCAACTAGATGTAAAACCAAATATAATAGTTGATCTTTTAATATCCAAATGAAAAAATCATCCCCAACCCAGAGACATAAGTCAACGACCTTACTTAAATTAGTTACTTTCTGTATTTCCTGAAAATGGGTTGATAGCCCGAAATATATATATTGAAAAAGAAAAAAAAATTTTTATATCTTTTAATTTTTTAATTTTAATGTGAAATAAGTGACCCAGTATCCTTAACTCATAGTAAATCCATATTAAATAAAATATTTATTTACTCTTATCTTTATTAAAGATGTTTCACCTTGCACCAACACCACAATCTCTACTGATTATCAATTTTTGCTGTTTAAAAATTTTTATAATTTCTAAAATTAATATTTTTTAATAAATGAATTTTTACTTTTAAGGACCAATCATAGATTTTAGAGAAAATATTTTTACATTGCATTTCAGAGAGCTTCGTGCCTTTAGGAATCGAACCCAAGCGCTAACTAAGCTTGCCGGGCCGTTAGCCAAACCCTTAAGACAAATCTCTCTCTGACATGCAACATATATAAGTATTATAGCTAAAGATTCTTCACTCCCTTCAACTCAAAGGGAATAGTGAAAATTCCTGCTAAACTGAAAAAGTTTTCAGTGACGGACCCATTAATTTTACAGTGAAAGTAAAGATTTAAGTATCTTTTTGAGTGTCTTTTGAAGAATCTTTAGCTATAATACTTATTGAAGGAGACAATAAAAGAGTGTGTCTTCTGCTGGAATTATAAATTTTATTTATTTATAACGAGACTATAGTTTCGAGGGCTTTGCCCTCTTCATCAGTCTATTACAATAGTTTCACAGGAATTCATTTATGAATTATAATTCCAGCAGAAGACACACTCTTTTATTGTCTCCTTCAATATATAAAAATTCTGCTACTCTCGGCAAAAACTTTCAATTTAATATAATACTTATATATGTTGCATGTCAGAGAGAGATTTGTCTTAAGGGTTTGGCTAACGGCCCGGCAAGCTTAGTTAGCGCTTGGGTTCGATTCCTAAGGGGATGAACCTCTCTGATATGCAATACTATATAATATTTGTCTAGATTAATTTGTAACAACGCTTAGAGAAATTTCTCTAAAAAAATTACCCTCTTGCCTAGAATCGAACCGACGAACTCTTGAACTATGGGCATCAGCTCTAACCACTAGACCAATGTCACATTAATATTTATATCTTGATTTCTTTTACTAAAACTATATATTTTGATTTAGACTTTGTGTCTAGATAATATTGTATTCATTTGAACTCGAATGAAAATGAAAAAACACCAATAGATTTTAAATTAAGAAACATCAAATATATATTAATTAACGAGGCAAATTTGAAATATTATTGTCAGCTCGGATTTTAAACTGATGGCTCCAATCGATTTTCATTAACCAGGCAAATTTGAAATATATATATTCGAATTTTGAAATGAAAGACTCCAATTCATTTTAAATTAAGAAACATTAAATATATTGATAATTGTTCCTCCCCCCCCCCCCCCTCGCCACTCAAAAATTAAAGATGCGAAACTTTTAAGAGACGATGTATTTTCGGTAGTTTACGGGTATACATTTGGAGTGTGGTTTTTTAAGAGGAATAAAATTTTTGGACCGAGACGCTGCCCGCCAGGGCACCAGCCCGGAGGGCCGAGCTTCGAGGGCGTGCCGAAGGCACGCACGAAAAGCTCGTGTAAAAATATTTCTCTAAAATCTATGATTGGTCCTTAAAAGTTAAAATCATTTATTAATATTATAGGTCTGGGTTGATTTTTGAAATAATTTCCATCTTTTTTCAAAAAAAAAAGACACTCAAAAAGATACTTAAATCTTTGCTTTCACTGTAAAATTAATATTTTTTGTAAATTATGTTCATTATCTAAAATTATAAGATTGGAAAAGTCAAAATTGTGTTCCAGGTTAGTTGAATAGAACAATTTCCAATTTATAAAAGGAGAATTTCTCCCAAAAGGTTTGGATTTTTATTAACCGTTTTGAGATTGTTTTAATAATAAAAAAAGAATTGTATTTATAAGCAGAATATTTAAGAAAAAAAAATTATGAGTGTATTTAATGAACAAGTGTCCAAGAATAGAAATTTCCCTGCGTAATAAAAACAGGTAAATAGATATATTTATTTTCATCCTATCCTCATTTAGAGATATTCATGTTTGTTCATTTGTTTATCTGCTCGTCTGCTTATTTGTTTTTTTGTCTATGTTTTTATTAAAAAATATAAATTGCTAATAGAGAGAAAGTCTAGAAAATAGAAGAAGAAGAAACAAAAATAATTATTATCAAGTCACGATAGAGAAATTTGTTTCAAGAAAAAATCAAACTTATAAATGAAGGCAAAAACAAATTGTAATTCTAAATAGTCGCATTTGTTAAGCTTGATCAAGTATCTGACTCAAATCGAAATTAAAAGCTGGAATTCAATAATTAAGAGTAAAGATTTTAAAATTCTAAAAAATTTAAATTTTAAAATCTCAAAAGTCTGATAAATAATCTAAGGGGTTACAGATATGTTATTTTTTCATGTCAGAAGGAATCGATTTACCAGAATTCGACCCAAGTGACAATCTAGTATTCCGGATAGATGGCATTTCCATAGACGATATGTCTATCTATACAAACGAGTAAAATACTATATATAAGAGCCTAGATTAATTTGTAGCAACGCTGACGTAATGCTGCCGACAGGGAGCGCCGTCGGTATATTTGCGGCAAATTTGAAATATAATCGTAATTTGGACTCGAATTTTGAAATGAAAGACTCCAATTGATTTTAAATTAAGAAACATTAAATATATTGATAATTATTCCTCCCCCCCCCTCACCACTCAAAAATTAAATATTCAATTCGCTTTTCTTTGCGCACAAAAAAATAAATTAATCACATCTTATTTGATTTATATATTATTTATTTATTTTTTTAATAATTTGCTACTTTTTTATAATTTTTTAAAAATCTAAATTTTGTTATTTTATTTTTTGATTTTTACAAAATTGAACGACTTAAGACACGCATGCCCGAGTTTCTCATGGCAATACTGGAGGGAGCAGCCTGTCATACAAACAACACCTGATCTCTTTTAAATATTTGGAGCCTTATATCGATTATCGAATTTTAAAAAAAATGATATAATATAATTCTCCTCTTCACACGATTCCACTTATTTAAATAAATCTATTTCCACACAAAAAATATCACAATGCTGTAGATTATAGAAAAAAAAATACTTCCAGATTCATATCTAGAGCCTCATTTCTGTAGCTGTGTCAGGACAAAAATGAGGCAGAAACTTTTAAGAGACTATGTATTTTCGGGAGTTTACAGGTATGACATTTGTGAGTGGTTTTTTAAGAGGAATAAAATTTTTGGACCGAGACGCTGCCCGCCAGGGGACCGGCTGAAGGCACGCACGAAAAGCTCGTTGTTTAATGTTTGTATATTTATTTTATTTTGAAAAGGGCTTTAACGATTTTTCGAGGATGACAAAACGACCTGAATAGGTCTCTTTCTACCTTGACAAAATTCATTTTAATTTATTTTTTATTAATTAATTAATTATTTACACGTGGGTATGTCAATAATTTTTTTTTGGTTTTTCGGCCTTTCTAGCTATAAGCCAATTTACAATACTTATTGTTATTTTTTATTTGTTTTTTTTTTTTTAATTTGTCTATACCCAGAGATCAGATTTTGTGCCGATACCTCGAGTCGGATTCGAGCCCGGGTCCACTTGGTTAGCAGGCTGGTACGCTAACCCCTAGCCTAACCCGGCCCCACAATAAAAACGTATGTATTTTTAATTTTCTTTTACTATAATAAATTAATTGTTTGTTTGTTTGTTTTTTAATTTTAAAACCTACTAATAGTTCATTACAAATATTATTACGTATACATATATTAAAATTAGCAAATTTAATTAATTAGAGGTATTTTCTTTTGAAAAGCGAAGTGTTAGGGCTCAATATTGAATTGATATAAAGGCAGCCCAGGGATAATAAAAACCACACAATCCGAATAAAATAATTTATTAGGACGACATTTTCATACTTAAAAAAAAAACGACGATTCGGAGGATCGTACCTCCTTCTTCAGGGTATAAAAGTGTCAACGAAGGAATTTCCGTGTATATTAATATTATTTTTAATTGTAATTAAGTTCAAAACTTTGTGCACAACGATGCTCAAAATTTGGCAAAAAAAATTAATTAATTTTTTTATAATGATATTGATACAAGAAGAAATTGCACCAAAAAGGTACAACCTCTGTAGTCCGCGGTGGACCCTTGTATCGTGAAAATAAGAAGAGATTTAGGGATTGAGTATTAGTAGTCGAATGTATCTGTGGATGCGGGTCTTGAAAGACTGAAGGTTATATGTTGACGGGAAGACGATCAGAGGAAGAGAGTTCCAGTCTCTAGAAGTCATAGGGATAAACGAATTTATTTAATTTAATTCTAGTTGCAAATAAAAATCGACTTTATCTGAATTAAAAAACAAATAATTTTAATAAATCGCTTTTAACTAAAGTAAAAAAAAGAATGGTTATTCCTCGACTGTTAAATGAGAATCGAACATTATTTTTTAAATAAAGTCAACATGAACTGCAAATTGCAAGTGATATCTGATTAATAATAAAGGAATAAACATATTAATATTTCAAATGAATTTAGATAAAGTTTAGCAACGATCCGTTGCAGTTTATTTAATTAAATAACAATTTTCGAGTTCATCAATTAAATTGTCAAATTAATATTTGCGGGATTTAAAATTCATTGTAATTAAGTACCTTGAGGACCACAAAAAAGGTCATATATAGTTTTTTGTAAAATTATATTTTAAAGTACTTTATTTTAGAATAAAATAGAATAGAATTTAATATTAATTTGCGATTATTGGAATCAAAATAAATAATCTAAACTACGATAAATTTATCTCAATGTATAATAATTCCTATTGTGGCTATGCTATTTCTGGGTGTTCCTGCCTACAGATGACGTCAAGTTCTATAGGAGATGTTGGCCTCACCAAATCGACACCAGGGCGTGTCTATATCTTTCATGGTCTAACCTATTAAGAATGAATGACATTCAAAAATCTGACAAACAGTGCCGCCAACAAATGTTTAGTTTGCTAGTTTAGTTCTTTTATTGTTTGGCAAGCTATGTTGGCTATACAGATTTTGTTTTAGTTTTTAGTGAATTTTCCAATTTTCCGGGCAACTTTTCCGATTTTTTTTTACGTATTAACCTGAAATGGACTATTACGAACATTAAAAAAAAAATAGCCAAATCGGTCCAGGCATTTGAGAGATCTGCGCTTACAAAGAAAAAGAAATTCCAACCGACTTCAAAAAGGAGGAGGTTCATTCGATTAATTTTTTATATAGATATCCGCTTTTTATTGTTCAAAAAAGATGGTATTTTTTAAAAATTGGTTAAAAATTATAATTAAAAGCTAAGATATTAAAATTCTCACCAAGTTAACTTCAAGAGTTGAACTAGATATTTTTTTTTTTTTTTTTTTTTTTTAATGATAATGATGAGAGAAGGAGTTACACCAAAAAAGGTGCAACCCCTAAAGGCCTCGGTTGGCCCCTCCATCGTGAAAAGAAGAAGAAAGAATTTTATGGGTTGGGCGGAGGTCGAAGGTATCTGTGGATACGGGTCTTAAATAGCTTAAGGTTATAAGTCGCGGGAAAGATGGTGGCAGGGAGCGAGTTCCAGTCTCTGGAGGTCATAGGAATAAAAGAGTTGGCGAAAGCGCTTGTTCGACTTTTATCCAATTTGACAGCGAAGGGGTGCTGAGCGTTAGAAAACCGCGTGTTTCTCGTAAAGAGGGCATTAGGGGGGATAAGAGATTTCAGCTCGACTGAACAGACACCGTGATAGTATCTGTAGTACAGGGAAAGGGCAGAAACGGTTCTTCGGTGAGCCAGGGAGTCGAGTGAGTTGGTTAGAGCCGGGTCTCCTATTAGTTTAATTGCTCGCTTCTGAATTGCATCCAGTGTAGCAAGAGAATGCTTGGATGCACCCCTCCACAGATGAGAGCCATATTCGGAGACAGGGACGAATTTGAGCCTTATACAGCATAAGAAGTTGACTGGGAGTATAACAGCGTCTAGACCTAAATAGGAGACCAAGCTGCGCGCTGCAGCTTTAGCAGTGGTTGAGATATGGTCATTCCATGAAAGGTCAGACCCTAGAGTTACGCCTAGCATTGAAATTTTATCCCTGAATTCTAGTGAGTTTGAGTCGAATGATATGTTTGGGAGGTTTCTGTCGACGCGCCTAGAAATAAGGCAACACTGAGTTTTCCCTGCATTGAAGTTAACTAAGTTTTGGGATCCCCAGTTTTTAAGTTTGCACAAGTCTAAATTAATTGAAGAGGCAATGTCTGCACGGTTTTTATGCGATGCAGGGGCGTTATGTAGGGTGCTGTCATCTGCGTAACAATGTACCGGATTGGAGGGCAAGTTTAGAAGGTCGTTGATATAGATAAGAAAAAGCGTAGGGGAGATAACCGATCCCTGAGGAACTCCAGCGTTGGTGTGGAAGGGGGAAGATGATATTCCATCGATGACAACCTTAATACTACGGTCTGAAAGAAAACTTTCGAGCAACTTACAGAGTTTCGGTGCAAGGCCGACGGAGGTCAATTTGGCAAGAAGATTTTTGTGCCAGACCATATCGAAGGCTTTTGAAATGTCTAAAGCTACCGCGAGGGTTTCATTCCCGGCCTCCAGGGTTTTGTTCCAGATATGAGTTACATATGCTAGGATGTCACCAGTCGACCGGAATTTCCTGAAGCCGTATTGCCTATCGTGGATAAATTTATTTGACTCTAAGTGTCGTAGAACTTGCTCGTTGATGGCCTTTTCCATGATTTTGGATAAGACAGAAGTGATTGCTATGGGTCGATAGTTTTTTATGTTGGAAGAATCGCCTTTTTTCTTAATTGGTTGGATTCTGGCTAGTTTCCAGGCTTCAGGAAATATTCCAGAGTTATAGGAGAGATTGTATAATTTGGATAGTATAGGAGCAAGTTCAGGGGCGCACTTTTTAATGAGAATGGCAGGGATATCGTCGGGGCCAGCAGAAGAGTTTTTCTTTAGATTCCGGATGATCTTTAGAATTGCTGGTATCCTGAAAACAGTATCTGACATTATATTAGTACTGGGGGGTATGTGGGTGGTTCAAGCCCTTTGTCGTCCAGGTTTGAGTTGGACGCGAAATATGAGGCAAAAGCTTCGGCTTTGTCGGAGGCGTCAATGGCTATCGAGTTGTCGGAGAGATTGAGAGGGGGAAATGATGAGTTTGTAAAATTTCTTTTTACATACTTATCAAGGGACCAGAATTTGTTTGAACTGCTGGGGCAAGCTGCTAGCCTGTCAGCTTTTTTCTGAATGAAGGACTTCATCGCATTATCGATTGTTTTTTTACAGTGGGCGCGGGCTTTTGTGAGGAGAACGCGATTGTACTCTGATGGTGTCGAAGACCAATTATAGAAAGCATGATTTTTTTGTTTGACTGCTTCGGAGCAAGACTTATTGAACCAGGGCTTGGAGTCCTGTTTTCCAATTACCCGTTTGAAAGGGACAAATAACTCGATGCCCATTTGAATCACTTCAGAGAATGCAGACGCACATTCGGTGGCATTTTTGTTTCTGAAGCAGTAATCATTCCATGGGAAAGAGCCGAAGAAGTTACGCATTTCATCCCAGTTGGCTTTAAGAAAAAGCCTTATTTCTCTGGGCTTTGGGCAGGATAGAGCGGGTTTTACTAAGTCGATATGTGATTTTATTTTAATTAAGTTGTGGTCTGAGTTACCTAGAGGTGCAGAGATACTAAAAGAGAATTGAGATGGGGCAGATGACAGAAAGAGGTCGAGGAGATATGGGGTATCGTTTGGGTTGTCCGGAATCCTAGTGGGGCGATCTATAATTTGGGTTAAGTCACATGAAGTTGCAAATATGTGAGCAGCGTTGCCTTCAGAGGTGTTGTATCTGGAGAATGTCAACCAGTCCTTATTGTGTACATTGAAGTCACCTAGGAAAGAGACTTCAGAATTTGGAAAACGTGAAAGAATTACATTCACACAATTGCCGAGATAATCGAAAAATTCTTTAAATTTTTTATCATTAGGAGATCTATAGATTGTACAGAGAATTCTACTTGAGGTCTTAGTATTAAATTTAAGCCATAAAGCGTCGTAAGCTTTTTTTCTAAAAATCCAAGTCGTTCGCAGGGGATGTTATCGCGAACGTAGCAACAGACGCCGTTATACCGGCGGAATTTGGGGTGTAGAATATATTTCCCGAATTTGAGATCTGGAGTATCGGATTTGTCTGTGTCAATTTGGGTTTCACTGAGGGCCAAAATGGAGGGTCTTTCGTCTTCGAGATGTTGGAAAACGGAAGTTTTATTGCTAAAGAGACCGCGAATATTGGAATAGTGGATGCTCAATGTAGACATGATGTATAATAGAATGAGCGAGAGGGTGTAAATTATTGAATAGAAAGAGAGAAAAAAAGAAAGAAAGAAATCGGAATCACAAGTCTGATCTCAGAAAGATAGGTAAAATCTAGTTTACTGAGTTTTAATAACTTGAGCAGTGGTGTTTCACCGAGCGATAATTAGGTTAAAATTATCTACCACTTAATTATTTAGGTTGTACCTGTAGGGAAATAAATGATATATTATATACTTAATTACTACTTGGGCTTAATAAAAAAAAGAATTAAAATATAAATAAATATATTAATAATAGTTCGTAAAAAAAAATAAAGAAAAAAGAAAAATTATAATTTATAAAATAATTAAACGTAAAAAGGAAACAACATGCAATAATGAATAAAATAATGTTATTATTAAAATTAAAAATTATTTCAAATGCAATGTATTAAAGAGAGAAAGAAAATCAATAGAAATTCGAAACTTATGGTTTGTGAGATGATCCTCTTGTCTTCAAACACAATGTAACGAATTGAAATAAAATAAAAATAAAATAAGTTAGCCAATTATTTGATGGCTAAACAAATAATTACAAATATTAATTAAATTACGAAAAGTAAAATTAAATAAATTATATCACTAGAAAGAGGAATTTTTAACGAATAGTTTGATGTAAAATAATTATTATAAGTTTTGAAAATGTAGTTCATTTGTAAAAACAGTAAAGTAATTGAGCAAATGGAAAACGTGTCTTTGTTTTGCCGAGCGTAGCAGAGTTGCTGATTTCATAAAGAGAAATCAATGTGGTTGTACCTTTGTAAAATTTTCGAAGGGTGCAAAAAGAGATTTTTTTTTGAAGATATTTTAAAGAAATTATTTTTTCATCTATATAAAAAATACTAATTTAAGGTAGTTGTTTCGCGACAATACTAGCAAAAGTTAATGCTAGAGTATATAGAATTAGACAAGGAGGATTCATAATTCATAAGACAGCCGAAAACTTTTTCTGTTTATGTACCACTACTAGCCAATCCCGTGCTCGTTTGACAAATCTGAAAACACTGTCCGAGGCTTGTATATATTTTATCATAGAAATTTCAGATAAAGTACATTATAAAGGGGAGATTTATAAAACAAAAAGTTCTTAATAAGCGATTGAAAGCTGTTGCGACAATGGCTGAAGCAAAAAAACGTCGAAAAAATTACTAAAGTTAACCCACTTTTTAGGTTAAATAAATGCGTTGTTACCAGCTTGTTTTTAGAGTAAATTTTTCATTATTTATTCATTATTATCGCAGAAATTGTGTTGTAACTATGAATTAAAATTTTCTTAAAAAATGTAGGTATTAGTTATTCTTTAACGTTGGTTTAGTTTTTTATACAATGATAAGAAGGGTTTCTTAATTATAATGAAATATGTATGTAAACTTTCCGATATCCCGTATAGTGCAATGTATAAGGGTTTGAAAAACTCTATCTTTGGAATTATATCTAGGGAACTAGTATATTCATACATTTCGTTTTGCCACCAATCGATGCACAAGTATTTAAATAATAATCTGTCTAAATTTCAAAAAAAATCCTAAGAAAACCCATATGGGGAAACAACTACCTTAAATACAAGTTAAATATTTCAAAATATAGGAGTTTGGGAGAAGGGCCGCACTCAAGATTTTGGCAGGGCCACAGGTGACCTTAGTAGCCATTTTGGAGAAATTTTGAAAAAAATAAAAACTACTCTAATAAAAAAATAATTTTACGTCACTTTTTTACATTTGATCAAAACCTTTAAAATCAAGATTTAATAATTATCGGTTCAACTGTTTAGTCGAAAAATTGGATAAGTAGACTGTGACATTTTCTCAAAAACATTTTTTGGGGTTCGTAGTTTGGGAGGGGACACTTGAAAACTTTGAGTATTGTTAAAGTTAAAACATCTACGTGGAATTTTCATTGCTCTTCATATAGAAAGCTTGGTTTATTTATTATAAGTAGAGACCGGATTCCTATGTAATTGCATATTTTGTTTGCCGCTACATACGACCCAGGGGATCATTTATCTATCCGAATCAAGCATCTAGGATACTGTGGGTTAAATTTTATACTGCATATTTGAGTAATATTGAATAAAATTGCATATTGGAGGAATATTTCATATAATTGCATATTTTAAGGATTTTTGGGCAAAATACATATCTTTTAAAAGTAAATTTTCGGAGAAATAAAGAAATAAAACAGGGAGACATTATTTTTTTTAAGGCCTTCTGTAACTATAACCGATTTTGGCCATTGAGTGTTCGTGTGTGTGGAAGTGTGTGTAAATTATTGAAAGGATCAGAGTCGGTCAAATATTTGCATTATTTTATTAGTTTATTTGTACGTCAATATAAAAAGCTTGTTAATTTAAAAAAATAAATAAAAGGAGTACAATACAATCGCGTCTGTTAAATAAAACTAATCCCCCCCCCCCCCCGTATTTTTTCGTTCACATTTTTTGAAACATTATAAATTTATTTTTTTGAGTGAATACTGAATAGGTTTAATATTTTAATTAATTATCTTCCCTATGAGGTTTAATAAGTCACAATTGTGAAAGTTATATTTTCACCATTTAGGACAAAGGAAATTGAAAGGAAATTAATTAAATTTTTCTTATTTTTTCTCTTATCTTGTTTGTTCTTTAAATTAAAATTTTTTTTTTTAATCTGTAAAAATTAAAATTAAAAGAACAAACAAGATAAAGAGAAAAAGAAGAAAAATTTCCTTTCAATTTCCTTTGTCCTAAATGGTGAAAATATAACTTTCACAATTGTGACTTATTAAACCTCATAGGGAAGATAATTAATTATAAATTTATTATGTTGATTTATGACAATGTTCAAGCGGGAGGCCCGGGTTCGAGGCTTGCTAGCATATAAGCTCCCTCACTAATCCTACTAACACTTTACTGATGTGCTGTCTAAATGGGCTGTGTTCCCGGTCACAATAAATAAATAAAAAAAATTAAAATATATACCTATATACCTAATGAGAATTTTTTGCAATTTTTTACGCAATAAAAGTACATATTTGGACACATGGTTTTATTTCTTTCATAGCACTCCTTCAATTATATAGTCTTTTTGTCTTCAATTTTAATTTTTTAGTGCATAAAAAATTTATTTTGCCATCTTTTACTGCATATATTTGCATATTTCAACCTATTCTGCATATTTCAGCAATTTTAAGTCCATATTTTGGCCGTTTTTACTGCATAAAAACCCGGTCTCTAATTATAAGTAATGGAAATTACAATAAGCGCAAAGTGGCTTTGAGCTCGTGTTCTTTCCATATATGCCAAAAATAATGTTAATACTTACTTTTGTCTCTGCAGAAAAGAAAGTCCCAGCTCCATACACCCAAAATCACAGTGCCTGCTGTATATGTAACAATTTTCCAAGGCTCTGTTTCTTCAAGCCAACCATTTATAAAATGCCGGGGACATGTTACTAGATCTGACATGATTGACCAGTGATTCTGAAACAACAGTGAGACCTTTTGTAAATTATTTTATAAATAATAATTTTTACTAAAACGTGTGTGCTAAACTTACTATAATTGACTAGTATGACAGTATTACCGAGTTGACACTGACAGTTGTGCTGGCGCGAATCGAGTCAACAACCTTCAAGGTCAGAAGAAAAACACATATATATATAGTCAATGTTATTTGAAAGGGACCATACGTATAGTCCATTTCAAATAAGATTGACTAATGAAGAAGGTGTAAGTAACACTTATAAACAGAGATGTGACTTATTTTAGATACAACTATTTGAAATACAGATACAAGATACAAAATACGTATTTTCATCTGAAATAATTTTTTTTTAATTTTCATTTTGTATCTTGTATTTAGATACATTCTTTTGGTATCTTAGTATTTTGTAAATACTAAGTTTGCTAAAATACTTTTACTATAATTACCTAAGCATTTATTTACATTACAGCATTCCATCATAAAGATAAAACTAAATGCACCCTTAAAATGTTAATTTATCAACCTATTAAAAGACTGTATGCTCTAGTTACTTTTGCCTGCTGCCGTCGACGAATCTTATTACATGTTTTTAAAGGGCTCTGATTCATCTTTTGCAAGTAGCGACAACACAGGGCTAACAGGCAGCACAGCTGACTTAGAAACACTTCAATACCTAAATAATAAAGACACCAGCCTAAAGAGTTTAAATGTTTATCCTACAATAAAAAAATATTTTTAAAATAAAACACCTGTTTACCGAGTTCCGTCCCTGTGAAGAGACTCTTCTCTTTTGGTGGGATGATAATGAGACCTCATCGAAGAAAAATTAGTAATAAAATGTTTGAAGAACTGGTTTTACTTAAATCTCAATTTAAATCTTAAAAATATAATATTTTCTCACATTTACGCGATTAACGCGATCACTGTTCATAATTAATGTAATAAGCTAAATAAACCTTAAGTTAAGATTAATAAAAATAGGTATGTTTTCTTTCAAAAAGTATTATATTTTAAAAAAGTATTTAGGAAATACGTAGTATTTCAAATCCCATTTACAAAAGTACTTTGTATCTGATATCTCAAATACTTTACTTAAAAGCATCTTGTAACTTGTATTCCAGATACTTTTTATGAGGTATTTTGTATATCTCTGCTTATAAGTCAGGATGGATGTTCGAATTGGGAAAAAGAGGAAGGAATTTCAGGTGTTGGGCCAGAGTCGTAAAGTCCTTTGCAAATCCGTTATGACGTTATGAGTGAATGTCGACAAGCCCGACGAGAGGGGGGAGGGGGGTCAGACAGAGCAGTTACCCCCGGGCCCGAAAGGGGCCAGGCAGCGTATTTCCAAACCCCTGTGCAGTACAGAGCACGCGGTCCGCACGATGCTCTGAATCACTCGGGGGCTTGGATATCGTTTCCGTTGCGTGGCGTCTAACCAAACCCCTGTAGAGTACAGAGCACGGGGTCGCTCGGTACTCTGAATCACTAGGGGTTCTGTATATGGTTACGCTGCATTGCGTCGGACAAATCCCAGTCTGATACAGAGCAACTTTTAATTCTTTGAAGTTTTGACTCTGTTACATCTTGTGGAATAATGTATCTATAATTGTTCTAATATTAATTTTGTTTCATAGATGATCTTCTGTATGTATTCAGCTGAAAAATAAGTTGTGTTTATAGGAAGTAATATGCAATAGCTTAACACATTTGGGCCAATGTTCCCAGAAGGAAACTATTTTTTAAACGCATCTCACAATTTCAATTAATTTAATACAGCGATTTTTTTTTCTGTTAAAGTTGACTATTCTGTAATAGCTCATTATTATGTGATAGCTCTAAATATCATATTTCCGATTTTATATGCAAATGAATTTATGAAAAATGCCTCCTAAACGAATTCAAAGAAAGAAGTATTTTATATTTATTTCTAATAAATATTTGATATATTTTGATTATTTATCATTTTTTATAGGACTTTGTTTAAATTTTATATATCATATTTAGAGTTCAAATCTTATTTTTAACCGACTTCAAAAGGTTCAAAGGTTCTCAATTCGACTGATTTTTTTTATGTTACCTCATATCTCCGCCTATTGTGAACCGATTTTGATGATTTTTTTGCATTTGGTTCAGTCTAGCTTCCGATTGCTCCCGTTTTTTTCATTGGTATTGGACATTTTTTGAATGTTTGTTCAGGCATAACTTCTTTGTTTATGAACCGATTTTAATGATTCTTTTTTTATTGGAAAGAGAGTACCTTAGGGGTGGTACCATATTAATTTGGTCAAGTTCTGAAGATATGATCAATGACGAAATAACGTAAATCTCCAATTCTTATGACCAAATAATAGAAATTATAATAAATAAAATCTTTTATAAAAAAAAATCTTAAAACATTCATTTAAAACCCGCAAACGTTTCGGGAGAATTTCTATATTTATGAATTGAATTTTATTATCATTTTCTGATTCATTCGCCCGACGCTTTCTCTTACGAGATGCATGCAAGGTATTATATTAAGTCACTATTATAATAATAAAATCACTAAAAAGAGAAAAATAAAAATAATTTTTATAAAAAAATAAAACCGACTTCAAAAAACTAAATGCAACAAATAGAATAATAATAACTTAAAAATCAAATAAAATACACTAAAAAGTATAAAATAATTATCTTATTTAGTTACAACTAAACGACGAAATATTAACACGAAATTACTTTTTGAAGTCGGTGCCAAACATATACATTTTATGAATCGCACTCGACGCATCTTACTTAGTACGTTTGGCGGGTACGCTCGCTTATAGGTATAGTTTGTTTGGCACCGACTTCAAAAAGCAATTTCATGTTAATATTTCGTCGTTTAGTTGTAACTAAATAAGATAATTATTTTATACCTTGTAGTGTATTTTTATTTTATTTTTAAGTTATTATTATTTTTATTTGTTGCATTTAATTCTTTTGAAGTCGGTTTAATTTTTTTATAAAAATTATTTTTTATTTTATTCACTATCAGCATTTAAATCATAGTGTTCCCGTATGAGAACACTGGTCTTGAACGATCAGGTATCCTGTTTTTATTTGTTTTTTGGCTAATTAATTTAAGTGCTCCGCAAATTTTCCAAATAATCAAAAAGTGCTTCTGACTTTGAAAAGATTAAGAACTACTGTCTTAAAAGATCCGACGATTCGGCCCTCCTTCAGAGTTTACATCACTGGCTGTTTTTATGGGTTGGGTCCCAAAGCATATTCTTTGGGTCGCGCAGATGAGTCGTTAACCAAATATCTTACTACATTAATTTTAATAAGTTTAAAAATATATTTTTATTTATTCAATACTAATTAAATTAAAAATATCAAATACATTTTTTTTCATTAAATTTTCCTTGGATCGAAAAGTACCTTTCTTTATCTTAATTGTTAAAAAAAATTATATGCGAGATAAAAAAAAAGTCAATATTTTAAAATTGAACAAAATTGCTTAAGTTATGATCTAAAAAAAAGTAAAGAAAAAAAATTGGCTTTTTTTGGGTCATGGCGTGAACATATTTCCTAAAATTGGGTCGCGGCTTAAAAAGGTTAAGAACCACTGGTTTACATGATCAACGATGGAACCTACATGTTTTTATTAATATTATTTTTAATTGCGTTTAATTTCAAAACCTTGTGCATAGAGTTGCCTTGATGATGGCAGGAGTGGGTCAAAAGGATGATTTTTTTTATTTTATTCTGGCTGCAAATAAAATTCAACATTTTTAACTGAATTCAAAATCTAAAATAATATTAATATAGGTCTATTGCTTTTAACTAAAGCAACAGCCTAGGAAAGCTGTACGCTTGTATCTATGCAACCAAAAAGACGCCTATGGATCGAACGAGCCTACCCTTCAGGCGTCCTTGTTAAATGAATATTTTTCATGTTAAAAATTTAACGGCCATCTCCCATAAGCTCATTTCCTATTTTTCTAATTAGTAGTTCAATATTATAGAGTTTATATAATAAAAATATAATAATTATACATTATACTTAAATTATACCCTAATTAAAAAAGAATATATAAATTATACAAAATCAGAATTAGCCGAAATAATAGACATTTTAGCTTCCCACCTCAAGGGTCACCTTCCGAATTTTTCTACCGGGTGTTGCCCAACCGAAAAGAAGAAGCTGGCACCGCCACTTCCCATCGAAGAAGTATTTACGCACTTTCAGAGATACTATTAGGGCATGTGAATTGATGAGTTATAATCAATAATTTTCGCCAGAAGCCTCCTGCTTTGCGCGTAGCACGCGATTCGCCGAATCCCAACAGCTTTTTGCGATTAAATTGTAAAATTCTCAGACCACTTCTGTCTCACTGTTTGTCCTCATGATTTCAATGACTGGAACTTTCGATTGGCCTCCGTTTTTTCGGTAACTTATAATCTCAAACATTCAAGACCCGGATCTCCTTTTCTTCTTGTAATAAAAGGGTCTTTAAAGATCTTTATGGGCTGCGTCTTTTAATGCTCTTTCTTGTATTCGATCTCATTAAAAAAAAAAGAGAAAAAAAGTACTCAGAATACTCACTCATTGCAAAAAAATCGTTTTGTGAAAAATCGTCAATATCAATGTCACAATTTCTTTCGACCTCTCATAAAATTAGCATATTTATTTTGTACCTAAATCCGCCTCAAACAAATTTGTCTTGACTCTATTTTACGCCTATTCAATTTCTTTTTCTTTATAGTGCTCAAACTTGTCCATCTTGAATATAGGGTCCTATCTGTGGAGGCTGCTCTTGAAATTTGCGACAGTAAATTCATTTGGGAAACGTGGGATTAAATAAATACGAAATTTCGCCTCGATTAAACTCTCTTGATACCTTGGCCCATAGCATAAGCATTTTTATTAACTAATGTTAATGTCTAATTAAATTAAATCGAGTTATTAAATTTTCGAGAAAAAAAAATGTTTTTTTTTACGTAATTCGCAAACCCCCTTATCGGTCAAAGTAAAAAAAAACATTCGTCATTTGGTTTATCTCTATTACTTCTAGAGATTACAATATAATAATTAGAAAAATGAAATTTCAATTATCTTGGATAATATGTATAGTTTGCAAAATAAATTATGCTATTCAATTTAAAAACAATACAATTCTTTATTTAATTTTTCTCAATCATTCTGTAAATGTTAGTATCGTGAATTGGAAGAATTTAAAAATAATTAAATTAAAAAAAAATACCTTATTTTCTTTTCTTAGTTTGCAGATATAAAAGTAAATTTAGATTATACCTATATAACTGGTTGTAAAACTTGTCATGCAAATCATTTATTGGTCTTATCAACTTTTCTATTTTTATCTACTTCGATAAAAAGATATTAAATTCGTTTTTTTTTGTTAAATTTGTTTCTGATTATTTTTAAGATGATCAAATATAGTATAAAATAATTAATTAATGTAGGAGACGGTGATAAGACCTAAAATATTGCATGGCTTGATAAGGCGATAAACAATTTTATTACGGAAGAGTAGCTTTGATGAGAGATATTTCTTCTTGTAATTTTATTTTTTATTCAAAATTCAGTAATTCCGGAATCTATAAAAACACATTGGTCCGAAATTCATCCGATTACAGGGACTCTATGGTATCTATAAAACGGCTGATACTATTTTGATGAAATTATAGACAGCTTTAAGGCTTACAAAGAAAAATTTTTTTAATAAAATGCACTAAAAATATGTAGAAGATCCCGATTTTTCTTTGAGTATTTGGAGATTTGTGATCAGAAGCATGTTGCTACTTTTTAGTGCATTTTGATATAAGTATTTTTAATACATTTTGTCTTTGAAATTTGCATTAAACGTTGGATAAGGAAAAACAAATCAAAAGGTATTCGATACAAGAAGTCTCAGTGTGCAAAATTTCAAGCGACACCTCGGTAGAAGTGGGTCCCATTCAATTACATGATTTATTCAGAGAGAGAGAAACCAAGTTCAAAAAAAGCAATAAAAAGTAGTTGTAGACGAAAATTAAATAAAAAAATATTGTAATTAGATAAAGTTGCATGGTTTCACTAAAACCAACCTGAGAAGATTTCCAGAATTTAAAGTATAATAATTTTACTTTTTAGGACGAAACAGAAAATACATTATTTTTCTGAATATTCTAAGTTTATTTGAAATTCTTATTTTACAAGGAAATTATATTTTCAAGTCTTAATTTAGATTTAATGATTTACCTAATGGGTAAAATAATCTATGTAATTATTAAATAAATAAAAAATGTAATTGTTGGAAATAGGTTTATTCGTCTAATAATATTGTCCGGATCAGCGCGTTGCAAACTTGATATGGATCTGCATTTGAGGATGGTCTTTTATCAGTAAAATATCCTTTTTTTCTATAGCAGTAGTTCTCGGTATGGAGATGCTTGCTTCTCGGTCAGATGTACCTAATTAAATATAATGATAGAGTGAATGGAAAAAATAAAAAATTCGATATTAATATATTTAAGATATTTAGGACCAATTAAAAAACAGGCCAATCTGGACAGCGTGGTGGCAAACTCAAGCGGAAGAGATAGCAAAGTGTTTTTTGATTGGAATAAATACCCAAGTTAAAGAATTGTTGTTAATCGATTATAAAGAAAGTATTTCTGCTTTGTCTAGTTCACGAAAATAATTTTTATTTATTTGGGTTGATATATAGAAAGGGCTCCTGAGTTTTCCACACAGGACCTGACCAACTTTATTAGCTTATGAGGGAATCCAAACTCGTTCATAATATCGGAGCCATTTAGCATCAAAATAGGACTATGACAAGGAGATGCAATATCACCCCTGGTTTTTCAATCTTATTCTGGAAAAAGTTATTAGAATCTTAGATAAAGGGAGAGAAGGAATACCAATGAATGGTCTGGATAAAGTGTTTGCGTATGCGGAAGATATTGCCATAGTAGCGAATAGAGAAGAAGGTTTGGTGGACATGCATTATAAAATCAAATGCATGGCCCTAAGAGTTGGTCTTAAAATAAATGCTGAAAATACTAAAACAATGAAAGTGTCAAGACATAACAACAGCTTGAGATGTGAGGAATCTAGTTATGAGTATGGTGATAATTTTGCTTATCTAGGAAAACTTTCGCCAACTCTTTTATCCCTATGACCTCCAGAGACTGGATGGAACTCGCTTCCTGCCACCGCCTTCCCCACTTATAACCTTCAGCTGTTTAAGACTAAGACCCGTATCCACAGATACCTTCGACCCCTGCCCAGCCCATAAAAATTCCCTCTTCTTCTTTTCACGATGGAGAGGTCAACCCAGGACTTTAGGGGATGCAGCTTTTTGGTGTAACTCCTTCTCTCATCATTTTCTTCATTAGAAAAAAACTTATAACTACAAAGAATGAAGTAAGCAAAGAAATTCAGACTCGAATAATGAAAGGAAACTGGTGTGCGGCGGCCTTAATTGGCCTGCTCAAAAATAAAATTCTCTCAAGAAAACTTAAAATTAAAATCTACAACGCCATTATTCGACCAGTGGTGCTCTATGGGTGTGAGACATGGACCATGACCCAATCTGATCAGAAAAATCTAATGTCATTTGAAAATAAGATCTTGAAGAGAATAAGCGGAATGATTAAAGATAGTGTTACAGGCGAATGGAGGCTTAGAAGTGCAATAGAAGTGAGAGAATTAATTAACAGGGCAGCCTTATATCACGAGCTGTATAAGATCACAAAGGCTGGCTTGGGTGGGACACATGGTGCGTGCTGATGAAGATCAAGCTATCAGCAAGATTTCCGAAGCAAAGCCGATAGGAAGAAGACCACCAGGTAGACCACGGTAAAGATGGATGGATAATATAGCCAGAGATCTTGAAGAGTTGGGTGCTGAAGGAAATTGGAAATCTATGGCGTGGGATAGGACAAAGTGGCGAGGCATTATAGAGAGGCTAAAACATTGGAAATGTTTGGCTACAGGAAGTAAGTATATAGGATGTTCACTAACATATGAGCGTCTCAAAATAAGCCTGAATACTAAAATAAAACAAAAACAGAAGGCCTGAAACACGCAGAGAGATAAAAGTGAGACCGGTGTTATTCTTTTCCTGGGTAGCAGTGCCGGCTTAACCGGGGGGCTATTGGGGTCTATAGCCCCCGGCGGTAAATACGTAAAGGGCGCAAAGGCGGTAAACATTCTTATTTTTATTTTATTTTTTGAATAAAAATTTTATATGAAGAATGAAGTATATATATTTGATATACTATTGAATTTTTTTTTTCTCTTGAATAGATTTATCAACGTTTTGTCAAATAATGTTTTTGATTTGATAATATTTTGAAATAAATGGTTTCCTTATTGTAGGTAGAATATCATAGACAATGGAGTTTAAAAGTCTTTCTCAAAGGATAAAATTCTTGTATAAACTGCCCAAAAGATATTTACCCTTCATTACTAATTAAACCTTTTCAAATTCAAAGACCTTTTTAATTCAATACAATTTCCAAAACCCTTTTAGACCTTTCTTAACAATATAATAAAAGTTCTCAACTACCTAGAGAATAAAAACCCAAAAACCCTTTTTTAATTATCCAGAGCTTAAAGGGTTTCCATTCACCCATCCTAAGAAAGCTATTTAGACTTTAAATTTTCAAAAGCTTTTCTTGACAAAGGGTTGAAATTTCTTGACCATCTTAAATTAAAATTCAAGTAAAATAAATAATAAAGTAAAGAAAATTTTTTGAAAAATGTTTTTTTTGGAACTTTTTCAAAAAAATTCTTAAATACAAAATACTAGGTAGGTTTCACATAAATAAAAGATCAGATGCTTGTTTAGCACGACTTCTGATCTTTTATTTATGTGAAACCTACCTACCCTAGTATTTTATATTTAAAAATTTTTTTGAAAAAGTTCCAAAAAAACATTTTTCAAAAAAAATTTCTTTACTTTATTTAATGTTTCACCAAGAACCTTGCACCATTCTCCCTTAACAAAAAAGAAAATAAATAAGTTTAATTCTCAATATATATATATATCACATGACCAAATTAGGGATGTAGTCAAAAATTTAGAAACTCCTCGCAATTATAAAATAACCAATAACATTTAGAATCCCACTAGTTGGATATGCCAAAAAACTATTAGAAATACAAATAAAAAAAATAGTAGTGTGATTTACGTAGTTAAAAGTGATTTTATTTTGTTCGAAGGTTTGGAGCACTCTTGTGTCGTGTTCAAAACTTCCTTCTCACAAAATAAAATATTACTTTTAACACATATCATAAATAACTATTATGTTGGAAAAAACGATTTTTTCGTTGTCAAGAATTTTTTTTTATAATGATATTGATATTTTTATTTATTATAATGATATTGATGAGAGAAGGAGATAGACCAAAAAGGTGCACACCCTAAAGGCCTGGGTTGATCCGTCCATCGTGAAAAAGAAGAGGGGATTTTATGGGGTGGATAGGAGTTGAAGGTACCTGTAGATGCGGGTCGTAAACAGCTGAAGGTTATAAGTTGAGGGGAAGACGGTGGCTGGGAGTGAGTTCCAGTCTCTTGGAGGTCATAGGGATAAGAGTTGGCGAAAGCGTTGGTTCGACTTTTTATCCAATTTGACAACGAAGGGGTGCTGAGCTTTCGAAAACCGCGTGTTTCTAGTAAAGAGGGCTTTAGGGGGATAATTGATTTCAGCTCTACTGAACAGACATCATGATAGTATCTGTAGTACAGGGAAAGGGCAGAAACGGTTCTTCGGTGAGCCAGGGAGTCGAGTGAGTTTGTTAGGGCCGGGTCTCCTATTAGTTTAATTGCTCGTTTCTGAATTGCATCCAGTGTGGCAAGAGAATGCTTGGAGGCCCCTCTCCACAGATGAGAGCCATATTCGAGACAGGGACGAATTTGAGCCTTATACAGTGTAAGAAGTTGACTGGGAGTATAATAGCGTCTTAGACCTAAATAGGAGACCAAGCTTGCGCGCTGCAGCAATAGCAGTGGTTGAGATAGGGTCATTCCAAGAAAGGTCAGACACTAGAGTGACGCCTAGCATTGAAATTTTATCACTGAATTCTAGTGAGTTTGAATCAAATGGTATGTTTGGGGGGCTTCTATCGACGCGTCTAGAAATAAGGCAACACTGAGTTTTCACTGAATTGGAGTTAACTAATTTTTGGGATCCCCAATTTTTAAGTCTGAATAAGTCTAAATTAATTGCACGGTTTTTATGCGAGGCAGGGGCGTTATGTAGGGTGCTGTCATCTGTGTATCCATATCGAAAGCTTTTGAAATGTCTAAAGCTACCGTGAGGGTCTCATTCCCGGCCTCCAGGGTTTTTAAAAGTTAGCCCTGGGCGGTAAAATGTCATAAGATGGCACTGCTGGGTAGTAGTACACTCGAGATTATTAATTTTTGATACAAAAGTTCGTACGTTCCCACCCGCCGTATCATACGCATGGCGTCTAACCATCGACCACGAGACCTACTTTACATAACTATGCTCTTATTTAAAAGTATAGCCAAGAAGATAAGAATAGCAACATTCAGTTTCCCCTTTCAACAATTCCAATGGGATCATTATGACTTGATTGGGAAGGCATAGATCGTTGTACATATAATATGAATTAAGAATGAAAATGAAGGCAAAGCTTTCGAAAATATAGTATAATTATAAAAAAATTTAAAATAATATAAGTACCTATTTTATTATATTTATTTACATCAAGCAGAAAACACCTTCTTTGTTTATTATAAAAATAGATATATTATTTTTTTCTTAAATATATATAATTACCAGAAGAAAATTCATTATATTTTTCCTTATCCCGTCTTTTTAAATCTCTTCCACATTGAGGATCATAAACTTGCATATGACGTAAATGATTTTTACAGAGCTTTGAAATTGCATTTTCTATTTCTCTAAGGAACAAGTTAAATTATTTATTTGATAATTTTAATTTGTTATTTAATTCTTAAGATTAACACTCCCTCTGAACAATTTCCTGAGTGCATTGGTAATTGCTCGTGTTAAGATGAGAAATTTTACATCTAACAAACTTAAAAAAACTTTTACAATATAAATGTGAATACCATAGAGTAATTATAGAGTGGAAGGCTACCATATATCGAAAAAGCGTTCTCTAGCGACTGCAGGGCGAAAACTCTTAGTTCTTAAGAGCTATCCAAAGATCATAGAACATTCAAAGCCTTTGTCATAGATAAAAGATACATATCCTTTATGTTATATATATATAAGCGTATTTTTTACTCTTGATAATGTCACCAAAATTTGCCCCGAATAGAGCTGTTTCCGCCATTTTATTGCCCAGTGGTTTCGGCCTCGTCTCGCCAGAGAGCTCTGTAACTCGTATACGCTAAAATACATTGGCTCCTTATGGAGCCTTCCAGTCTATATTACTCTATGGTGAATTCAAGATTGAAAATAATGCGAGTCGAAAAAGATAGAGATGTGAGGTTTAGACAATTTGGTGTATTGTTTTGAATCCATGCATCATGATTATCCAGCACTTTTAAGAAATATCAACATATGGTCACAGAGGAAATTTCAGAATGAAAACTTAAGGCGAATTCAAAAGGCAGGTTGACCGAAGCTTCGGCTTAAGAAACTTCAATGTGGACAACCTGCTTTGTTTTTGAAAATATTTATCAATGATAAATCAGAAGTACATTTCGATTATTTTTGTAGGCGTTTTAAAACCATGTGTTAAAATGTTTTGTTTTTAATCAATTCCGACTTATTCACAATTAAATTTTTTATATATTTGTTATTAAATTAATACACATATTTAAGTTATGTTTAGTATAGATTCTGAAGGTCAAATAAATTAGACTGAAAACAATAAGACCTAAAATACTAACAATCTTTGAGTACAGACATGATCAACATTAGAAATTACAAAATAATTTGATATCAAAAAATTATTATACAAACTCAAATTTAGAAAATCGATATTTACTTTATACCCTCGTCCTGACGTGTACATAAGGTGGAAAATCCAACAAGCAATTGACTTATGCTCCAATCTTCAGAATCAATTGGTTTGGGATCAAAGGAAATTAAAACACCGAATTCTTCGGCAATTCTTGTCAATATATATCTTGCCATCCACAAATCATCAACGGCTATAACATTGTCTGTATGACCAACTTGTATAGTCCACTAATTATTGAGAAAAAAAAACAAAGTATTTGTATATTATTTTTTATTTCTTTCAATTCTGTAGATTATTAGCTAAAGTTCGCTTCCCCCCCCCCCCCCCCCATTATTTTTTATTTTGTGTGGTTATTGAAAACCAATATAATAGATCTTTTTGTGGCAAAATACATTACTTAAATCTTCTTTCTGGCAAAATATGACTTTTTTTTTTTAATTCAATAGAATGCAAGAAAGCGCACCAGTAAGATGCAGCCCCATGGATCTCGAAAGACCCTTGCATTACCGAAGAGAAGGGAAAGTTGATCAAGTGAAAGGGTGGAGGCTTAGGTGTTTGTGCACCCGGGTTTGGTCGCTTTTCATATTTAAAACAATTTATTAACATAGTTATTAATTATCTAGAAATTCATTGAATTCTCGTGGAAGCTCAGGAGAGGGGGGGGGGGGGGGTGCAATATAATTATATATTGTGATTGATTTCGATTCTATCTCATATCGTTTAATAAAAAAAAGTTTCAATCAAGACTTTGGTCAAATAGAACCGAACAGAACCGAAATGAACTAAACTAAGCCAGTTTGGGCACTTACGTATTAACGCCACCGCAGCTACAAATAAAATTTTAAACTACAAATTTTAACTGAAATTGAGTTTATGGACTGTGATGTCTCTAGTGAGCGCCAGTGGGCGTTGGCAATTTTCACTTTTAGAACTTTTCATAGGTTCGGTTCTATTCATCATCTCGGTTCATTTAGATAAAAAAATGGGTTCCCGAACAAACTGAAAAGTTCGGTTTACGCCAACCTAATCGCCTAAAAACCAACCTGTAATGAAGTTATACGAGCCGAACTGAATATATCTTAACCGAACCGGCAACGAGTTTTACATATTCGAATTTTTTGGGTATTTACTAATAATTTTTTAATTAATATTCATTTTCTAAAAGAATCCGTCGTCAGTAGCGGCGCTTAAAAACCGCCAAATCTGTAGCTGCGGTGATGTTAATACGTAAGTACCCCAATTTGTTTATTATTAGCATTCAAAGAGTTCTTAATTTCATTGAAATAGTTTAAAAACGGATTTTACGAAATTTGCCATAAGAAATTATATTAGTTTTCAGCACTCTCAAATACTTCAGAAAAAGTAAGATTTAATATTTATATATTAAATTTCTTCCAGAACTTAAGTGACTTGATTTAAATTTTTCTTTAAATTGAAGGGTTGGTTTTGTCACAAATATAATAAAACAATAATTTTAATAACTATTTGAATTATTTAATTGATAACTAATTAATTAATATTTATAGTAGGGGAGGTAAATTGCACGCATACCATATAGTTTTCTTAATAGGATAACTTTACCTTGCCTGGATATTGACCAGCTATAGCTCCTTTAAAATCAACTCCAGCATAGAGAGAAGCACGGCCAAGAATTTCAATGATATCGCGAGCCATAGCTCTATCCCCTCCAACTCCGCCATAATAGTGACCTTCTGGTGCTGGAAAGCCCTCTGAGTAAGGCCAGCCATAGGGTCTTTTATTCATGTCAAACATTGTGAAATCTTGTAAAAATCCAAATTGAACTTCGTATTCAACAACACAATCTAAAGCTTCCATAAGGCATCGTCGATAATTCATTTCTAATTCAAAAAATATATATAAATATCCCAGAAGAATAAATACTAATCTGAATAATGCACCTGAATGTTCGCCAGTCGGTTTATAAGTTTCACATAAGACAATTTTATTAAATCCTCTTAATCTAAACGGATCGTCATACCACTCTATCGGTTTCAAAATTATATCAGCATCATCACAAGGAGCCAAATAACAAGCACTACCATCGATTTCAACATTACCAATTTCTAAAATTAAATAGTTTTATAATCTTAATATTATAAATAATACAATAAAGGAAAATAAAGAAAACCTTCTATAGTTTTTGGAACAAAGTTAAGACAATTATCCATGTTACGAAGGTTTTCACCAGTTCCGTCAATCCATACATACACTAATTGAATTTTGCATGGAGGCGTATTAATTTGCATTAATCGGTTAGTGATGTGTTTATCGAAATATGCATTTGGAGAATATTGTAAAGCAATTCTTTTACCAGATGAACTATTCAATTAATAATGATAATGATATTAGTATATCGATGAATATTATATATTTATTTATTCATTCATTTTACTTACATTTGAAAATCTCTTTTAATTATATGAGGGAATTTTAAGAATTTCTTCGAAAAATTTAAAATCGATCGAGCCATTTTGTTTATAATAAATATTATTATAAAATATATTTGTATTGTATATTAATAATCATTATTTGTTTAAAATTATGTGTTGCTATGTAATAAAAATGTTTACCAATATTAACAAAAATTGAATTAATTAAGGTAATATTCTTAAAGAAATATATCCTATTTGAGTTAACATGCTATTTATTTCATCAAGCCTTACATATAAGGGGCCGTCCATAAATTAGGTCACACAGTAAGGGGAGAGGGGTATCTCAAAGTTGTGACAAAATGTGACAGGGGTCCCGCGGATCTTAAAAATTGTGTTGTCACAAAAGTCAAATTAAAAAGATTGGAGTAATTTTTGGAGAAAGAGGGACTGGTAAGTGAAGTTGAGTGGATATTGATGAGGCAGTCCAAAAAAGAAGATAATTTATACTATCTTTTTATTTTTATTCATAAACCGACGTTTCGGAGGCTATTCCCTCCTTCTTCAGGGTTTTGAAAATTCAGTGAAGGAAATCCAATGCGACATTCCCTGTCTCCTCTTTCAGTGGCAGTAACAATAACAATAATTTCCTTCACTGACTTTTCAAAACTCTGAAGGAGGGAATAGGCTCCGAAACATCGGTTTATGAATAAAAATAAAAAGATGGTATAAATTATCTTCTTTGTTTGGACTGCCTTATCAATATCCACTCAAATTAAAAAACTTTCAAATATATTTTTTAGATTTCAGATTATAGTTGAGTTTAATTTATATAAAAATAATTTCTACAATTATTAAATTATAGGGTACCTATAAAAGTGATTGTGTGAATTCACAATACAGGGGGCTCAATGAAAATATGACACAGGGAGAGGAGGGTATAAAAATCTTGAAATTCGTGTGACGTAATTTATGGTCGGCCCACGGGGTGTGAACCGCGATTGGAATTAGGTGTACACTGTCTTTGGAATTAGTTTGGAATTCATTAGATAATCTATTGTCAACTATTGTCTTTTAGTTGGAAATGAAAGTGGAAGTATCTGTACACGATTTTAGGTCGCGGTTCACCCCTCGTCGGCCCATAAATAAAAAAGGCAAAACTAACGAAGTTTTTCTAAAAATTATTTTATTGTTTCATATAAAAGTTAAAGGATTTCTGATTGGAAGAATAAACAAAAAAATAATATACAACTAGTTTCGTTGAAGATACGTATAATGTATAAAAAAAATACTTAAAGAATTAATTAAATATTTATAATATATTTGCAAATAGTCATTAATAAGAAAAATTACAAATATTAGACTATCTTTTCCAGCCACCGCCGCCTCCTCCTCCTCCTCCGCCGCCACCAAAGGAGTGTCTTGCGCCGCCGCCTCCACCACGTCCTCCGCCACCGAATCCTCCTCCACGTCCTCCGCCACCGACTCCACCACGTCCGCCAAATCCCCCTCGTCCACCGCCAAATCCTCCTCGTCCACCGCGGCCGCCACCTCCACGTCCTCCACCTCCTCGGCCACCTCTACCACCGCCTCCTCGTCCACCGCGGCCGCCGCCTCCACGCTTCCGTACAGCTCCAGGTGCTTGAGGTAGGAAATAATGTACTGGCAGTAATTTGGCGGGATCGATATAGAGCTAAATAAACATAATTAAATTTATCAAATATTAAAATACTCGTCATTATTAAATATGTATCTAAATATCAATTGCAAAAAATATATAGTAATTTACAAGTAGAATTTAAGAAATTGAAACAAGATCCCTATTTTTAGAAAATAATTATATAAATAATAATTGAATGCTTCACTTGCCAAATAGATTAACTCCATAAAACATGAGAAATGCGATGAAATAATGTACATTATTACAATATTTATTATTAAATGGCCAAATTTTTTTATTGGTATCCATTGCTGAAGACATGGAGGAATCAACTTAAAATAAAAAATAACAATCGATTCTTATCTAATACTAGAGGAAACGTCAAAAATCCAATGTAGAATGGTTATTCAAGTATTAGATGAGAATCGATCACTTTTTTGAATTTTAAGTCAACATTTTATCTTCAAATCGTCTGGAGTTAGAGCAATTTAAAAATTTCAGGTCGATTTATACATTTTGTTAGAAAACCCCGCAATAGCCCAGTTCAGCTTACATTAATTGCGGGAAAATCTTTTTTCTAGGATCGTTTGGTATGGTGTGGGTATGTCAAATCTAAGTTTGCAACCTCGAAAGTGTGGGGGACAACTTTTTGGTGGTCGAAAAACGTCGAAATTTTCGAACTTTAACCCAAAAACTCGCACTTTTTTCGATTTTTTCCTATTTCAATCATGATGGAGAAAATCAAAAATACAAATTTATTCATCAAAATCGATATTGTCCCATTCAAAGCACTCCCCATCGACTGCAGCGCACTTATGCCAGCGCTTGATCCAATCCTCGGAACATTTTTTATGGGTTTTCGGTATGGACTATCAGAGCCGTTATCGATTTTTACGATTTTAAAAAGAAATTGTCTTTGCATCAACGAGTTTGTATTAAATTTTGAATTAAAAACGGTGCGAAAATGTTGAAGAAGTGTTAGTCTGTCGAAAACAAACTTTTATGTGTGAAGTTTTCGTGAGTCTGTCGAGAATGACGAACTCAGTTGACATCGAAAACCGTCAATAAAATGAAATGATGGGCGAAAACTGTAAATTGACAATTGGTGAGATGGCAGCAAACATCGCTTATGAATCCATTCAAGACATTTTGTTTAAAGATTTAGCTTTGAAAATCCAAAAAGACCGGATTTGTGGGAATCACGTAACGCGGGGTCGAACAATGCTATCGTTATCCGCAACTTTTTGACCAAGAAGGGAACGAATATCATCCAATAGCCTCCGAATTAGACTCCCTGCGACTTCTTCCTGTTCAGTCGACTCAAAAATCGGAACGCGTTTTAGCAGCCAAGTGGAGATAATGAAAAAATCAATGACGGCTCTGATGAACAAACCGAATATAAAACATGTTTTGAGAATTCGACCAAGCGCTGGCATGAGTGCATTGCAGTCAATGAGGAGTACTTTGAAGAAGACAATATCGATTTTGATTAATAAATTTCTATTTTTAATTTTTTGAATAAATTCAAAATAAATAAAATGAAACTTTTTGATCAAGGGGGTATTTCCACTTTTAATAAGTGAAGCGTATAGCTTTAATTGAATTCATTATATAAATTACATGCATGATAAATTGGCGATTCTTTAATAATTATAACGTCATCCCTTTTAACTAGTCAGCAAAGTAGTTCCTCATTATAAAGAAGCTACGTGCCCGCGTGCCCTAAGCGGCAGTCTTACTACAAACAAGGTGCAAACCGAAGGCTCGGTCCGATTATATATTAATAGTTTTTAAGAAATTTGGTGTTGGTACAGTGAAACCTAACAAGTATTTTTTATCCAATAATTTTGAATTAGTATTACTCCATACAAAGGCATTGCGGTCTTTTGTCAGGTTAATCCTCTACCTCCTTATAAATAGTTTATTCTCATTAGTGAATATTTAACCACCATTGTAATCATCACCTGTCCTAACTTCTTTCAAATAAATTTTTTATATTTAAAAACATTTCTTCGATAGTTTTTAAAAAACGAGAATAACATCATCTCATATAACTTATATAAGTATATATGTTGATAATCTTTAAAGAATTTGGTGTCGGTTATAGGTGAAACATTTTAATAGATAATAAGTAAAAATATATTTTTCTAGGTGGGTTTCACAAATAAAACAAATATATGTTTTGGGAATTTTGAGAACTTCACTTATACATTTGTTTCCAATTTTATATTTAGTTTTCTTTTGTAACTCCTGATGATGGGCTCATAACCCGAAATATATATCGAGATAAAAAACTCAAAACATATATTTGTTTTATTTGTGAAACCCACCTAGAAAAATATATTTTTACTTATTATCTATATATGTTGATTTGCATCAGGCAGAGGATAACCTCTGATTTCTAGCTATGAAACGTATAGACTTTACTATCAGTTTAATTTATTTTATGAGATGATAAATAGCAAACAGAAATATAATTACTTTTTCAGACAAAAGCAATATAATGAAACATGAATAAAAATATAATTCATTTGGTGAAAAAATATTTCAAAAAAGCAAAACTTCTAAGGCTCAAAAAATAACAGTTAAAATTACAAAAAAAAATAACATAAAATAAATATTGTATATTTACCTTCTCATTTAGTTTAAAACTTTTAGCATTTGCTTGTTCTGTTATTTTCACACTAACATAATAGTTTCGAGGATTTCCAAGAATTTCATCAACTTTTCCAATCTGTGATTTATTCTCTAAATAAATTGGTGCGTTAAAGAAAGGAACATCTTCTATATCAGCTTTAACAACAAGTTCATCTTCACATGGCCACACGTAATTGCCGAAATATAGGACCTAAAGAAAGAAATATATTTTTAATACAAGAAATAAAAATTAGGTTGTTTTCAGATTTTTGAAGATTAAAGTTTTTTAATATAACTAGATTTATATATTACACAAGTATACCATACATTTTGAATATGGGGACAATATTTTTTTATGAAGAGAAACAAAGAGGACAAAGTTGACCTGTGCTTGGTGCAAATAAACATAGACACATTATATCAAAAATATATGTATATATATTATTTATTTGTTTGAGACTATAGTTCGAAGGCTTGGCCTTCGTCATCAGTCTTTTTAAATTATAAATATTATTTTTCAGGGGTCAGTTTCATATTTCAGATAAGAGCGAAAAAAATTTCAATATCACGTGATACTGACCCCATGAAAAATAATATTTATAATTAAAAAAAAAGTGATGATGAAGGCCAAGGCTTCGAAACTATATTCTCAAACAAATAAATAATATATATATATGTGTGAAGGTTTATTGGCATCAAGCAGAGGACAACCTCTTTGTTTCTCTTTATGAATCAACAAATCTGCTACTCTCGCCAAAACAAAAACTTTTCAATTAAATATTTTTTTAATTAAAAAGATTTAGTTTACCCAGAGTAGCAGGATTGTTTTTTGGTCATTCACAGAAATTACAATTTTTGTTTTTTCATCCTTTATATTAACTTGACCTATATCTATCTATCAATGTGACTTTTGTTCTGTTAAGGTAGTTGTTTCGCGACAATACTAAAAAAGTTAATTCTAGAGTATATAGAACAGACAATAAGGATTCATAATTCATAAGCCCAAAACTTGCTGTTTATGTGCCACTACTAGCCAATTACGTGCTCGTTTGGCAAATCTGGCAACATTGTCCGAGCTTGAATATTTTTATGATAGAAAAATACAATATAAAGGTCGATTTATAAAACAAAAAGATCTTAATAAGCGAATGTTGCGATAATGGCTGAAGTGAAAAAACGTCAAAAAAGTACTAAAGTTAACCCACTTTTTTAGGTTAAATACATGCCTTGTTGACATCTTGTTTTTAGTGTAAACTTATCATTATTATCTCAGAAACTGTGTTGTAACTATGAATTAAAATGTTCTTAAAAAATGTATTAGTTATTGTTTAATGTTGGTTTAGTTTTTTATAACAATGGTAAAAAGAGTTACTTAATTATACTTAAATATGTATGTAAACTTTCCAATATTCCGTATAGTGCAATGTTAAAGAGCCTGAAAAACTCGATTTTTGAAATTTAATATCTCCGGAACTATATTGTTCATAAATTTCGTTTTGCCACCAATCGATGCAGAAGTATTTAAATAATAATCTGTCTAAATTTAAAAAATATCATAAGAAAACCCATATGGTGAAGGTGAAACAACTACCTTAAATTCTGCAAACATTTCTTTATAAAATTGTTTACCTATTCAATTTAAATGAAATTATATAAAAATAAATATATTTCATTATGTTAAATTCAGCAAACTTTTCTCTATAAAAATAATTAAGGCTAAAAAGTAAAAAAATAAATTATATTAAAAAAAAACATGCTTCTAAAAAGTATAATACTTAATCAAAAAGCGTGGGGCACTTTGGTGAAATTAATTAAAAGTACATGTTTCTGCTTGATTATGTATCACATTATTTTGTACTTTTTAGAAGCATGTTTTGTCAGTTATTTTAAAATATAATTTATTTTAATCTCGATTTTTCTTAGTTTCTGTATTTATTTTTCTTGTTCAATTTTCATACTGGATAAGGCCATAGAAAATGCTAACAAATAAATATATTTATATAGAGAAAATATTTCTTTTAATTGTTTTATGTATATAAATATGTAAGTATATATAATTTTTTTATAAAAAACAATCTTCAGACTTTTATTAGAATACCAAACATTTCTGGAGAAATTCTCTCTTTATCAATAAAAATTTGAAAAAATAGTTGCTTTAATAATGGAATATAAAGCAACTATAAAAAAATACATCTTTTGAAAATAGACACTGATACAGATTGTTTTGGAAATGAAATTACCTTGATTAAAAATAAAATTATCAATCTTTAAGAAAAATTATCTTCTAAATATGTCTTAGAAAAAACAGTCAATATCTGACCTTTTTGTATAAAACTTCGATCATTTTCAAAAATCCGATCTTTATCTCAAATTTTAGAAAAAAATACTGATTTTTTCTAAATGATGGAAATTTTAAACAAAAATTGAATTAACAAAAGGTTAAATATGAACTGTTTTTTCTAATATTTATCAAAGATGTTTAGAAATTTTTTTTTTTTAATCAAGGTAATTTCATTTCTAAGACAATCTGTATCATTGTCTATTTTCAAAATAGACAATAATTGTTTTATATTCCTTTCATTAGCAACTATTTTTTTCAAATTTGTTAGAATTTCTATTGATAAAGGGAGAATTTCTCCAGAAACCTTTGGTATTCTAATAAACGTCTGAAGATGTATATAAATATATATATATATATATATTTAAATCTTTTATAAAAAACCATCTTCAGACGTTTATTAGAATACCAAACGTTTCTGAAGAAATTCTCCTTTATCAATAGAAATTCTAACAAATTTGAAAAAATAGTTGCTAAAGAAAACGAATATAAAACAACTATATTGTCTATTTTGAAAACAGTCTATGATACAGATTGTCTTAGAAATGAAATTACCTTGATTAAAAATAGAAAAAAAAAATTATTTTCTAAAAATGTTTGATAAATATTAGAAAAAACAGTCAGATTTAACCTTTTGTTAATTCAATTTTTGTTTAAAATTTCTATCATTTAGAAAAAAATAGTATTTTTCTATTTTTTAATCAAGGTAAACCTTGATTGAAATTTGAGATCGGATTTTTAAAAAAATATTAATTTTGAAAATGATCGAAATTTTATACAAAAAGGTCAGATATTGACTGTTTTTTCTAAGACATATTTATCAAACATTTTTAGAAGATAATTTTTCTTAAAGATTGATAATTTTATTTGTAATCAAGGTAATTTCATTTCCAAGACAATCTGTATCATTGTGTATTTATTTATTTATTTATCAGCTGCTAATTGAATCATTGTCATAATAGAGAAAGGATCTCTTAAACCTATTATAAGTGATGCATGTGAGCAAATGTTATTTTATAAAGATTTCAGATGTATAAATAAATAAATTCAGAAGATGTATAAATAAATAAAATAAGAGCCATAATTGACAGACCATTAATTTGAAAATTATTCATTTAATTAAGACCTAATTAATAGATTGTACTCACATTTTCAGGAGGCCCTTCTGGTTCTCCCCAATTCCTGCCGCCTCTACCTCCACCCTCCACCAGAAAAACGTCCTCCACCTTGAAAGTTAAATTTAATATTAGCATTTCAATTAAATAAATAATTAAATTCGATGTTTTGAAAATTTACCTCGTCCTCTTCCAAAACCACCACCGCCGCCGCCGCCGCCTCCTCTACCTCTAAAAGACATGATTTTGTAAAATTATAAGGTATATAATTATACTATACTCAAGTCCTTAAATATGTCTATTAATAAAAAAAAAATTGAGACTAAAATCAAAGATTTGCTAATATTTCAATTTAAAATTAATATACAAATACATGTAAGTTAAAAAAGGCACATGTTTTGAAATAACATGATAGAAACACATAGGTTAACAAAAAAACAATATGACAAACTTAAAAAAAAATAAAAATATTTAAAGTCACTAAAATTGAGGGAAATATGAAATTCAAATAAACTAATATTTTTATAAAATTTATTTATATTAATATATACCTATACATAATAAATAAAATATTAGTGATAATTTTTTAAAATTAAAAAAGCACTATATACTTTTTAAAATAGAATTCAGCGCCTAATTACCTTCCACCACTAGTAAAATTAAAATTATATAAAAAATATTTTGGAATATATTTATATTTATTTATTTTATTTTATTTATTTATTTATTTTATTTAACAAAGTATACAAACATAGGACCTTAGGTCCCACCTAGTGTTTATACATAATTTAGCAATAATATTTTACAATGTTGGCAAAAGATTTCACAGATATACAAATAAATTTTTGGAGGGGAAGAAGAAAAAAAGTAGAGAAAGATTAGAAGACATAAAGGAAATAAGAGTAAGGAGTATCAGTTATTGGGATCCATAAAGAACGAATATTATTTTAAAAGAAAAAAATATTTATTGATTGTATTTTTTAATATATTTATTTTATTTAAATACATAGCAATATTAAAATTTGAATAAAGGCTTATGTAAATAATATAAATATCAAAAGAGTATGAGTCTCATACTTATACTCTTTGTATTGATAAACATTTTTATGAGGTGATCTCATTAAAAATTCGCATTCTAGATGGCTTCAGTCTTAATTTCTATTTTTATCTTGAATTATTTGGTGTGATAAAAATTAATTTTGAATTTCCTGCGTGTGTGCGTATGTCAAAATAGCGCCCCTGGTGGCCTAAGGACGTGTTGTTGAATTTACCAAAAAACCCTGAGAGTTCGCCACGCCATCTATATCTTTTATTTATTATGAAAGATATTAATTTGCCGATGGTAATAGATTCAAATTTACTAGAAAATCATAAGATGGTGTCATCTATTAAATCACTCAACCACCTTTATTTAAATTATATGGCATGGCTATATGTTTAAATTTAGAATCACTATATCGCGAAATTTTACAAATTAAGATAACAATCTTTGAGTAAAATATTTTACGCGTTTAGTAGTAGTAGTAGTAGTAGTAGGTTTTGATTGGCCTCCACCCTTTCGGGAATTTAGCCACGAGTTTTGCTATTTATTTATCTACAATGCAGCCAACTTAGATTTTTATATTATTTTCTTCCGCAAAGATAAATAGCGCGTAATTCAATTGAATTTTATTCTTTTTTAGTATCTCAATTAAATTTTCATTAATGTTTAACTCCTCTTGTTTAAAAATATCCTTTATCTTTTGTTGGGAATCCTTATATTTTGGGCAATCGTGAATTAAATGGTCCATATCTACAATCCTTAACTCACAATCACAAGGTTTAAGGGGGTCCAAATTCATGCGTATCATATTGATTGGTAACAGGTTGTGGTTAGTCCTTAGTCTAGATATTGTAGTAATTTGTTTTCTTGAATAATTTTCTTTATAGAACCATGGTTTTATGGTGATTTGGGGTTGTATTTTGAACAGGTGTTGTCCTTTATGTTCTTGTGTTTCCTCCCAATAACATTGCCACCGTTCTATCATGTAGTTTTTAGCTATTACTTTTAAATCGTTTGGATCCGTCTTTTCTACGTTGGTATTGTCTAATTTCTCAGATAATTTTGCCAAAGAGTCTGCCATTTCATTACCTTGAATTTTGCTATGAGCCGGGATCCAAACTAACTGTACTTTTTTGTTTTGTGCGCGTAATTTACTAATTTGTTCTATTGATTTCCAAATTAATATATTAGATTTTCTTTCTCTTGTTAATGTTTGAATATTCTTTAAAGAACTTAATGAGTCACTCAAAATTAAAAATTGACTCCCATTTAATTTTTCAATATACTTAGTTGCTTTGTAGATGGCTTTTGCCTCTGCCGAAAGTATAGAGGCTTGATTACATAATTTATATATGCCGCACTTTTTAATACTAGGAATGTAAAACGCGCATCCCGTATTTTCACTTGATTTGCTTCCATCTGTATATATTTTGATGTAATTTGACCATTTCCCATTTATATATTCTTCTGTTAAATGTTTTCTAAGAGCAGGAAATTTTTTAATGGCATAATCTTCCGCTAAATGGGTGTCTACGAGAGGTTTTTGATATAAAGAGTAATAGGGACTTTCAAATATTGCTAGTACTATTGTCTGCTCAATGTTATTGTGGAATTTTTCGTATCTTAGATGACTGTTCATAAGGGGAGGGGAGTTTGTGTTTCTTGGTTGGTTAATTACTATGCTGTATAATTTTGTTATATTCTTACTAATAAGATTATCTTTCACTGCCATATTTTTAATATAATAGCAATCCGCCAAATATTGTCTGCGCATCTCTAGTGGAGGCTCTCCGCACTCCACCAGGAGTGCGTTTGTTGGCGTAGATGTCCTTGCACCAATTGCTGATCTGAGTGCTACGTATTGAAGGGTGTCAAGTTTTTTTAGAAGTTCTCTTGAAGCAGTTGCATACAAGAATGACCCATAATCGATGGTTGATCTTAACAAACCTTTATAAATATTCAGCATGCTCTCTGGATGTGCTCCCCATCTAGTACCAGCTACGCATCTTAATATATTAATGTATTTTTGACATTTTTTTATCAAATACTGAATGTGATCATTCCATTTTAGTTTGTTTTCGATCCACATGCCGAGGAAAAAGTGTTTGTTCTTTATCGGAATAATATTTGAGTTTAGTTTGATCTGAATTTTTAACGGAGAATCTCTAGCAAAAATCATCATTGAAGATTTATTTGGATTAATGTTAATGCCTATTGTTCTGAAATGCCTTTCGAGGTTGTTAATTGCCAGTTGGAGAGTATTTTTTATTTCTGTCGCGGTGGAATCCTTACTGTATATGACGATGTCGTCCGCATATTGTAACAATGAAATAGTCGGTGGTATTGCTAATACGATCTCAGAGGTGTATATAATAAATAACAAAGGGCTCAAAACTGAACCTTGAGGAGTTCCTAAGGAGGTTATTCTGGAGTCTGAATATTTTGTTTTGTATTGTACCTTTATTATTCTGTCCGAAAGAAGGGAATAAATAAATCTTACAGTCATCCCGGGTATACCGAGTTTTAATAATTTTTGACAAAGAATGCTGGGGATTACGTTGTCATAAGCTTCCTGAAGATCAAGGAATATGGCTGCGGTTTGTTTGTTTTCTCTTAATTTTGCTTCTATATCGGTTGTTAGTAGTGTTAAGTTGTCTATTGTAGATTTTGACTTGCGGAACCCAAATTGGAAAGTAGGAATTAATTGTTTATTTTCTATATAGTGTTCGATTCTGTTTCTTAAAATTTTTTCCATGGTTTTTAAAAGAGTTGAAGTTAAAGCAATTGGTCTATAAGATTCTGCCATTTTGGGGTTTTTACCAGGTTTTAGAATTGGAACTATCGTTGTTTCTTTCCATTCGGGAGGTATGGAATTCTTTTGGTAAATATCATTTAGTATATCCGAAAGAACGTCTATTGCTTTTTCTGGTATATTTTTTAGAAGTTGAGGGGGAATTTTGTCGGGGCCAGGTGCGGTATTTTTATGATTCTTGAGGGCTTGTCTCACTTCTTCATTAGTAATTGGGTCAGAGATAAAATTTTCATTGGAATTTTCTATTTGAATATCTTTTTGATCTGGACATATGTATGGTGGAGCTATTTTTTCAGCGATTTGTTCTAATAAAGTTTCAGTTATGTTTGGGTTTTCTAAATCACTGTGTGTGTATGCTTTTTTAAGTGCTTTAATTCTTTTCCAGATATCTGTAATAGGCGTGTCTGGGTTGAATGATTCCGTGTATTTTTCCCAGCTTTCTTTCTTTTTTCGTTTAAATAATTTTTGAGTAATTTTATTTATTCTATTATATTCTTGAAAATTTTCCAAAGAAGGTTGTTTCCTAAATTTATTAAATACTTTAGTTCTGATAATTTTTTGTTCTTGGCATTCACTATCCCACCAAAACGTGATATTTTCAAATGGAATGATTTTCGAAGAAGGAATTGAAAGATTTGCAGCGTTCTTAATTGTACTTGTGAATTTGGAATATTTTGAAACTGGATCATTATACGTATGCTGAATTTCTGAAATTGATAAATTTATATGCGATTGGAATTTTTCCCAATCAGCTTTAGCTAGCCTCCACGGAGAACGGGGAAGCTTTTTTTCAGTTGATGAAGAATTTAGAGATATTTGAATTAGAATCGGAAAATGGTCACTGCCTATGGATGTATTCAGAATTTGCCAGTTTATTTTTGGTAATAGTATAGGAGAGCAGAAAGTGAGATCTATCGCAGTAGGGGAACAATGTGGTTTATAAAATGTTGGAGAGCCGTCATTTAGTATTGAAACTGAGTTTTCCACTATTGATTCATACAATTCATTCCCATGTCGATCGGAGGGCTGGTTACCCCAAGCAGGATGGTGAGAGTTGAAATCACCACAAATAATAAATGGGGAGGGTATTTGTTTAAACAGATCGCTCCACTCTGTTCTTGCAATTTGTACTAATGGGGGCTTATATACACTAACTATTGATGTTACAAAATTCTCTATCTCAATGCGGACTGCAGTAATATTACAGCCTGAAAAAATATTGTTAACTATTAAATTTAAATTTTGAAAATGTATGCTATTTTTTATTAGAATGGCAACACCTCCTCCAATAGAGAAGGTTCTGTCTTGACGGGTGCACAAATATCCTCTTATACGGAAATGTTGATGGGGCCAAAGCCAGGTCTCAGATACAGAAATAATGTCTATGTTATTAGCCATTACTAATTGTTCTATTGATTCTTTATTCTTCCATAAAGATCTTGCGTTAATCTGTAAAATTTTGAGCTGTGAATTCATTATTAATTTGTGATATGATTTCTTTGAGAATTGTAAGGATGCGGGTTGTGACTGGGATAGAGTTTGGGTCATTTAGTTTGGGAATTATATCGTCTATTGACTTCAGAATATTATTATAGTTTTGATTTTCAGTTTCTTGGAATATTCTCTTCTTTTTAATTGGAACGTCCGAGTATTGGGGCATTCCTCCTTTGAATATCAAGCAATTTTCGACGCCTTCTCTATCATATCCTGGTTTTAAATATTTGGTATTACTTTTTTTGCTCTCCCTTTGTGTATTTGACGTTTTAACTAATTTAGGCAAATTTTGATCGAAACTTACAACTTTTGCATATGTTACTTTCTCCCTTCTTGTGATTCTCAATGCTTCAGCTAATAGAATTTTTTCATTGGCAGCAGTTTTCCGCGCCTGTTTTTGTATTTCCCTCTCCCGACATGAGGGGGATGTAGATAGATGATTTTCCTTGCAGAATAAGCATACTGGGGAAATTTGATTCTGACAATTTTTAAGTTCATGGCAGCCCTGGCACGCGGGACATCTAAACTTGTTACTCCTACACACTCTAAGGGTATGGCCATAGAGTAGGCACTTTGAGCATTGCGTAGCCTGAGGGGTATATGGAAAAACTTTAGTCGCATATGAGTATATAAAAAGCCTGTCCGGAAATTTACCTCCACGAATTGTAACAATTACCGACAGTGATGGTTCATAATTTACTACATTATCTTTTATTATTTTTCTGTTTAGCCTTCTTACATTTATAATATGCACTTGATTTTTTAAATTTTCTATAATCTCCTCCTCTGTTATGTCTATGGGTATGTTTTTAATTACCCCTTGCGTTGTAATACTATTTTTAGGTATAAAAGCCTTCAATTTTAAATCTGTCAGGTTTACCTTTAAAAACTGATTTGCCTTATTCATCTCTGCGAAAGACATTAAAATCGAGTTTCTCGAAATTCTTTTTATTTCTGTGGGTTGGGGTAGGTTATTTTTATGGATTAACCTACCTAGAGCTAGTGGATGTAGATTTCCTACGTTGCCATCAATTCCTGAAATTATTATCTTGAAAGGAGGAAGGTCTGTTATAATGAAACTAGTTATTTGGTTTTCATATATTTTTTTATTTATTTCCATTGTTTCGGACTGGATACTCAGAGGAGAAAAAGGAGGGTGGGATTCGGACGAGGACATATAATTATCATCACCCATCTCTGAATCAGATGTTGAGTTTAAGGATAAGGATGATGTTGGTGAATTTATACCATTTGGAATTATATCGGATTGCCGGTCGGGGGACCCGAGCAGATCAGCCATGTTGGCTTTGCCCTTGTCCCCTTAGGAATGTGTGAGAGGAATTAATAAGGATTTATCTTACCTTATTTCTTCTTTATAATTTATTTTAAACCCACTACTTACTACTACCACCAACCAAACCTCTTTCAAAGTCAGAATATAAGTCATTTAAATCATAATAAACACACTGTTAAAATTTGAAGACGATTTAACACACCAAACATTAAATAATTCCAATTAAAAATGGATTTTTTTAGATATGGTGATTGGGAAAGGGTCTCTTCTTCTTCTTATTCTTCTATATAGGTGTGAACACCTGTTCTCCAACATATTATAATCAGTCATCAGGGTCATAACTCTCTTTCCATCGTTTTTTTGGTCTTCCACGGCTTCTGACCCCCTCGGGACGGTTTTTTGACAATATTTTCGGGAGACGGTCGTCTTGCATTCTGTCTACCACATGGGCAGCCCAGCATCTTCTTCTTACATGAACCCAATCGACTATGTCCTGAAGACCGCTTATTTTCCTAAGGTGTTCGCTCCGGATTTTGTCATGTAGGGTCTTCGAATGGATGGCTCTTACAACTCTCATCTCAGTTGTCCGGAGAAGCTGCTTTGTAACGGTTGTGTCTGCCCTGGACTCAGCTCCATATGTTATTATCGGGCGAACACAGGTCTTATATATCCTAATTTTACTTTCGGAAGACATAAACTTATTTTTCCAGACTAGATTGGATAGGCAGCCCGAAATTTTTGCTCCTTTGATGACTTGCGAAGTTACTTCTTCTTTAAGGTTTCGTCTGCTAGAAATCTGAACTCCCAGATAGTTAAAGCTTGGGACTTGTTCAATTGGACTGTTGTTGATGACTAAGTTACACCTAAGGGAAGCTTTTGCAATCGTCATGCATTTTGTCTTGGTGGTAGAGACTTGCATGTTAAGCCGATCGGAATTTTCAGAGAATTTGTCCAGGAGAATTTGAAGGTCCTCTTCGCACTCCGCCATCAGGACCGCGTCATCAGCATAGCACACCACTGGCAAAGTGATTTCCCCCAATTTGTAGCCAAGGTGTTCAGGTAGATTTTCGATAATATCGTCCATTATCACGTTGAAGAGCATAGGACTCAATGAATCTCCCTGTCTTACTCCACTGAAGATGCTAATAGGTTTTGTTCTCTCGCTATTGGATTTGATGTAAGTCGTGTTACCTGTGTTTAGATCTTGGATAATTTTTAAAATTCTTGGAGGAACGCCTCGCTTGAGAAGGCACTCCGTAACATCCTGTAACCTTACACGATCAAAGGCTTTGGAGAGATCGACAAAGCAAAGATATGCTGGCCTGTTAAACTCTATTGCCTTTTCAACTAGTTGTCTAATGATGAATATGGCATCTGTGGTGGATCTGTTCTTTCTGAACCCCTGTTGTTCTTTCTCTTGGCGAGATAAACTCTAAAAGAATGTTTAGGATTATTTTAGAGAATAGTTTGGCGGTAGTATTCAACAGGGAAAGGGTGCGAAAATGATAATTATTTTATTTTTTCATTGAAGGACTTTCACCATCTTGATGAAAAACTAATATTTGTTAGAATAATATATTCAGAGTAACTTAAAAATAATTGAAATTATTTAATTCGTAGTTTTGATAAAAAAAGAAATTGAAATAATTTTGCTGTTTAAATTTTTTTTTTTTTTTTTTTTTTATAAATTTTATTAAACCAATTATTTTACATGAATTAATGTATACATTGTATTTTAGCTTCGACTCCGGAGATTATTCTCCACCATCGAATGCCCTTGATCATCTTTTAGTCCTTGTTTTTAATAAGAGGAAAAAACTAATTAAAGAAAAAAACCTATTTTCCGATAATTATTCCAATTCCATTATTAACCCTCCTTCATCCGCTGTTTAAATTTAATACACTAATTCAATATATTATAATTTAAGTCATATTCACTTGTCGAGGATATATTTTTCACGTTTGAAACGGTGAACCGTAACATTTTGCCGTTTCTAAGATCTCGAGGGATCTTAAATTACCTTTCAATTTATATCTGAATGTTGTAATATTTTTGTATTTAATGTTTTGATGACCAAATGTTCTAACGGACAAGGTCAATTTCAATAAATAAAAAAAAAAAAAAAGAAAAAGTAAGTCATATTGTCCCCATTATTAAATAGTATATTATACGAAACGTATATAATGGTGTAACTAAGGTCCCCTCCCTTCTTCCGCCTTAGACCCTGGGTGCGCTCCCTTTCCAAAACCCCTATATTTTGAAATATTAAAATCGTGTTTAAATGAGTATTCTATAGAGAGGTGAAAAAATTTAATTTCTTTAAAATTCCTTGTAATAATCTCTTTTTCACCATTCATTAAAGAATTTTTTATCCAAAATCCGGACTCTTGGCTTACAAAGCCTCTAGTTAAATTGAAATTTTAAAAAATTCCATATTTTTCAATATTCAAAAAAAAAATATGTTTTTAATTGTTATACAAAAAAATATAAATAAAATAAGGTTTGAAAATGATTTTCCTCCAATAAATAATAAAAAAAAAAGTTTCTTTTTGCCGAGAGTAGCAAAATTTTTATTATAAATTAAAGGAGACAATAAAAGATTGTGTCTTCTGCTGGAAAAATATATTTTTAAATTTATTTACCATATATCGAAGTATAGTTTGGAGGGCTTTGCCGTCTTCATCATTACAATTAATTCACAGGAATTGATATAATGAAATAAATTTAAAAAAATATTTTTCCAGCAGAAGACACACTCTTTTAAAGAGAATAGTTATTTACGCTAGAGACGCGTGTTATAAAAAAATTAAGAATAAACTTAAATATAAATGATTGATTTATGACTATATTATAAATACAACGCCTTAAAATTTGAATAAAAACAAAGAAATTTCAAAAAACAATTATTGAACCAGAAGTTCTAAAGCTGGAAAGCACAAATCTAATCAATTCTTCAAACTAGAAACATAAATGTTTTATAAATAAATTTATAATTTTTCTCGTTAATATATCAAAGAATAATTGGTATATTAACAAGAATTGTTTTGATCGCGCTTTTATGAAAAAGATATATATCGCGAGACTACTGCGGTTTAAGGTATTTGAGTCTGCGGGGTCTTAAGTCTGGACCAAGAGAGAAAAAGATATGATCCATTTAGCTACAATCCAACGTCATTTTGCGTATAGCCAGCATGACACTCGGATGGATCACCAAATGAATTTGAAATCTAAGATGTTATATATTCAATCTTCCCAGTCCAGAGCGCCCGATCTATTAGCATGTATGTTAGTTGCTTGCCATTAATTAATCGTATGTTTCCTACATTTGATTCAATCGCGAATCAAAATGTAGGTTGATTTTGTCAAATAATGGTTGAAAATAATATCTGAACTTATATATTTCTAACTTGAAATATTGATGTTAAATAAATTTATAATTTTTCTCATTAATATATCAAAGAATAATTGACATATTAACAAGAATTGTTTTGATCGCGCTTTTTTGAAAAAGATATATATCGCTATACGCAAAATGTATTGGATTGTAGCTAAATGCATCATATCTTTTTCTCTCTTGGTCCAGACTTAAGACTCCGCAGACTGCAATAGCCTCAACCGCAGTAGTTTCGCGATATATATCTTTTTCAAAAAAGTGCGATCAAAACAATTCTTGTTAATATGTCAAATATTCTTTGATATATTAACGAGAAAAATTATAAATTTATTTAACATCATTATTTCAAGTTAGAAATATATAAGTTCAGATATTATTTTCACTCAATATTTGACAAAAAATGACCTACATTTTGATTCGCGATTGAATATAATGTAGGAAACATACGATTAATAAATGTTTTCGTACAAGAACGAACTTTCTACTACTTTTCGTTCTCAAGTTTTCATGGTTATCTGAATTCATAGACAGACACATAGACAAACGAGAAAATCTCTTAATTAAATAAAAAAATATTGTATTATTCATCAATTTCCATAGCACATGCTCGTAGCTTATCCATGATATATTCGACGGGGAGAGTAGAGGCGATTCTCTCTCTTTTTCTTCTTTTCTGGAAAAGGAGAGCGGGAAGTGTTTCACTTTGAGGCCAATTTCCCCTACCGCGCCTATAGAAATTTCCACTTCGAAAAAAATTAAAAATTGCATGCCTTCTATGCGTACTGAGTAACTTTCTGTGTTCATCATCGAATTCAGCCGATTTGCAAATTCAAGTAAAACGAATAACTTGCACGTAAAGGTCAATATTTGTCGGTGGCAATGTTTCTCTACATTCTTCTTTCGTCGGCTGCTTCCTTCGCTGGCGTTCCTGTGAGGCTGTTTCGGGCTCACGCCCCTCCCTTCTTCATCCCCAAGCATTCCATTTGGGGGGTATTCGGGGCTCTTCTCTATTTATGAACACGGAACTATGTAATAATCTGAGTTCGGGCGGTGCGGGATTTAATTTCGTCGGACTGATTTCACGCAGTTAATCATTCGGAAGCCGCACCCCTCCCCCTCTACAACCCCTCGAGCTTCCACCCTGTCTAATGACGAATTATTCAAGTCACCCTGGATCTGCCCTGCCATTAGAAAATCCTTCTTCAGATTTAATCTTTAATCTTGAAAGATTTTTTAAATGAACCTGAAACTTTACTAGTCTTTTAGTTGCAAATTAAAGACTACCATAAATAAACTTTATTTGAATACGATTCAAAATTATTCAAATACTTTACTTACTTAAATCAATCGATTAGCATTTTACTAATCTAAGGGAGCGTTTTTGTTTGAACTACAATAAACGAAAAGAGCGACGATAAAAGTAGTGCGAAATTTATTTTATGTGTTGCTTACATTGCAACTGTGTTAAACAATAATTGCCTCGTAATATTTCCTATTAAATTGAAATAAAATAAAAAAAAAATGACCAATTCTGCAGAAGAAAATACAGAATTTTTTGGACCATAAGAAGAACTCCTATAAATTGAAAATTCCATTTAAAATTAGATTAGGCCCGAATAAAAGGGTAATATACATTCATACGTACGTACATAGGTATATCCATTCTCACAGATTAAATGAAAAATTGCACTTTTTGGGCTCTGGACGAAACCACATGTAATTTTTGGCAAAGCTGTAACTTTCTAAAATTCAACCTGATTGACTACTACAATTTGTATCTTTCTTTGAGACCATGAGTTCCTTAGTCTTTACCTGAGGACCCTTTGACGTCGCGTTTGGGGTTGGATAAAGTAAAAAGTAATATCACAACAATAAAATGGAACTGAGGCAGCAAATCGGAAAAACTCGAATGTTTATATGGTAAACTCTACATTTTCTATTCTTTACTTATTTAAAGCTTATTGAAAAATTATCCTTTTCATACATACTTGATCGCTTACATGCCATAAGGCCTGAGCATTCCATCGACTGGACTCGCCTAGCTCTTACGCAGCTTTCATTCTTCTGCGCTCAATTTGTTGCCTAAATACAGGCGCACAACGTCATAAATCAAGTTCAAATTCAGACTACATTTTGATGATTTTAATTAGTACAGATATTTATTTATATTTTATATTACAATATTTTTCTTATACCTGCCAAAAATATTGAATTAGTTAAATCTCTCTAAATGCAAAAATAATTCAAATTCAAGTTCGATTTGGGACAAGAGCTAGAATATTCAATTATGTTTTCACTGGTGATTGTAATAGATAAAAGAATTGACTATTGGGTGATAAAAATGAAATGAAAAATTATTAATCTTTACGCTGACCAATGGGTGAAGTTCTCCAGGAGGCTGGAATATTGATTTTAGTCAAAAATTAACGCAAAAATAGTGAATATTTTTTTATGATATCAAAGAAATGGAGATCTTAAGTGAAAGTCGTTTCAAAGAAATCCCACCGTTATATTATTATTTTTTCTCTCTCCTTTTGAAGGAGCTTTGTTTACTATATATTTGCTGTACACAGCAAAGATAATAGCTTCTATGTCATTGTTGAGGGAAGATTCAGGAAGCTCCGGACTGTCGCGCACGTACCCAGCAGTACAGTCTTCTACACCATTATTATTACAGTACTATGATTTTACGTTTTTACTGTACCTAGGTTTTGATTCATTCCGAAAAATAAAATTTTTAATATACACATTTGTTTAAATTTTGAATTAGATATCGTCGCCTTAGAGTGTAAACCGGCTAACTCATAACAAGGATATTTTACAGGGCAGAGAAAAACATACAAAATTTAATATTGTTGTTATGGAAAGAAACTATTTTTCACATTTTTTCTCTACAACTTACGATCGTAATTTTTTTTCTTTCGAATAGTATTAATATGTCATATATGATAAAAAATGGATTTAGCAGGTTTACACTCTAAGGCGACGATATATGTGGCACACCATTATGTTTTTCGAGCCTAAAGCATCTAATCTTCTTAATCCTTCCCTGTATTCATGTATTGATGTTGTTATTTAGTTCAGATTAGTAACGGGCAAGTATAGGACTAGCTAAACTAATCACTTAGCGTTATATTCCATTGGAATTGCCAACAGTTAAATATTTGAATGTGATAAAATAAATATGAACGTACTTTTAAAAGAATGAAGATTTTAATATTTAAGGAATTTTTAATATCCCTTTTTTGATTTGTTTTTGATTTTAAATAATCTTCTAAAAAAATGAAGCCACTATTATTTTTTTATAGAAATACGAATTATTCGTTTATGAATAAGTAATTCCTTGGAAGAGAAATATGCCAGGCCTCCTTTGATTTGAAATTCCTTCTCCCATAAAATGACGACGTCGCAAACTGAGTTTGATGGCTCGGAATGTGACTAATAGACTAGCAAAGAGAAGGAAAGAAAAAGGTCCACCCCCCATTGAAAAAAGGGGAGGAAAACATTTCACCGATATGAAAATGCAAAATATCATTCAAGAAATCTCTCAAATGAGCTCAATTTATTCCTCTAGGAATATTTATTTGATTCTTTCTAAACTACTCGTATTTCAATGCTGGAACTTTTTTATCTCGTATATAATGCATACTTCAAACAATCTAATCCAGTTTGTGGCTATTTTACTGTTTTATTAACAGGAATGGGCAGTTTCATCACCTTTGGGGATCTAGTGACCAGTTATTATATTTCCATCTTAAACAACTAGTACAAATACTAATTCCTCAATTTTGAGGAACTAGTTAAAATTACAAGAAAGTTTCTTTTTGACAAAGGTAGCAGAATTTTTATGAATTAAAGGAGAGACATCAATTCTTGTGAATCAATTGTAATAGTCTGATGAAGAGGGCAAAGTCCTCGAAATTATAGTCTCGTTATAAATAAATTTATTTTTCCAGCAGAAGACACCCTCTTTTATTGTCTCCTTTAAAATTAAATGCCTTCTAATCAAGCTAGCACGGGTTCAAGCCCGACTCGCTGCAAATATTTACTGGCTATAATCTGATCTCTTCAGTGGAAGACAATGGATAACCACCCCTGTGAAAATTTTCCCCAGGAAAATTACAGTGGAGAGGATACTCTTACGCTTGGAATTGAATATGGCACTTGAAGAAGAAGATGATAAAATTACATGTTACTGTAACTAGTTATTAGATTAAAATATATAACGGAGGACGATAGAAAGTCAGGTGTAGTATATAAAATACCCTGATCTTGTGGAAAATCATATATCAGACAACGTCGGAATATTTGAAGAATAACTCAACACATTTCTGACTGTAAAGTGTCTAATTATTTAAAAAAAAACTTCTTGATCATCATTTTGATTTGAATCACTAATTCGAATTTGAAGATAGATCTTATAATAGATTTTGAACAAATATATTTCAAAAGAATCATATGGTCAAGTGAAATAATTCACATTTCTTTGAATAATTTTAGAACGAACACTCAAAGATTAATATATATTTGAGGTATGTGTGTATGTTTATTTGTATCAAGCAGAGGACAACCTCTTTGTTTCTCTTTATGAGACAATATTGAATTTTTTTCAGATCGGTACTCATATCTAATTGTTGTTCTAGAATCTAGAATATTCAATCAGAAAGTTTGGAAGTAGAACATTTATTTCTAATGCAAATGGAGTCGAAAATAGGCCAAAATGATGATTATTTTTTCGGAAATATTGAAATCTAGTTCCATATTCAAAATTTAAAATTAACATTTTTATTTTTCGAAAACTTCACAGAAGATTTTTGAATTTCTTAATTTGAGAAAAATATTATTAGGTCAAATTCTTGTCTGTTTTCCAGTATCTACATATAAAAATCAATGTTTTAAGAAATCTAATGACTTTATATACACGGGTTGGACAGCCCTGGTTTAAATCGAATGGGAATAAAGAAGGATATTAAGAATGATAATTTATTTTTTAAAAAGGTCACGGATATAATAATCCCTGACTTTCCATTATCTATTAACATGTAAGGACGTTCAAAGATCTAAAAGACAAGTCCTGACAAGTTTTAGCCCAGGAGAGAAATTATTCATTAATTGTGATTGTTCTAGAAAATCCCAATTCCTTGTCTCCTTGTACTAGAATGATATAACTATACACTTGATTAGTGTTGTAGCATATAAATTATTGAAATATTAAATATTTTAGAAAATGAAAATATGAGAAGAGTAATTTTCATTATTTTTTTTTATCTTATATAGTTGAGCTTATAATTTTGCTTTTACTGAATTTTATTCTTGAAGAAATTTTCACCTATTATACATATGTAAATTCATATTTCGAAAAAGGGAATAAATATATCTTTACATATAAATCTCAATGTTTTAAGGAAGTTTCTGATTTTATGTTAGGCGGCACTTATTGCAGTTCTGACCGCATGTGGCACGCGGGGCACGGTTTGGACAGTCCTGTCATAAACAATTACAAAGACTCTTTTAATTTCAAATTAGACACACATCGAATTCTTTAACTTTTGCCGAGCCTATTCTGATTTGATTTTCTGAATCTAGAGTTTCAATCCTTCAGAACTAGACTCCAAAAATAACGACTTCTATAGTTCAACTCGGTACCTCTTTATAGTCAATCATAACTTTTAGGGATAACACTTTTTTGCATTTTTTTTCATTAAAAAAAACTATAATTTTCACATTTAAAAAATCTCTCTTATTTATTTTATTTATTTTTTCAACTCTCGCAGAGTCAGGATTCATTTTTTGCTAATTAATCTTATGGCGCATAAGTCGCCGAGTTGGTGATTTTCATTTTATTAAAATCTAGACTCTAAATCTCACGCCGCCATAAGCGTTGCATATAAATGATGCGAGGAAATCCGTAATTTTTAACGACTTTAATCAAAATTTCGCCGTTGCTGTTAATGACCGTTGCGTCGCCCCTCTTTAATTCACGCCCAGGCGTTTCGAATAGAATATTTAATTATGTGTTTGCACTGGTCTAGAATGGCGTCGTTGCTTTTGTTTTTTGCTTTGAATGGACCAAACCTCCCTTATTTTCTACCCCGGTCTTCTTCACTTTCTATATTCTTTATTAGTGATCTGGGAATTTATTTCTGACTGGACAATCATCTTTTAGAATAACCACTAGGAATAATAATAATAAAAATATTTTATGATTTCTCATTCTAGGTCAAATTTAATTTTAATTCTAGAATTTCTTTAAAAAATTGAATTTTTTTTACAATAATCATACAAGAAGAAGTTGCACCAAAAAGGTACAACCTCTGTAGTCCGCTGTAGACCCTTGTATCGTGAAGGTAAGAAGATATTTAGGGATTGGGTAGGAGTCGAAGGTATCTGTGGATGCAGGTCTTGAAAGATTGAAGGTTATAAGTTACTGGGAAGACAGTAGGGGAAAGAGACTTCCAGTCTCTAGATGTTATAAGGATAAACGAATTGGCGAATGCGTTTGTTCGATTAGTATCCAATTTAAGCGCGTAAGGGTGTTGAATCTTAGAAAATTGCGTATTTCGCCCAAATGAAGCCTTTGGAGGGATCATTGATTTTATCTCGTCAGAACAAAAACCATGGTAATTTCTATAAAAAAGAGAAATCGCGGATACAGTTATAAGATGGACTAGGCTGTCGAGAGTGTCAGTTAATGCAGGATCTCCTATCAGTCTGATAGCCCGCCTCTGAATTGCATCCCAGGTATTAAGAGAATGCTTGGAGGCTCCTCTCCACAAATGCGAGCGATATTCGAGACGGGCGAATTGATGGAAGGACAGCCCAAGTATAACGAAAGTACATATATTCAGAATTAAATCATTTATTGAAAGCTCATTTTGACTCTAATTAAAAATTTACATGAGTCTTTCTTACTTCCTCAACGTTTATGGTAAAAGGATCAACGAAGTAAGCATCACCTGAAGGAGATGAAAAGAAGATGGTTAAAAGCAGAGGGGAGGGGTAGCTTTACCCTCGGGGTCCGGCCTCTGAATGGGACATGGTCGCATGGTCGCATGGTGCACAAGCTTTCCTGAATAATTTTAACTAGAATTTAATAAAAGAAGTGGCCGCTGAAGCTATACTCCTGATTACAAGCGCTCTGTGACCCTTTTAAACCCTGATGATCCAGGATAGATCTCTGAAACGTAGGTTTTAAATAGGGTAAAAATGACGTTCCACTGATATTGGGATACTAATTCCATCAATTGATTGAGTTCTACCTGCCAGTTTCCAAACGAAATTACTTCTAATCATTAAAAACAAAAATAAAATGAAAAGTATATACATTTTATTCGACTAAAATCTTACTATTTTTCTCGGCAACGTGAAATATTTTTAAGGAATAATTCTATTGGTCTGGTCTCCAAAAGCCCTAATAAAATTATTATTTTTCTAATAAGATTTTTTGTTTGTTTGTTTTTTTATTAGATTTTATGGTTCAAATACATTTCTAGCAAATATGTCTTAAACATTGTAAGCAAACAGGTTTACGGCAAATTATGTAACAATAGGTTGCTTTTCTATCAATTTTAACAGCACAAAAGTAACAATTTTCCTCTTTGCAAATTTTCCTCTATCATCCTGTAATGGAGCAATTCTAGTTGTAGATACGTTTAGAATTCGTCCTATAATAAATCTGATTTCCTGTGTGGTATGATTGTACATCAGATGAATTTCTATTTCTGGTTTTACAAGTTGAAGGGCCAGTTTATTCATAAAGTCAAGACGTTTTACTGCTCACTGTAATGTACAATTGCACTGACACCACTGATATCCAAAATTTTAAAATCTAAAAAATATATCTAAGGTTCATCTCCTTGTATTTTGCCCAGTAAACTCTACATTTTTCATCAAATGCATCAACCCGTTATCTTTGTTGAAGATCTGAAAGTATCGACTGAAAATCAAAAATAGTTTCCAATAATGATCGAAACGTTTGCAATGTAGAACTGTTGATCCTCAAGTATTTTATTAAATGAGAATCAATGACTATTTTGATTTTAATTCAACATCACATTTAATTAATAATATTAGAAATAGCCAGTGATATCTGATTAATAATAAAGGACTAAACGAATTAATATTTCAAACAATTATGGATAAAGTCTAGTAAAGATTCGTTGCAATTTATTTGTTTTAGACAAAAAGACCAGCCTGGGTTCATATCCGGAATCTTGGCATGTCCGGTGCGATTATTTTTACAAGACTGAGGCTTATCCTCTTAATCACTGATGCCCGAACTCAAGCTAATAATTAATGTCTTTATATATTTTGAATTTTATTTATTTAATATTTAATCTACTCTTTATTCATTTTCGTGACCCTTTAGTAGCCTGAGTTTATTATTAAACTATAGAGTGATGCTTTTGAATATTATTCTTAACTAGGGTGAATTAATTGAAGTAAGAGATAATGAGATAAATGGACGTCTGCATTTGTTAGGATAGGCATTCGGTGATGTTCAATTTGTTAAATAGTTGTCAGGGATTACCAGAAGTTCATGAATAGTCATGGTTATAATTTAAGCTGATTTAAGAAATAAATAATCTTAAATTAATGAAAAAATTGCACGAATTCCACAATTGTCTCTTATTAATTAAAATGAAATTAAATGAAAGAATTTAATAGCTTAAGGATTTTGGATGTTATATAGGACTTCTCGTTTTCTCTGACAACTATACAATACTGACATCCCTAGCAGCACAATGTTTCAAACTATATAGTAACTATTCTCGAAATCTTTTTAGGCACTAAGACTTTCCTACTTAGTAATATAAAAACAAAATTTTAAAAATATTTAAATTACTAGGTAGGATTCACAAATAAGTTCGATTATCCTAACTAGTATAATTTATATATTTAAATTTATATTTTTATTTTATTAAATACACTAGCTGCAAGGCCCGCCTTCGGCGGTCCTCTTGATAGTCAGGGAAGACGCCCCCTGGACCCCCAACTAACGAACCCCCCTCACCCCCCACTCCCACCTACCACCCCCCGAAACCCACCCAGAGCCCCCTCCCCCTACTACATTTCACCCCACGCACCCCACCCCCGTACCCAGTTTTTGCATTTCTAACCTTCTAGTGATCCACAGATTATGTATACAAAATTTGGATAAGTTGGCTATAAGGGTAAGTATTATCATTTTTTGACCCCCCATTTTGTGTGGTTAGTTTTTCATTTCTAGCTCTCTAGAGGCCCACAGATTATGTATACAAAATTTGGTTGAGTTTGCTTCAAGGGGCAAGAATTTACATACTTTTCACCCTCCACCCTTTTTGGGTGTTTTTTTTTGGGCGGGGGGAATTTTTTGAAACAAAATTTGTCAGAAATCACATTTCCTACAATTTTGATTATTATAAAATTTGCCGTAGAGCTAATAGTTTAGGAGTTATTTGATAATTTTCATTCGTGGGCCCCCCAAACCCCCTTTTGGGGTCAAAATATCAAAACATTATATAGTTAAAACGTAAGTTAGAAGACATCTGATACAAATATGAAATTTCATAATAATCCCTTCAGCCGTTTTGACGTGAATCGTGAGTGCATTTTCGCGGAAACCACTGAAACAGACAGACAGACAGACACATAGACATACAGACAGGAATTTTGTTGAGGGTGTTTTCGTTCATATCTTTGTTTGAAACGTTTGCAACCAAAATTTGGCGTGATTTGGAGTAATGTACAGACAAAACCTTAATTTTATATATATACATAGATTTCACCTAGAACCTACACCATTCTCCCTTAACAAAATTCATACTTGGTGCTTAAATTTTCATTTTCAAAATTCATTATTTGGTAATTAGTAAATCATTAAAATTCTGAAATTCTTTTGAAATATTTAAACACATACCTAAATATAATCAAGCAAAAAATTTTTTTTTGAATTATTTACCCTCTTGAAAGGGTAGTTCGTAAGTGCAAATTCTATAGACGAAAATATTTCTTTATTGAAATAGAATTCAAATTTATTGTTATTTAAATTAGATAGTATTTGTCGGCAATGCAATTTGCCCGGTAAGCTTTCCATCTATCTCCCTCACCTCACCCCTTTTGTTAGCGACCATGCATTAATATCCCCCGTGAGCCAAATAGTGTAAATGAAGGGCTAAACACCCTCGATTTGCCCCTACACTCCGAGAAGGGGCTGAAAGGAATGGTCCGTGCACGACCATTAAACGAGCCCAAAACCCGGCTCCTCCCCATTCGGAAATTGATTTTTGTGCTATCAAAATATTCCCAAATGAAATATTTGCTATAAATAAAGATTTACGTCGTACGCAGGCATATACATTCACTTCACTTTAATTACTAGCTGATAGGAATATAATAGATGAAATTATATACATATATTTTTTATTTTTTTCGTGATAGGAATACAATTTAAAAGATTAGAAAGATAGGGAGAATTCTGCCCTCTAATTGTAGTATGAACATCTGCAACTATTCGAATTCTTCAATGGTGAATATAAATTTCAAATTATCTATTCAATTGTTAATGAATTGTCTATTAGGCGGCAACCTTTCTTTTTGATTCACCCTCCCAAACAATCTTCAAACGTTTATTAAAATCCAAACGTTTCAAAACAATTTCTTTATGAATAGAATTTTCATTTATGATTTGGAAAAAAAAGAAAAAAAATTCTTTATTTAATGAATATAAATTGACAATAATATTCATTAGATAAAACAAATTTTTCCCCTTTTTCTTTTTTTGCAATTTATAAATTAAATTCTATTGATAAAGGAGAAATATTTCCAAAACGTTTTGATTTTAATTAACATTTGAAGATTATTTTTTAAAAGATTTGTATTTATTGGATGCTGTGGATGTGGCGCATCCCTAAAATTTCAAACATTAAGGGCCGGTTGTATGTCGCAAAGTAAATGCTTTTTACCACTAACACAGAGTAGATTGTAAATGGAGGGATTGGGATGGCCAATCAGATGCCAGGACTGACAGTGCCTGGCATCTGATTGGCCATTCAATCCCTCCATTTCATCTACCCTGTGTTAGTGGTAAAAAGCATTTACTTTGCGAAGTTCTAGCTCGGCCCTTAAAGTATTTTCATAAATATATATAGGCGACTTTAAAATTTCAAGAGGATCTTTGAATTTGCAAATTATTATCCGTTATTTCAAGTATTTCTATAAAAAACGTTTTTGTTTTTTTAAGTATGTATATTGGTTCTCGAAATGAAATAAAATTGTTGCATAGTTTCAAGGGGCAATTATAACGATTTTTGCTAAAAGGGTGCCGATAGAAGGTTTGAAGTTCCTGCCTGCTAGATATATTTTCCAGTTCAAGCATGTCAAAGACAAGTATTGACGAGTTTTAGTAGAATAAAAATTGTTCTCGCTGAGAAACTATTAAAATAATAATAATACAAAAAAGGAATAAATAAAGATGATTCGGGAATTTTTGGAATATTCCATTTCAAAGAGCTCTTAATATATAAGATCGGAAATAACCAAGAGTACTATAGACAAGTCTTAGCTTGCTTATAGCAATAGAATTAGGAGAAATTGAAGATTTTCTTAAAGGACAGGCTGATTTATTGTGGAAGATTCTCGATTTCCAACTCAGGGACTGTGGAGTGCAAGTCACAACAATTAATTCCTTACTCTTATCCTCACTCACACAATGCAGTATCCATTTGGGGAGAAGGTCACAAAATATTTTTTTAAAAATGTAATGTTAAATTTGAAAAATAACGAAACTATATTTGCTGAAATTTGCAAAAAAAACCCGAAGATTAAAATAAAATTTCATAAAAATGAAGGGTAATTTTTTTGCAACTAAATTTACTCTGGAGAGAGACGGACTGGTAGAAACTTTAATTGAATGTAATGGAAGGCAGTCCAGGAGTAGTGAGGAAGAAAAATTAACACATATCAAATAAGGTGTAATTTATTGGAATCCTTCCTCCTTTCCTTTCAAACCGATGTTTCGGAGAATGTTTCCCTCCTTCAGGGTTTCAAAGGGTCAATGAATGAAACAAATAAAATGTTTCCTTCTTCTCTCCACAGCAGTCTTCAAAACTTTCTTCTTTTTTAACAAAGGCATAGAAAAACAATTTTTTTCTTCCTTTCTAATTAAGAAAAAGGAGGATTTTTTTTTATTTTTCTATGCCTTTTTTAAAAAAATAAGAAAGTTTTGAACACTGCTGTGGAGAGAAGAAGGAAACATTTTATTTGTTTCATCATTGACCCTTTGAAAACTCTGAAAAAGGAGGAAAAATCCTCCGAAACGTCGGTTTGAAGAAAAGGAGGAAGGTTTCCAATAAATTACACCTTGATTTGATATGTGTTAATTTTCTTTCCTCACTACCTGGACAGCCTTCCAGTACATTCAATTAAAATGAAAGGAGTAATTTTTGGGACAGCATCCTCCTAGTTGAAAAGTCACCAAGAGCCACTGATTTATTTTTATTATAAAACAATCCACAAATTTTTTCCTATAGGTAAAATATACGATAAACTCCCGCTTTTCGACTAATTCGTGGTCAATCTCAAGTGAAGAAGAGGTATTTTATCTCGAAACAACAAAAGCTGCTGACGGATTATTTTGGGCAAAAGTAAACTTTAAAAACTATGTAACTATGTGCATTGTGCACTCATACATAATTATGTTTGACTTGTAAAATAATAAATTTTTAAATTTGTTTTTACTGTGAATAAACATTTTTCAAAAGGATTCTTGTGTTGATTTGTGTCCTTTTTTGTCTATTTTTCGGCTTATTCGCGGAATTGTCTTGTCCGCGGTTGTTGCGCGACTCAATTCCTCGGATAAACGAGAGTTTACTGTATATATTTTCTATAGGTATCTATATATATATTAAAAATATTAATTAATATATATTTAACTCAATATTTAATATTTATAACAAGTAATTGGTGGGAAAAAGTGAAACTTTTTAATACTCTATACAATCTGAATGCACTTTCGGTGAATAATGCAAAACACACTTGTTCACTTGTTTATTATTTTTTTACTTTAGAACCTGATTAAAATTTCCAAAAATTAGTCTAAAAATTATATTTTTTGAATAATTTTACATTTTTTTGATTTTTCTTCTAAAGCTAGAAACCGAAAAATCTAATCAGTTCTCAGCATTGGAAATAAGAAATATCACAAGTTCTGTGATATGTATTTTTTTTTCTATCTCGATTGAATCATTTTGAGAAGACTTGTGATTAGTCGTGTCGCCAAAAACTTACTTTGAACAGTAGTATTGCACTGTATATTATTAACAAATGTTTAACTATTTCCCAATGATTAAGGTAGGCAAGTAATTTGAATAGTGATATTTTTATTTTTTCGTGCGAGGAATAGAATTTAAAAGATTAGAAAGATAGAGTGAGGCCTGCCCTTTAATAGTAGAATGAACATCTGCAACTATTTGAATTCTTTCATGATGAATATAAATTTCAAATTATCTATTCAATTGAAAACAAGTTGTCTATTAAATCGTAAATAGTTTGTTCGGAAAATTAATTAAAATTTATTATTTGTGAACACAATCTTTTAGCTTCTTTTTCCCCAACCTGTCTTCAAATGTTGTCAAATGCAGTTTTTTAACTGAATTCATAAAATTAAATAAAGAAGCAGGCCAAGAGGTACAGCACCTAATTAATATTTATTTGCCTTAGAAATTATCAATTATGTTGATAAGGGTCCCCTCTTTGTATCAACTACTCTTCAAAGAGAGGGTTCAAAAAGTATTTTTTTTCAGATATTCAAACAAAAGTATCTATATAGTATACTTTATACTCTTTATAAAATATATTATTTAAAATAAGTTTAGTTTTTTGAAACTTAATATTTTTTTCCTAGAAATTATCAATATGTTGATAAGAGTCCCCACTTTGTATCAATTACCATTCGAAGAGGAGATTCAAAAAGAAATTTTTTTACATACATATATAAAAAGTATACACTTTTAACTCTATAAAATATATTATTTAAAATAAGTTTAGTTTTTGAAAATTAATATAATATTTTCCCTAGAAATTCTCAATTATGTTGATAAGGGTCCTCCTTTGTATCAACTTCCCTTCAAAGAGAGGGTCTAAAAATAATTTTTTTCCAGATATTCAAACAAAAGTATACACTTTTAACTTATTATTTCATATATTATTTAAAATAGTTTAGTTTTTTGAAAATTAAAATTTTATGTTCTCTAGAAATTATCAATTATATTGATAAGGGTCCGTCCTTTGTATCAACTACTCTTCAAAGAGAGAGGTTCGAAAAACTAATTTTTTTCCAGATATTTAAACAAAAGTATAGAGTTTTAACTCATTATAAAATATATTATTTAAAAATAAGTTTAGTTTTTTGAAAATCAAAATTTTATTTTGCCTAGAAATTCTAAATTATGTTAATAAGGGTCCCCCTTTGTATCAACTACCATTCGAAGAGAGGATTCCAAAAGTAATTTTTTCCAGATATTTAAAAAAGTATACACTTTATTTATATACACACTCTATTTATAAAATATATTATTTCAAATAAGTTTAGTTTTTTGAAAATTAATATAATATTTTCCCTAGAAATTCTCAATTATGTTGATAAAGGTCCTCTCTTAGTATCAACTTTGCTTCGAAGAGAGGGTCTAAAAATATTTTTTTCCAGATATTCAAACAAAAGTATACACTTTTAAATCCTTATAACATATACTATTTAAAATATGTTTAGTTTTTTGAAAATTAAAATTTTATGTTCTCTAGAAATTATCAATTATATTGATAAGGGTCCGTCCTTTGTATCAACTACTCTTCAAAGAGAGGGTTCGAAAACTAATTTTTTTCCAGATATTTAAACAAAAGTATAGAGTTTTAACTCATTATAAAATATATTATTTAAAATAAGTTTAGTTTTTTGAAAATCAAAATTTTATTTTGCCTAGAAATTCTAAATTATGTTAATAAGGGTCCCCCCTTTGTATCAACTACCATTCGAAGAGAGGATTCCAAAAGTAATTTTTTCCAGATATTTAAAAAGTATACACTTTATTTATATACACACTCTATTTATAAAATATATTATTTCAAATAAGTTTAGTTTTTGAAAATTAATATAATATTTTCCCTAGAAATTCTCAATTATGTTGATAAAGGTCCTCTCTTAGTATCAACTTTGCTTCGAAGAGAGGGTCTAAAAATATTTTTTTTCCAGATATTCAAACAAAAGTATACACTTTTAAATCCTTATAACATATACTATTTAAAATATGTTTAGTTTTTTGAAAATTAAGATTTTATTTCTCCTAGAAATTTTCAATTATGTTGATAAAGGTCCCCCCTTTGCATCAATCTCCCTTTTTAAGAGAGGTTGTAAGTGCAAGTCGTGTGTCACATTCACGATAATTTTTTTTCAATTATGTTTCGACATTAAAAATAATTTATTATTAAATATATCTCTGTCTTTTCTGATAAATTATTATATCAAATTTTCTTTCTCTTTGTTTTAGTGACTTCTTCACCATCGCGATTTCGCTCATCCGGTCTCTATCAAAAGTCGGTGAGCTCGGAAGGTAAGAAGTCAATTTCGTTTCCATATTTCTATTCCAATTTTCACCCGAGAGAGTGGAACACATTTTTCAATGAACCTCTATTCTCTATTTCTAATCTTAAAATTCCCTTGCGAAGAGTAGTTGATGTAATGTCTTTTTTCCAGTTTTTTTTATTGATAAATAATAAAATATGATAATCGAAATTGGAAAAAGGGACGGAACGAAATCCTGAGGATTGTAAATGAGAAGAAAATGGATGATTTTCCATTCGTGGCTGGAATACATAGCATCTGATTATAATAATAATACCACTTTGAGAATATTGATAGTTGAAAGACAATATGAACAGCACGAATCAATTAGATGCAAAGAACCCGAGGTGGTTAATATTAATGGCTCTGAGCATCTGGGGTGGAGCTTTTCCGGGACGCGGGGCTTAATCTTATACCGAGCTCCCTTCATATGACTAGTATCTGGCGGACCGAGCGTTAATCGGTAATTTTTACTTTACCATACAGGGTATGGTCAAGTATTGTAATCGTGGATGAAAAAAGTGTTTTTTTCCTTCTTTTTTTCAAAATATCTCAAAAACGGCTGAAACTATTTTGATTAAAAAAATTGAGCAAAACCATGTCATTTCGATCTACAAAAAGCCCTAATAAGTGAACATCGAAAAAATTATATTTTTTGAGATAATAATTGTTTTGTCAAAATGTCTGTTAGTCTGCTAGTTAGTCTGTCTGTTAGTCTGTGCGTTACCAAATTTTTGTGGACGAGCTTAGCTCAAAAACTACTTTACCATACAGGGTATTGTAATCGTGCATGAAAAACGTGTTTTTTTTCCTTCTTTTTTTCAAAATATCTCAAAAACGGCTGAAACTATTTTGATTAAAAAAAATTGAGCGAAACCATGGCATTTCGGTACAGGGTACCATACAGGGTATTGTAATCGTGCATGAAAAAAGTGTTTTTTTTCCTTCTTTTTTCAAAATATCCCAAAATCGGCTGAAACTATTTTGATTAAAAAAAATTGAGCGAAACCATGGCATTTCGGTCTACAAAAAAGCACTTATAAGTGAACATCGAAAAAATTATATTTTTTGAGATAATAATTGTTTTATCAAAATGTCTGTTAGTATGTTAGTTAGTCTGTCTGTTAGTCTGTGTGTTACCAAATTTTTGTGGACGAGCTAGCTCAAAAACTAGTGTGAATATCAAAACCGAATTTCCCACGTAGTTTTGGTCCATTGAGATTAAGAGCTGATTAGATAGATTTTGGTGCTTATCGACCCAAAAATTAAGGTGGGGAGGGAGGGGGAGGGCTAAAATTTTTGTCTCTAGGGTCGAACTAATAAGCCCGGTAAGTGTTGTTAGTACTCAGGTTCAACTCCTGAGGGGACGAAGTCCTCTTATATGCAATGTAAAAATATTCTACTAAAATCTTAGATTTCTTGATATATTTGGTTTTCACCTCGAGTTGTATATTTGAAAAAAAAAATAATATAATTTTCAAAAAAAGATACTCCCACCTTCGGGGTAATTATTTTAAAAATAATATTACAATAATATACACGGAGGTTTTTCGCTGATCTTTTTAAACCCTAAATATGGAGGTACGATCCTTCGAATTGTCGGGTTTTTTTAAGAAGATGAAAATGACGTTCTAAAAAATTATTTTATTCGCAATTTGTGGTTTTTATTATACTTGGGCTGCCTTTGCATCAATTCAGCATTGAGCTCTACCACTCCGTCTTTAATAGAAAATAACTCCAATTCTCCCTCCAAATGCCTAATTTTAATATATACTGATATTAGTAATGAACTATGACTACGTTTTAAAATTTATTAAAAATCTAATTAGTAATAAAAGAGAATTGAAAAAAAAATATTTATTGACACACCCACTGTTGAATAATTATTTTAAATGAAAAAAAACAATCAAAATTAAATTCTTCCAAATTATGGTATTAAAAAAACCTTTAATTTATAAAATTTAAATCAAAGACTTACCAACAGATCGATTTGTCGAACCAAAAACCCTCCTAATTCGAGATTTTCTTCTCCTATTTCGAGAAACCAATCCTATACAGGGGAATAGCCACGGGGGTGCCTGGAACGCCCCCCCCCTTAAGGGCAGGGCTCATGGGATGAGTAAAGGCAACGACAAACAGTTTCTTATGGCAAACTAACCGTAATTAAATATATTTCATATGTTTTATCAAGAAGTATGTTCTTTTTTTTAATTTCTTGAAGTACCTATTTGTTTTTAATAAAAAAAAATTCCTACTAGATATTTTTCTTTGTGGATTGACCTTTTTCTGGCTACGCCACTGATCCTATAGAAATATATTTATATCTACAAGAATTGCTCATTTAATATAATAAGTATTTCTTTTTAGGTTATTGATTTTATTTAATAAATTTAAATTCGTTATTTTTATGTGGACCTTCATATCCTAAATAGAACGGTAAAATTTCTTATTATCCCTCAAATGCTTCTTGGTCCTTTAATCTGCCAAGTTAATAAAAACCTGTCAAATTAAAGGATCTAGAAGCTTTTGAAGGAAAATAAAGAAAATGATTGATTCTAATACATATTTGGGATATAAAATGTCATCAGAGAAATAATGAATTTAAATTTATTAAATAATAGAGCACTGATCTAAAAACATAAAATCTAAGCTGCTGATGAAGTTGTAATTAATCAACGAAACGTTCAACTGGGATTAAAATTTGTTTTTTGAAACTATTGTCCACAAACAAATTTAGATTTTACAATTTACAAAAAAAATAGGATTGATCAGAGGCCCCAGTGTTCCAGCATCCCTTGAACCCCCTCTCAGCATGTCTGTCTGTATGTGGGTGTGGATGTGACCTTCATTAGTTGATATGCGTGCCTATATTCTGTCCCGTGTGCCAATATTGGCCGGGCCATTTATCACCGGGCCTCAACTAGAGGACTCGAGGAGGGCAGAAGGGCACATGCCACTGTCTCTGGGGTCACTTTTCAGCCCAGCTAACTTTTCAATATCATCATCATCATCATCGTCGTCGTTGTCGAAAGAGGGTAAGAAGGGGATGCAAAGGGATATACAAAGAGGCCACCCTCGACCGAGCAACGGAGTATTAAATCAGCCCAAAATCGACAAACCCTCGACCTCCTGCTCATCTAGACAAATAGTGGACTAGGCGAAAGGGACAATCTCAATGTCCTTCCCTTAAGGGGCTCATCCTGATTGTTAAGAAATTAATTACAGTTTGCAATAAATTATAGAATCTAAACGCTTTTATTCAAAACCTTTATTTCGATAATTCTAGACCAGAGGTGTCCAACATTTTGGCTTACAAGGGCCCCATTTGAAGGGAAAACAAATGCTTCGGGCCGCATATAAAATATACTATTTCATTGATATTTGTTAATAAAATATACTGCAACGGATCGTTGCTAAGCTTTATCCAAAGTCATTTGAAATATTTATATATCTTTAAGAACCTTTTTACACTCTTCAACTAAATTGAACCAAATTTTAGTTTTAGTTTGCTAGCAACGTTTTAAATTAAATTAAGTGACTTTTCATTAATTATCCTTAAGGATCTTTTGACAGATCATCCAAATTGAACCAAATTTTAATTTTAGTTTTTGACAACGTTTTGAATAAAATAAAGTGACTTTTCCATTAATTATCCTTAAGGACTTTTTATACTTTTCATCCAAATTGAACCAAGTAGTTTTAGAATTTTAACAACGTGTTGAATCAAATTAAGTGACTTTTTCATTAACAAGTAATTAGTTAATAGAGTAAAGGGTGTGTAGTTTCACAGTGAATGAAATAAAACTCAAAGATGTTTATACAAACTCAATATATTTCGGATTATTAGTCCATCATCAGGAGTTTACAAGTCAATACAAACTTAGTCTAGAAATAATTAAAAATTATTTTATTTAAAAAACAGAAGACTCTCTCATTTTATTTTATTTTTAACCTAAAATAAAAACAATTCTGTTACCATCGACAGTGAAATCTTTTATTCAACTAATAAAGTTATATTGTTTTTCCTTTAGTTAATGTTCTCAGTCTCATCTCTCTTAAAATTTTAATTATAAATTTTAATATGAAATTCTATAACATCATGTGCCTAATATTGTCCATTTTCTGAACAAACTAATTTTTATAAAATTTTAACTGGAAAACAAATTTATAAGCTTGAGTTTTAATTATTGAGTGTTCTTTCTGGCTAGAAGAGGCTGAGAACCTGATTTCAGAATTAAAGCGGGAGTGTAAGTAGTGTCACATCCCCTCAAAGTTATCTAATAACTAAACGATCCTTTTTGAAAAAAAAAAATATTTTAAATACTACTAATAAACACTCAAGCATTTTTATTAAATTTTTAATTTAACTTATATCTATAGCTAGCTGCAAGGTCAAACTCCTAGACCCCCACACAAAAACTTCAGTTTTACTAAAAAACATTTAAATTGAACCTAATCCATTTAATAATTTATAAAAATTAAAACATTTGTTATTTATAAAATTATCGGATATATGAGCCCCGTTCCATCTCAATTGGCCCACCAATATTTTTTCTTTTTAAATAAAATTATGCTAATTCACGGTAAATTTAATTTAAATATTTATTTTTATTATCATTTGGAACAACATTTTAAACAATTTAAAACATTTTATTTTAACATTTAACTTAAAATTTGGGGGGGTCAGATAGCCTAGGCGGTAGCGTGACAGCGAGCTAACCAGGGGACCCGGGTTCGAATCCGACTCGAGGCATCCAGCTAAAATCTGACCCCCGGGGGTAGAGACAAATTTTAAAAAATATATAACTAGTATCGTAATTAGGCTTATGGCTAGAAAGGCCGAAAAGACAAAAAAAAACAAACTTAAAATTATTTTTTAATTGTTAAAAACATATTTTTATATAAAAAATAGTTCTTTGCTTTTCACGATTTTTTTTTTTTTTAATATTCTTTGAATATGTGAAATAATCAAGTAGGCTTTGGCTTTTTCCTACAAAAGAAAGTTTGTTTTGTTTATTATTAGTAAAAATGACTCGTGGAAAGGTTGTTGATGAAAAATTCGCTCAATTATTATCAATTTATTTAAAAAGGGAAAATCAAAACGCGGAAATTGGCGATCTAGTTAATTCATCAAAGTTTACTGTCAGAAATATTATTCCAGTTTATAAAACAACGGGTACAATAGCTACAAAACCTCGGTATCCATCGAAATCCAAAATATCAGATGCTGATAGACAGACGGGCATTGAAGAAGATTATTAGAAAAAACAGTCCTTCGAACTATGGTGATTTATCTGTTCTTTGGAGCGATGCTGTGGGGTGAAGTGTTTCAAGATCCACGTGCCATAGAGAAGCCCTTAAGCTAGGTTTTAAAACTTACAAGGTAATTTTATTGCAACTTATTCCAATTTTTTTTTTTTTGGAATTTTACTAATTTTTTTTAGACGAAAGAAAAGCTACTCTTGACATTAAAACAAAAGAAAAACCGGCTTAAATGGGCTAAAAGTCACATTAATTGGACGAGTGATGAACGGAATAGTGTCCATTGGAGTGATGAGCGTCGTTTTGAAGTTTGTGTTGGGGACAATCGAAGAAGAGTTATTCGTCAGAAAAATGAAGCTTTCAATTCAGATTGTTTAAAAAAGAAAGTAAAATTTCCTGCTTCAGTTATGGTATGGGTCAATGTCTGCTAGAGGTGTTGGAAAACTTAACTTCATTGATGGAATTGTAAACACCAATAAATATTTAGAGATTTTAAAAAAAAAGTTTCTTCCAACAATGGCAGATGCATTGCAGAATAATAATAATTTTGTGTTCCAACAAGACGGGGCGGCCTGCCATACATCAATAAAATCTTTAAAATGGCTTTCTGATTATAATGTTCCACTTTTGGAGTGGGTGGCAAACAGTCCCGACTTGTCACCAATAGAAACTCTTTGGCACACAATGAAAAAGCTATTACGAATACAACCAGCTAGAAACGTAATCGAATTAAAACACAAACTTCAAAATATTTGTGATACTTTCACTCAAGATGAGTGTCAGTACTTAATAAGTACGTTGTCCAAAAGAATTCAAGCCGTAATTAAAAATAAAGGCGACGTCACACAGTGGTAAATATTTTGGATTTTGTATGTTTTCCTTGTTTTTAACAATTAAAAAATAATTTTAAGTTAAATGTTACAATAAAATGTTTTAAATTGTTTAAAATGTTGTTCCAAATGATAATAAAAATAAATATTTAAATTAAATTTACCGTGAATTAGCATAATTTTATTTAAAAAGAAAAAATATTGGTCGGCCAATTGAGATGGGACGGGGCTCGTATGTATTTAGTCTGTTCAATGCCATTTCTGGAGTAGTTTTTACAAAGCCCAACATTGACTGTTAATTGTTGCTTTTATTTTAATAGATGTAATAAAGTTAATAGGTGCTTCAACTTTTGGTACACTCCTTTCAGCGATTTCATTAAAAATAAATAATAATAATAATAATATTTCTATAGTTTCTAATCTAATACACTTTATTTTAAAAATCTTTAAAGTAATCACATAAACAATAAATCTTCCGATTTTTTTCAAGATTCATATTAAAGATTCTTTTATTTTAAAAAGTACTTTATAAAATTAACCACATAAATAAAATAATCCACTATGATTAAAATATTCGATAAAAATATCAAAGTGATCGCTTTATATTCTATAATTATTATTAAAAAATTTTAGTCTATTTTATTATCTACACTAACAGTCAATTAATATCATATATATTTTTTTTAATTTGAACTAGATTACAATCAAATATTAATTAGGATGAGTTCTATTCGTTATTAACCAAAATATTTTAATTCAAATTTAATTAAACTATTAATTTTTAATATTTCTCTTTTATTGTCTCTAGATTTAATAGATCGGATACCTTTTGTTTTTATTTAATTTCGTGATGGCTTCCAAAACTGTTCCATCCTGGAATATTATTAAACGAATAAAGCGCTAATAACCCTTGTCGTTGATGCGCCCTAAAACACCTACCTACGAATAAAGTTTGAAATTTTAGTATAAATTTAGGATTCTTTATTTTGTAATTAAAATCAATGATATATCATTTGAGGATGAATAAAAAATGACAGCTTACACATAAATGTATTATTTATAGGAAGCTAATTTATTTACTGGCGTATTTCTTTCTTAAAAATTGAAAAGTTTAATTCGAATTCTTTAGAAAATTGTCATGAAAACTTTTATTTTAGGTTCTGCAAACAGAATTTCCGGGCAAGCCATAAATTACGTACTCGAAATTTTCAATATATTTTATTTTTTTCTATCATAGGTATGGGGCCATCCATAAATTACGTCACACGAATTTCATAATTTTTGGAGCCCCCGGTCTTTGTCACAGGTGGTCACATTTGTGTGATCTCCCCTCCCCTCGTATGACGTCATCAAATTTTGCAATTTTAAATTTAGAAATTATTAAATTTAAACACCACTTCCAAAATTATTTACATATTTCTATTTAAAACAGTTGCGTGCGATCCATTGATGCTGTGGATGCGGCACATCCCTAAAATTTCAAAACATTTAGAGTAATTTCATAAATATTCATATAGGGTCCGCCATCTAACGTTTTTTTTTCAACTAGTGCTTATTTCATGAATGTTAACACTTAGCTCATGTTTGATTTGACAGATAATTAGTTTTATCCTTCCGCTGAACGAATATGGTTGTGTATACGCTTGAACAACGCTGGGAAATATTGCGACATTACTTTGAAAATCATGGTAATGTTGCAGAATGTGTGCGAAAAATTGCGTACGGATTTTGAAGAAGAGAAGCACCGCCAGCTCCGTATGTTCGTTATCTTGTAAAAAAAGTGAAAGAAACTGGCATCCTCATCGATAAACCAAAGCGTGAAAAGCCAAAAACAGTGCGTACACCCGAGAATATTGCTGCTGTGGCAGAAAGTGTGCGTGAAGCGCCATCAACATCAATTCACCGTCGTTCTCAACAATTAAACATTTCGGAGACATCATTGAGGCGAATTTTGCATAAAGACCTTGGTATGACGCCATACAAAGTCCAATTGGTTCAGGAGTTGAAGCCAACTGACCATCCAATGCGTTTTCGCTTCGCTAATTGGGCCTGCGATCGACTTACAGAAGATGCCGATTTTGCCAAAAAAATCAATCTTTTCAGATGAAGCTCATTTTGATCTTGGCGGGTATGTAAACAAGCAAAATTGTCGCATTTGGGGCACAGAAAACCCGCACGCATACATTGAAAAGCCGACGCACCCAAAACGAGTCACTGTTTGGTGCGGATTTTGGTCCAGAGGCATTATTGGGCCATTTTTCTTCGAAAATGAGCAAGGAGTGGCCGTTACAGTCAATGGCGATCGTTATCGGGCCATGTTGAACGAATTTTTGTTCACAAAAATTGAAGAGGAGGATATTGGTAACATTTGGTTTCAACAGGACGGCGCTACGTGCCACACAGCCGAAGCTACACTCGATGTTTTGCGCCCTGCTTTTGAAAATCGCATTATCAGCCGCAGTGCTGATGTCGTTTGGCCACCCTCGGAGCTGCGATTTGACACCGTTGGACTATTATTTGTGGGGTGCCGTCAAAGATAAGTGTTACGCCGACAAGCCAGAGACAATTGACGCTTTAAAGGACAATATTCGTGAAGCCATTGGTGAAATACAGCTGCACACAATCAATAATTGTGCTTAAAAATTGGACCGATCGTGTAGGCTACTGCATGGCCAGCCGAGGCAGCCATTTGAATGAAATTATTTTCCATTATTAACCGGAAGGATTGTACTTTCAAATAAAAAAAGAAATTTGAGAAAATATTCAGTAGGTTTTTTTTATAGCATTAAAAAAAAAAGTTATTTGGCGGACCCTATATATGGTCAATTTCAAAATTTCCGAAGGGTCTTTAAATTTTCAAATTATTTCAAATATTTCTATAAAAAACATTTTTTTGTTTTGAAAAGTATTTTGGTTTTAAATTATGGTTATTAAATTTGTTAAATTAAAATTGTTGCATAATTTCAAGGGGCAATTAAAATGAATGAAAAGAGTGCCGATAGAAGATTTGATGTCCTTGACTTGTATATCTTCCAGTTCAAGCATGTCAAAGACAAGTTCAGACAGTTTTAGTAGAATAAAAAATGTTCTCGCTGAGGAACTATATTATTACAAAAACTATTATTATATTTTGGAATAATCCATTTGTAAGAACTCTGGGTATATATGGTAAGATCGAAAATAACTAAGAATGCAATAGACAATAATTATTAGGTTGCTAAAATTAATTTCTGACTCCAATCCTCACTCACAACAAAGCAGTATCCGTTTGGGGCTAAGGTCCCAAAATATATTTTTTAAAAATCTAATGATAAATTTGAAAAATAACGAAAATGATGCCGTATTCGATGAAATTTGCAAAAAAGCAAAAATTAAAATAAAATTTCAATAATGAAGGAAGTTTTTTGGACAGCATCCTCTGGTTAAAAAGTCGCCAACCGCCACTGTTTGAAAATCTTTTTACATAAAATCAATAATAAATCAAGCATTTTAGAAATTTTACAAAACATAACAAATCAAATGAACCATACAAAAATTTAATCATCTTGTTTCCATAGACATTTTAAAGTTTTTCCTTATAGTTGAGTTTTGATACTTTAGATTTATACCCGTGACGTCACAAATCTTATGACTCGCCCCCTCTCCTTAGCGTGTGACGTAATTTATGGATGGCCCCTATATGGAAATGTCTGAAACGTGAATAACAATAATTTTCAATAATAATTTGTTGTGTTTATGTTTGGATTCCGAAACCCATAATAACTCAAGAAAGTAACTTCTAGAAAGTTTGTTTTTGTGCTATAATGTATGGATTTCATTATAAAGAACTTATTAGATTTTTTGAACTTTAAACTTTCAAAATTTCAAGATGAGAAAATGTTTGAAAATAGTGAAATAATTAAATTTGAGTTTTGATATTTGTGAACAGTTAAGCTGAAATTTGGCTCAAACATTTGTATTATTAAACTACTATTTCTTCTTGTATCAAATTTTTAGCTTAGACCGTTCGATGAAAAAAATTTGCAAGTGGTTTCACTTTTTCCTTTAATTTTAAATTTTATTTTATTTTCACACTATATGACTTTATGCGAATTAACTCTAGAAAAACATACTTAAATTTTATTGTTTTTAATATCATCAATGAACCATTTAATATATTTAAATCGTTATCACTAAAATATCTAGGAAAAAACTAGACAATTAATAATTATTTATTATAGTATTTTTTATAAGTTCATTAAAAAACCAATCTAAAAGATAAGGATATAAAATATATTATAATAAATAATTATTAATTGTTTATTTATGGTTTTCCTTCTCTATTGGCGAAAATCACGATATAGGATGACATGTCTACGAGTTATATAGAATTATTAATTACATATAATGGAATATCGAATTCATCCCTCCTGATTGGCAGAAAGCTATCGGGGTAACAATTTCTAATATATTCCCCATATGAACAGTATATTTACTTTCCGGCCAATTCTTATAAGGAATGTTAATTTATTAAAATGATTCATTGATTGGGATAAAAATAATAAAAACTTAGTGCTGATGAAGTCGGAATAAATTGACGAAACATTCAATGGCGATTTTTTTTTTTTTTGTTTTTAAAATATTAGTTTGTCTACATCTCAGGATCTACAATTAAACAAACTTTTTAATTTTCTTCTAATTTAGATAAATGTTTAATAATGATGGATGAGATATTGAATTTGAACTCTTTTTGGAAAAACACCTGCTATAACCTAGATATAGGATATAATTTCAACTTAATTAACGACTAGAAAAAAAATATTCCAAATATTTACTTGAAAATCTTAGATCGTTTGGATAAAATGTCTAAATGAACTACAATTAATATTTTTAATTTTATCTTATACGATTCATTGAAAGAAAAAAACTATTAGAAACTTAAGTATACATACGCATGAAGGTAGGATGTACCTTTTGTTTAACTTTCTACAATTAGTGTCCGCTTTGTTTTAATAATGGAGTAATTTTAAATTCGGTTCCGTTTATTTCAATGACAATAGTCTAAAAGTATCCATTTATTGTTATTATTTCTACAAATTGATCTAATTCTTAAATACACAAAAAGCAATTATTTGGAGTGACCTTCCATGTGGTTTTCCTCTAGATGTTTATGTAGGCAATTAATATAATTACCGACGAGTTGAGCATTAATGAGCGGCTTCCAGTATAGAGATTGACTCGTCAGATATTAGCCTCGATTCGATCGCCTTTCTATTTCAAAATTCTGAGTGGGTATTATCTATTCATTTGAAGCGTCACATTTTATCTGGAAGGCGTCGGTTGGGTCATATGATAGACGAGCCCCGAGGGGATGAGTTTTGGGGGTTTTCTGACTGAGGAGGAGGGACAGGGGTAGGTGGATTTGTCCATAAAATATCAGCCAACTTGGTGGGCAGTCACGCCTGCCCTCTGGGGGCGAGCTTGCAAGTTAGACATCAGTATAACGTGACATCTGAGATCGCTCTCACCCTCCCATTCGCTATGTTATCAACTCACTCAATTTTACAGTCTTCCACTTTTTTCATTTTCTTTTTTATTTGATATATAAGAACGTTTTACTTAAATATCATATTTTGTTTGTTGTTATTGAATTCTGGAATTGTTGGGTAAAAAAACTTTATAATTGCAGTTACATTTTGGAAATTTTCGTATAAATAGGCTGGTTGTCTTCTAGAGAGAAGTATCGCTAAGCCAGTGTTTCTCAACCTGTGTGCCGCGAGGCTTTTTGACAAATAATTAAAATGGGTTTTGTAGCTTTGAAATAGTATTTGTAATTACTTCGATTATTATTATTATTTTTTTTTTTTGTATCATACAACTTTTACATTTTTTTATATTCAGGCATATGATCTCAAATATTTTTAGTGTGCTTTAAAAATTCCGGTTCAAAAAATGCAAAAAGAAAATTTTTTATTGAGATTTTAATTCAAACATTCAAAGTCATAATGTAGGCATAAATAAACAATTATATTTAAGTTTATTATTAATTACTACTGCATATCTAGCGACCCGAGTCTTGGATAATTTTTCAAATTTTTTCTTAATTAATAAATGTGCGACTAAGGATGGGGGGGGGGGGGGGGCGATTCGTTCATTAGAATACGATCTAGGAAAATAACTAAAAACGGTGTGGATAGAATTATCTAACTTCTTCATTTATAGCGAAGGAAATGCAAGTCAAGACTTGTTCAGACTATTAAAGATTCAATTTTTAATTTCTATTATTCTAGGAATGGCCTCTGATCAAAATTATACTCGTTATGGAGAGAGCAAATACTTAATGAATTTCAATAAAATTCAGACAATAATGTGAAAAAAAAAATAATTGTTCATACTGGGTCGTGAAAAAGTTTTCCTTTTTTCTTCATTTTTATTATTTAATAGAAAAATTAAATTCATAAAAAGAGATCGTCTTAGAATGTTTGTTCTGTAGCAAAATTTTTGTATTTTCAATCCGGAGAACTGTTTAGATTTTGGGCTCTCTAAGCCAGTGTTTCTCAACCTTGGTGCCGTGAGCGTTTTTGACAAATAATTAAAATTGCATGGGTTTTGTAACTTTGAAATAGTATTTCTAATTACTTCATTTTTTTCTATCATTCACATTTTTTTATTTAGGTGTGCCGCAAATGATTCCAGGTATTTTTAGTGTGCTTTCAACCAAAAAAGGTTGAGAAACACTGTCTAAATTGAATAGATAGATTGCCTTTTAACTGATAAGTTTTTGCTTTGCCGAGAGTAGCAAGCAGATGACAACCTCATTGATTTTTCTTCGAGAGTTACTTTTATTTGCTTGAGGTACTAATTATTCTTGTTCATGTTTCTGGATCCTCTTGAAAACGTCTTTCTATGCTTCTGCATTCCAGTTAAATTGGTCTTCCTGTACTCAGGGACGGATTTAGGTTCGATGCCGCCCTAGGCCCTGTCCAATGTGCCGCCCTTTTTTCTAAGTTAAAGTGATTGTCAAAATTATATGGCTAATTATCAAAAAACTACCAAATATTATTTTAAATATAACTGTTTATTGGTTTACATAAATTTTTCAAAAATAAATCCAAATATAAGTTACTAATTCAAATATAATTTTCCGTAATAAATAGTAAATACATTTTTTAGTTCCCTGGCTTTTAAATAAAAATTATTTTTAAGAAAAAAATAAAACCGACTTCAAAAAATTAAATGCAACAAACAAAATACACCAAAAGGTATAAAACAATTATTATCTTATTTAGCTACAACTAAACGACGAAATATCAACATGAAATCACTTTTTGAAGTCGGTACCAAACAAACTATACCTATAAGCGAGCATACCCTCCAAAGGTACTAAGTAAGATCCGTCGAATGCGATTCATAAAAGGTATGTTTAGCACCGACATCAAAAAGTAATTTCATGTTAATATTTCGTCGTTTAGTTGTAACTAAATAAGATAATAATTATTTTATACCTTTTAGTGTATTTTATTTGTTGCATTTAATTTTTTGAAGTCGGTTTTATTTTTTCTTAAAAATTATTTTTATTTTTCTCTTTTAGTGATGTTATTAATAGTGATCATATCATCAGAACTTGACCAAATTAATATGGCACCCTCCCTAAGATACCCTCTTTCCAATAAAATAAGAATCATCGAAATCGGTTAATAAACAAAGAAGTTAGGCCTCAACAAACCTAACAAAAAAGGTCTAATACCAATAAAAAAAACGGGACCAATCGGAAGCTAGACTGAACCCAATGCAAAATTTTTTTCACAATCGGTTCACAATTGGCGGAGATATGAGGTAACATAGACACAAAAAAAAAAAAAAAAAAAATTCAGTCGAATAGAGAACCTCCTCCTTTTTTGAAGTCGGTTAAAAAACGAACGAGATTTTAAATAAAGACAAATATTGATCAATTAAAAGATTAAGAGTATACTTACTTACAAACTAAAACTAAATTCCGTAATAAAATTTACTAAAAACTTTCCACCCATTTATAATAAAACAAATCCAAATCAATTGTTAATTTGAATTGTCTCTGTCTATTTGCCGACCCTAAAATTTTGCCGCCTTAGGCCCGGGTTCTTGAATAATCTTGAGTATCGAAATCCAGATTCACAGCCGAACTGTAAGAAAAAACACATTTACAATTATTTTTAACATAAAAATAAAAAAATAAATAAAATTTCGCATGAAACCAATACTCTCGTCTCAGTCTTTATTTAGCTTAATAGTTTTTACATTTATTCAAAGTCATTCCTTAATGTGGATCTATTCTAATATAATAATCAATTATGAATAATTTATCTTTCATTTTATAAATACATTGAAAATAAATCCAATTTACGATGAATCCAATACCTACTTTAATATAGCTCCCAAGTTATAGATTAAGATAAATTCTGAAATTAATCAGTTAATATTATGAACAAAACATTAAAATTACAATCAAGATACAAACACAAATAGATATAGAAAAAATACATTTTTCAAATTATGCACTTTCTTGATATCTTGGTATTTTATCGTGAGCTTAAAAAATTAGAATAGTACATGATTACTTAGGTATTTATTCAAATAAACTAAATGATTGTTTGACTAATATATTTATTAAAACACTAATAAAAATATATACTAACTCAAATGCACGATGTACTGAATGAAACGTTGTTTATTTTTGTATAAGTATATTTATTAGTGTTTTAATAAATATATTAAACAATGTCATGATGAAGTATCTTTCAAAATTATTATACCTAATAAACTATTAAACCACCAAAATTTTAATCACTTTGTATTTCATTAATGTCTTTTCTTTCCTTTTATTGAAATTTTATTAAATATACTCGTAAATTATTTTTTCTTATATTTTTCCCAAAAATACTAAACTTTAAGTATATAAAAACAATATATCTTTTAAAAAATTAATTTTTAATATAGAGGTTTGATTAATGGTTATACTTTTATTATTATTATGCCTGCTCTCTGACCAGTCAAGTATTATTATTATTATTATTTTTTTTTTTAATCCTATTCGAGTTCAATTATGGATAATATCTAACGAATAAAAGGTTCGATATTTATACACTTTATCTAGATGACAATTCCCTGAGGATTCTTAATTCCCTCCTATTGAACACAATTTTCGATAATTTTTTCATAAATGTCCAACGTGTGTGCTTAAATGAATCCTAAAAAAAAAAACTAATAATAATAATCTAGGGTAAGTTATTCATAACTTTTTCAATACAAACTCTGAATAAGAGTGAAACGATTTTTCCTATCCCTTGCTTATCGGTTCAATTTAGCCGTCATTATTTGATTTGAACGTCTTATCAATTCCCATAGGGGAGGTGCTGGGATATTTCTATCCAATTTTAAAAGGTGTGCTCGAAATATATATGTATATATTTTTAATTTAGTTGATCTTTACCGGGAGTTAAAATGATTACGCACGCCTTACGGGGTAATTAATCAAGGCGATGTGAATTAACCTAATTGCAATGAGAAGTTGGCTTAAGGGATTCGACCTCTTCGCGCGAGCCAATTGAATTAGATGCTCGGCTTGGATGATGATTTGCATTTCAAGCGTCAAAGTATATTAAAGTTAGATACCTCCGAGAACCAAACTCTTCTGCCAGTGAGACTTCTTCGAGTAGTTTTTTCGCGAAGTTTCTTGTTTAATCGAAAACATCGTCGAAAACAAAAATTAAGTTTAGATAAAAGGGTCTTTTGTGAATCTTAAAATGTGATTTTTTTTTAAGTTAAAAATAATTTGTACAGTAAAATATTTTTCATTATAATTTTCGACTGGTTCAGACTTCGTTAAAAAATTGAATGTTAATAAATATGGTTGTCATTTTATACCGTGAGATTATATGATACCAGTAGCTTAGACAGAAAATTTTCATTTTCATTGGGGGGGGGGGTCAATCCACAAAGCAAAATATTTAGTGCGAATTTTATTTTATTAAAACAAATAGGTAGGTACAGTGGCGTAGCGAGGGGGGAGGGCAAGGGGCATCATGCCCCGGGCGCTACTCATAAAGGGGCGCTAAATGGTCCTCAAAACAAAAAATTGCTCGATAATTTTTATTTTTATTATAATTGATTTCTGGAAAATATATTTTAAATTTAGTGCCAGTGTAATATAAAAAATGTTAATTCGCAAATAAAAAGGAAAAAAATGAACACTAATAGTCTAAATCAAACTTTAATAATATATTCATAATGGAAATGGCACGTCTTTTCTACTGGCGGTGCTGACTCGACCTGTGTCTAGATGATCATATACTATACATTTCAAAATCTAGTCTTGTTTTCTCAACTACATTTTTTGTCTCAAATTTAAAGCTTAGCTTTGAGCCTATGACTTTATTTATTTATTAATTTGCGAGTATATTTTGCACATAATATTATATGGTTATCGAATGGGGGGGGGGGCGCTAAAAAGGTATTGTGCCCCGGGCGCGAGTTAAGCTTGCTACGCCATTGGGTATGTACTTCAAGAAATTAAAAAAGAACATCATTATTGATTAAAGATATTAAATATATTTAATTACGGTTAGTTTGCCATAAGGAACGGTTTGCCATTGCAGTTACTCATCGCATGAGCCCTGCCCTGGGAAGGGGGTCTGAACCCCCCTCCCCGTAGCTAAGCACCTGTTATATACTATATGTATATACTGTGAGGTCAAACCTTTTTCGTTTATTTGTGCAAGCTGATGAGGTCGGTATATTGGCGAGACGGTGGTTTTCACTAAAGAAGAGATGCTGTAGTGCTCTCGAAATATTTGGATTGACCACTTGAATTAATAAAAAATTACTTAAAATATTAGCAATGAATTTTATTCATCCTCCTTTGAAAATTTTAATTTTTGATTAAGAAATGAAAAAGAACGAGTCTGCATTTCGAATAAATAGCTAAAATATTTTTTGATTATTTATTTAGCGTATGGCATATCACACCAGTTGAGCGATTATAATAATTAAAAAAATGATATTTGATATTGCTAAGTATACAGCTTGCCGGTGGGTCGGTCTGGATACTATATATATTCATCCAAGATTTTTATTATTTTTATTCTTCTGTTTATTCTAGTTTAGAATTGTCTGAAACATGTAAAAATCATATTTTTCAATAATTATTTTTTGCTTTCAATTAAATCAATTTCATCATCCTATATCAGTGGTTCTCAAAGGGGTGTTCCCCGGACATTCCTATGTGCCGAAATTTCAGATAGATATTAGTATAGTTATTGTTAAAATTATTTATAATAATTTATTAGCATTTTAATTTTTTGATAGGTCTTCAAATGTGCCATGACTTCAAATGGTTTGAGAACGATTGTCTTAGATCAGACCTTGGCAAACCTATAAACCAGTGGGTCATTGAGTGACCCTCTTGGTAATTTTAAATTGACACGATTTAATTTCTCAACATTTAGAAATCAATAATTGTGTTACTATTTATATATATTTTTGATTTACTTACAAAAAAGTATAATAAACAAAAAAATTTTAAAGAGTTTTCTCACCAGCCACAATTACGCTAAATCTGTCAGCTTCCTAACATTGGTACTCATATATAATACATATTGTTATTTTTTCAATAGAATTTACCCTAGGGCTGTATTGAAATAAAAATACTCTCTGACGTCTTGTTAACTGTCACATTTTGTTTGATTTTGACCCGTAGCCAAAAAGATTGCGGACACCTGTCTTAGATACATGTGGAAGTATTGCATTTCTCCCCCAAGGTCTTAATACTTTAAGGTCTTTTTATCTTCAAGATCATAAATTTTATTCGTTTGTCTTTGCCTAAATATGTCTGCTTTCCAATACCATCGATAACTCAAGAAGAGAAGCTGACATAAAATTCTTTGAAGTTCATCTTTCTGATACAAACACTAATCTATATAATAAAAATGAATTTCTGTTTCTTTGTAAGCGCAGATCTCTCAAATGCCTGGACCGATTTGGCTAATTTTTTTTTAATGTTCGTAATAGTCCAATTCAGGTTAATACGTAAAAAAAAATTGGAAAAGTTGCCCGGAAAATTGGAAAATTCAGGAAAAACTAAAAAAAATTCAGGTTAGCCAACATAGATTGCCAAACAATAAAAGAACTAAACATGTTTTGGCGGCCCTGATTGTCAGATTTTTGAGTGTCATTCATTCTTAATAGCATAGATAATAGAGTTCTAACCACATTATCGTTGAAGAAGAATTTAATAATGCAACAAAGATTTAAAAAACTATCTATTTTTTTAAAGTACATTTAAAAACAAAAATTAAAAAATAAACTGCAACGGATCGTTGCTAAACTTTATCCAAATTGATTTGAAATATTAATATGTTTATTTCTTTATTATTAATCAGATATCACTTGCAATTTGCAGTTCATGTTGACTTTAATTCAAAAATAATGATCGATTCTCATTTAACAGTCGAGGAATAACCATTCTACATTCGATTTTTGACGTTTCAGTTTTTATTGGTAGCCATTGGTGAAGACATGGAGGAATCGACTTAAAATCAAAAATAACGATCGATTCTTATCTAATACTAGAGGAATAACCTTATTGCATTCCATTTTTGATGTTTTGACTATTAATGGCAAGCTCTACTGAAAACGTGGAAGAATCGACTTAAAATCAATAAGACTAAATTCTTTTATGATAAACAACTCAAGCTTGAGAATAAGATAATTTTTTATAAATAGATTGTATATACTTTTGTGTCTAGCAAAATGAATAATAATTGTAATTTTCAAGTCTTCTTATCTATAATAATACCTACATATAATATAACTTTTTTTATTTTCCCCTTAATGATAACAAGTGGATTTTTAATACATTTTAAATATTTGTTTCATCTTATTTGTTATGAGTGTATATTACAGTTAAATAGAATCTCAAATTATATCTATTTAAGACTTTATAATAAAACAATTATATTTATTCTCTGTTACTAATAAAACATGAATACAAAGCAGCCAGTGGGGTCCAGAGGGTGAAATGCTACTTATAGTATGGGCTGGCTAGGCGGCAACTACTATATGTAAATATAGTCATAATGTTTGCAAAATTTTGTGAAAATTTTGAAAAAAAATAATTTTTGATCTCAAACTTCTTCCCCCTAAAAGCGGGGTAGAGCAGAAGTTCCTGACTCCTCGCTATATGTCATCAACTGAATGTGGCTGCAATAACACAACACAATTTACTTCTAAGACTTTTTAAAAACTATTTTTCTATCTTAATTGATTTCCATATTATTATTATTATGATTATTATCAATATTAGTGGCAAACTTATGCCTGTACAGTGTACATTGCGCAATTAAATTTGATACTGATTTGAACTTTCTGGATTTAAAATTCCAGATAAAAAAATGCGAAAAATAAGAAGAGAGAAAATTGAATGGTTAAAAATTAAAAGTTTCCTAATACCTACAGTAACATAGCTTATTAGATAAAGTCAAGGGTCCCAAACTTTTTAGTGATAGGGCCACATGTGAACATTGAAAACTATGGGTTAGCATATTATAAGGAAATTTTATATTAATAATACGCTATTACATTATGGCATTAATAATTAATATGGTGAATATTTGTAAATTAATTCTTTAGTAGCCGCGGGCCGGATGGAAAAATGTCAAGGGCGGGATTTGTCTTGCGGGCCGTAGTTTGGGGACCCCTGAGATAAAGGAAAATTAATGAGAGTGTCCTCTGCTTAAACTAAGATGTCATACATAGAATGTGACAAATCAGAGGAAAAAAGAAACAATTAAACTGGTGTTTTAACATGCGACCAATTGCAACGTTTCGCCATTTTATTGTGGCTTCACCATGCTCTATACAAATAATAATATTAATTGGCGAAACGTTGCAATTGGTCGCATGTTTTAACATGGTGTTTAATTGTTCTTTTTTTCCTCTGATTTGTCACACCTAATTCTGATAATAGAACTGAATAATAATAAAGTTATACATAAGTTTACTAACATTTCAGAAGGAGAGAAAATAACTTTTAAGGCATTTGAATTCTCGAGGAAACGACAACCATTCTAACATGTATGAAAAATCAAATATAACATCTGAGATTAATCAGAACAGACTCTTATTGGATTGATATACGTAAAAGAATGAATATTGCTGTAGCTGGAAATTTTGCATCTTTCTGTTAAGTTTCAGTTTTTGAGTTCAAGTTATTGACATAATTATTCAAAACAATCGAATTTATTAAAAACTTTAATATTAACTTGTTGATAAAATTTTCTGAAAAGGATCTTTTGAAACTGAGAGTATAGATACTTATATTTTATAAATACCATATATTTCCTTGAAATGATAAATAGCTGTTTGAAAAATAGCGAGGTGTCCTCCCTTGCTAAATGACCAACACTCTCTCAGCAACCGGAACACATACGTGCCTCCGCGCTTTATTCATTCCAAGTTATCGCAGCTAATCTGACCTCCCGTCTGCCATTTTCGGGTAATATGAGACCATTGAGCCTGGGGTTATTTTTCCCCGCGACATTCCACCGGGCCATTAGCACACTCCCAGATTTCACTAACACTGCCCGTTAGTCATCTTGACAATCGAGGGTCGTTTAAATTAAGCAATATTACAGTCAGTCCTCCGCAAGAAATCCATCTTTATGATCGTACAAAGAGTGGACGTTCATAACGGAAGTGACTATTCAACAGAGATGCAAGTCATTCGTGCCATATTAACTTTCTTATGTAGTAAAGTTTATCACTTTTATGGCTACCGACGCAGTTAGCAACCATTTTGATTGGTTTTTATTAATAACTTTTAATGGTGATAAAATATTATTATTAAAAATGACTGAATAAGAAATTATGAATAAAATTTATTTCCAAAATAATAATAATAAAAATAAAATAAATAATAAAATTTGTTTCCAAAATGAATCTATGCATAAAAATTCTAGTTAATCTTACAATAAAAAATGAAAATGAACCATTAAAAAATCAACTGTTGTGGGCATCACACGATTTTCACATTAATTTATACCTTATTTGAAATCATCGTACCAATTTTCTCCAATCAAATTACTTCACTTTGGGTTTCCCCCAAGCCATTTTGGGAAAAAAAGACGAAATTAAAAAAATACCAAAAAACATCTTCCGGTTTTCCGATTTTAACCAAAAACCTGATATAATTCATCTAGCTTCTAGATAGCTTAAGTTTCAAATTCCAAAGTTCTGTGACTTACCGTAGGCGAGATATGATCGATTAAAATTAAAAAATATTTTTACTATAAGCTCCGAAATTAATTAATATTGAAAGCCACCTGGTGATGCAACCAGAAACACAGAGCGTTCAATTTGAATGCATACCCTAGAGAATGCAGGCGACGCTGCGTCTTTCTAATCAGTCTAACCTGGCTGGCTTAATTATTCCAATATTTTCGAAAGCTTGAATAATAACTAATTAAAGAGCCCAAAAATCTGCTAATTTTTATTTAATGTGATATTTTGGATTATATTTAAAAACAGATAATTTTAAAATATTCATTCAATTCATGGAAAGGATAATTTTATTAAAAATAAAGTATTACAAGGTAACGGAATGATGGGATTATCCAAAAATTAAGGTGAGTTAATTACTAGACAATAGTCAATGAATATTTTTTTTTCATTTTGAGAAAAGTTTCCAATTTTGATCAGACTTGTTTAATTGTAGATTAGCGGGTAAATTAAAGTGTCCAAATTGTGAATTTTTAAATAGATTTCTGAAGACACATATTAATTATTTAAAAAAAAGATTAATTGATCTATATTTTTGTATTTTTATAATTTATTTATTAATTAATTGGACTTTTCGGATATCTTCATGTAGTCCACACTCAGCGCAATATCAATTCTTAGACCTCTATGTTATTGGTAGCATTCAATTTAAAATAACTAAATTTTCTAAACCAGGGCGTTCTTATAATTTTTGATGTCATGCACCATTGAATAGTCATATGATAACTTCCCCAACCTTAAAATACATTAAGATAACAAGTGAATGACGATAATATATGTGTATAAGCAACAGAAAGTGGTTAAACTTTATTTTAATAAATTTTGAAAACCACTCCTGAAATAAGTACCTTAATACCATAATACTAGTCTAAATGTAAATTTTATCTAATGAAGAAGTTAAATCATTTCTCAAGCTTTATGTTTTTAGGTTATCTTATCTTCCCCTACAAATGATCAGAATACCGCCCTTCCTTTATAGGTGATTACCTCTCGGTTTTTTTTAGTCGAAGTCTTACCATAATCTTATCGTTTTCTAAGCAGGATAGTAACATGTAAAAATTTATTATTACTATTTACAACCTTTAGATTACTTTATACTATCATTCATTAGGGAATTATGGATTTGTCGATTGGTTTGTTTTCTACTGACGATAAAGAGGGGGAACCAGGGTAGTTCAAAAGTAGAGCTTACATTTAAAAACTAAATAACTTGTTATAATTAAGGGGTTTGCTCGGTTCTTTAGGAAGCCCAGTAAGTAAAAAAACGTCTAAGAGCGAGCCCAAGCATTATCCTGGCACACTAGATACAATTCAGAAGAGAACAATTAAACTTCTAAGAGACCCGGCCTTATCTAACATCCTCGATTCTCTGGTTTACCGTAGGGTCGTTTTTGCCCTTTTCCTATACTGTAGATACTACCATGGTGTTTGATCAGAGAAATTGAAATCAATAATTCTCCTCTTGGAAGAAACACACTGTATTCGATCGCTTCAAATTGGATAAAAATCGAACTAACCAAATCGTTTATCCCTATATGACCTCTAAAGAGTAGAACTCGCTTCCTGGCATCGTCTTCCCGCGAACTATAACCTTCATCAGATTAAGACCCGCATTTCTAGTTGCTTTCGACTCTAACCCAGCCAATAAAACATTTTTTCTTTATTTTCGTTTCACGATGGAGGGGACAATCCAGGTCTTTAGGGCCTGCGTTATTTTAGTGTAATTTCTTCTGACATCAGAATCATTAAAAAAAATAAAAGTTGAATTTTGTTGAATCAAAAATAGTATTATTATTATTATTTTTATATCATTGAGTGTTAGATTTCCGGCTAAATATTTTTTTAAACTATTATAGAATTAGGTTTAATTTTTTAAATTTATTTCGACTTAAAAAAGAAGTTATGAGAGTCCCAAAGTTGGCCTTTTATGTGATTTTTGTACCTGTCGGCGTTTAGGAACAGCTTAAGCTAAAGTTATGAAAAAAAATCGAAAAATTCACTCATTCCTTATCAACGACAAATAAGAATGAGGTTAACTCAAGTATTTTTGAAAAAATAAATGGCACAGGACCCTCGTAGTCCGGCTTATTTAAATGCTAAGGCACTTTGGATATCGATATACACTTTATCTCGTATATCATAATACATGACTGAGCTTATAAATGCGGTGACACCCTATTGCTTCTTGAGCTCTTAGCTGACAAGTGGAATAGGTTAATTTGATTCAGTAAGATAGAGCATATGGATCTAATATTTTGAGAGCATTATATATATAAATAAATTCAATTATATTTATTGGATCTTTGCCGCGTTAATTTGCTCAGTGTCGTCTCTAGAGACTTTCACGTTCAGAAAGCATACGAGCACCGAGCATGCATATGGACCGGATCCGGATGATTTTCCGTGAGCAATATAATTTCTGTCGCGCTTGGCGCGTGTCTTGAGTGATCGTTCTCTTGGGATTCCTCAGGGAATTGTTCTTGTTCACTAGCAGCCTGGCTCCTCCTCGAGAACTGGTTCATTTCTACCTTTCATTTGCATATTCCACCTCAAATCCATCCATCTTTATTTTATTTTCGGAAATTTCCATCCATATCTTAATATTATCAATTTCAAGTACTAGTACTTCTTATAATCATTATTTAATTTTATTATATTATTTCTACAATAATCTATTATACACAAGATGATTCACACGTTTGGGTTCAGACACCTCCTCGAAAATTTAGAAAAATAAGTCTTAAAGCCTTATGTTAATCAATTATGTCTCATCTTGATTTAATTAATCTTTGGCTATCAATTGCATTATTAGTAGCTATTATAGCATTGATGGCTATAATAGCCAAAGATTAATTAAATCATTGAATAAAATATTAAATAAATAATTTTATGAATAAATACAAATATGCTTACTTTATCCAATGCGAAGCATGGGTAAAAGTATTGTAATCGGTCTCGCTGGCAAGCGTGTCTTCAAAAGGTCCTCAGGTAAAAAGTACGGAACCCATGGTCTCAATTAAAGTCACAAATTGTAGTATGCAATTAGGGTTGAATTTTAGCACGTGCCGGTTTTGCAAAAAATTACATGGGATCTCGTCCTGAGGCCAAAAAGTGCGATTTTTTCATTTAGTTCGTGCGGATGTATGGATGGATAGATGTACGTATAGATGGATGTATCAAGCTTGAGTTGTTTATCATAAAAGAATTTGGTCTATTTGATTTTAAGTCGATTCCTCCACGTTTTCAGTAGAGGTTGCCATTAATAGTCAAAACATCAAAAATGGAATGCAATAAGGTTATTCCTCTAGTAGTAGATAAGAATCGATTGTTATTTTTGATTTTAAGTCGATTCCTCCATGTCTTCATCAATTTTTACCAATAATAATCGAAGCGTGAAAAATCTAATGTAGAATTGTTATTCCTCAAGTATTAGATGAGAATCGATGCTTATTTTTCATTTTAAGTAGATTCCTCCACGTCTTCAGAAATTGTTACCAACAATAATTGAAACGTCAAAAAATCCAATGTAGAATTGTTATTCCTCAAGTATTAGATGAGAATCAATCACTATTTTTGAATTTAAGTCAACATGGGCTGCAAATATCAAGTGATATCTGATTAATAATGAAGGAATAAACATATTAATATTTCAAATGAATTTGGATAAAGTTTAGCAACAATCCGTTGCAGTTTATTTTTAAGAAACAAGTAAATGTTTGTGGGGGTCAGATAGCTAGGCGGTAGCATGACAGCCAGCTAACCAAGGGGACCCGGGTTCGAATCCGACTCGAGGCATCCAGCTAAAATCTGACCCCGGGAGTAGAGACAAATTTGAAAAATAAATATAAATAGTATCGTAAAGTGGCTTATGGCTAAAAAAGGCCGAAAAGCCCCAAAAAAAAAAGTTAATGTTTGAATTATTTTGAAATCTTAACTGAATGGGCCATTTTTTAAATAGCTTTCCATGCTAGAATTCTACATTTTTTTTACATTATGAAGATTCAAAGTTAGGTGATCAACATTGTTTAACACATCAATCCGGAAAAAATATTTTTTTTCTCCAAAAATATACTACTCTTGGCTGAATTTTGAATTGTGGTCAATAGAAGGTTTATTCAGAATTGCGAAACAAAAATTAAAATCTTAAAATATGGAAATTTGACGTCACAGCATCTTATTATTTAATGATGCAGGGTATCGATTTTCTCTATTTTCAAAAAAATTCCTAATTAAATTCGGAATCTATAAAAATATTTAAAAAAAATTTAGGTTTTGGACAATCATTAACTGGCCTATCTATCCAACGTTCACCGTTTATCGTTGATTTTTGGAAAACCCTGTATATTGTTATAGCTATATGTTTATTTACATCTAGCAGAGAACTTCATTGATTTTCTCTTACGTGCATATACTATATATAAATTTACTACAAAAGCTCATCTGTGTGATTCTTTGGAGAATCGAAACAGAATGAATTTTGTTCAGATATTCAATAATAAATTTTATTTTGAAAATTTATATGTTAACGTTAAATGAAAAAGGCATTTGCGGGCCTAACGCAGAAGATGTCTGATCATATCCGGCTGGGTCCTGTATCTTTTTTTTCAACTCTTGGTTCAGTATCAAAACGAGTCTGGTCCCAATTGCACCCAAATAGGACAGTGACCGGATAAAAAAGTTTTAACTTTCGCGTTTATCTAACGTTAACATATATATAAATGTATATACTATATATATATATTATATAATTATATCTTAAATACTATTCACGAAAGTTAGCTAACTTTTTTTCACAGAATAATATTTTCACTTAAAAAATAATAACATTAATAAGATTCTTAATTTCAATATTAAAAATTAAAAAACAAAATTAAATATTAATCTGTTTTTTTAATGGTTTAATGGCAGTAATAATTATCATTATGAAGTTTATTGTAGTCTGAATTTATATAAAGTAGTTTTTTTTACTTAAGCACACATTATATTTGAATTAGAATTGAACAGGTATAATGTATCTATGTAATTAATATAATGAGATTCCAACAGATTACTTGATGGGAGTTATTTTTTTCTATAAAGCTAAATTAGAAATGGCTTTATCAAATAAAATAAATAAATAATAAATGACTATCATTCTCGAATCAATAGCGATTTTTTTCTGTTTTGTTTTACTTTTTCATTGATTCAATTGTTTCATGGAATTGAATTAAAAATAATCTTAGAATTTATAGAGTAGATAGCATTTGAATTGCGTCTAATGATAAAATAAAATATTAAACGCAAGTAGACGAGCGACCGGTTGGGGTCCCGGGGACCTCACGACGCCGTCCCGCCCTTTATGAGTGATTTACAGCGCGCTTTATAGACATTTTTACTTAACTATTATCACACTCTGTGAAAAAATGATCATTCCCTCGTCTATAATGCATTGGACGAAGGCGGTAATTTTTTCACAATGCTATTGTTGAAAAAATAAGGCAATTCGTACAAATTATATTGCAGCAGATAAAGATCGCTTAGGAATTTTTGAACTTGTTCAAAAGTGACTCCAGAGACTCTTTAATTAATGTGTGGGCTAATAAGTGTGGCTATTTGAATAAAACGTTTCCAGATAAGATTCATTATTTTGACCTTTTAAAATAATTTTAAATTTGAAACTGCGCATATTTTATTATCTCTTTTGGAAATCTATATATTCATTTTTTTATTATTATTATGTTTTCACTATAAAAAGGTGACTTTAATACATTTTTACGTAATAACCATTAAAATTTCTTTAATAATTGGAAAAATAAAATGTCAATTATGTGTAAAATTTACAATAGGCTAACACCTCTGGAGAAAATAATTCTTGCATGTTTCAAAAATATCTACCTATTTGTATATGGTTATCATTATTTATTCAGGTCAATTAATGATGAGTAGTATTTCCTTGGTTATGGGCTGCGTTTTGAAATGTTTTTTTTTTGTTTTGACAATAAAAGATTAAGAGCTTTATCTCTTGAGTCCATATATTAAGTAAAAAAAATGTAATTATTTTATCATTTAATTTCTAATAGTATTGAAAAAACAAGTTATGAAATGTGGTGCAGTTAGGGTCCTATATTGATCAGAGTAGAATATAACGATTAGAAAGAGGTAGTTCTATCTTTAATATTCATCAATTAAAACACTGAAAATAAATAAGTATTTCCAATTTTTTTTTATAATAAGATAGAAGCACCTATTTATTGATGATGTCATCCTTAGGGCCTCTACCTTATACATTTATTTAAATTTTTTTATTTAAAAATTATACGAATATTATTTTCTTGCTATATAAGGCATAAGTGGGAGAACTTTAACTACGTGGCTATAATCTCTGATATTAAATTAATATATCAAATTCGAGGAAAATGTCTCAGAACATTTTAAGACAGAAATTTTTTGTTAAGCAATTAATTTAAGGTAGAAAGCTGAAACCTAGAACAGAGGTGGAGTTTAACAAAACAAAATGTAAGCTAAATTTGATCTCATAGTTATAGATAGTTATAGATATATATATAATACGTATTTTTCTGATTTTCTGCCTTTGTGAACGGGATATTTAGAAAGGCCCGAAAAGTTATTTGTCTTACAAATTGAGTATATTTTGGTACCATTAAAAACTTTCTATCCTCTGTTTTCTGTCCATCTGCCAGAGCATTGTAACTCATTACATGAGGTAGAGATAAGATAAGATACAAACTTGAAATTTGCATGTTGCTTTTTCATGAAATGTATTGTTTTAAAATTTTCATTCATATGATTATTTTTGGAGATGTTTTTTGGTTGGGTCGAAAATAAATTTTTTTTATCATTTAGTGCAAGGGTGTTTAACCTGCGGCCCGACACACCACATTTTGCGGCCCGCCCATGGTATAACAAATATAAATCATTCCAAATTTTGTGTTTCACCATTTTTCTAATCCTAATGCAATTAAAATTAATTCAAGTTCATATTTATTTGCAAAAGTTGATACAATTTCATTAAATAGTAATATTTCTCGATAAAGAAGTTCAAATTTTTACTTCGCCATTCTTTTTAGATATTGGTGATGTGCCAGATGATTTGCAAATGGAAATAATAGAATTTCAATCCAACTCAGAGCAGAAGGATATATTTATAAGCAAAGATCTTGTAGATTTTTATAAAAATTTATTTCATTTGAATAATTTCCAAAACTTCGAAAATTTGCCTCACAAATATTGTCGCTCTTCTTAACAGCGTATGTGTGTGAACAATTTTTTTCTTTAATGAAATTAACTAAAACATCAAAATGGAGTGTGTTGACTGATATACACCTTAAAAATACATTGTGTTTGGTTTCGAGTAGCATACCACCGAATATAGCAGACATATTAAAAAAACACCAATTTCAAAAATCACATTAATTTCGAGTTCGTTCAAAATTACCACATCACATTGCATACCAAGATTATAATATTACTATACATATACATTACATATACAATGTATTTTTCATTTTCATAATAAAACTAAACTTTTAAATGTAGTTGGCTTTTGTATGCGGCTCGCCTGCCTTCAAAAAAATGTACCATGTGGCCCAGATGCGTCAATAGTTTAAACACCCCTGATTTAGTGTAAATGATATATCTTCAAATATTGAAAGTATACATTTTTAAAGTTTTATCAATTTTATGAGAGAGCTCAAAGAGGTAATTTTTTAATTGAATGTAATGGAAGGCAGCCCAGAGGTAGTGAGGAAAGAAAAAATTAACACATATAAAATAAGGTGCAAATTTATTGGAATCCTTCCTCCTTTCCTTTCAAACCGACGTTCTGAGGATTTTTCCCTCCTTCTTCGGGGAACATTTTATTTGTTTCATTCATTGACCCTTTGTAACCCTGAAGAAGGAGGGAAAAATCCTCCGAAACGTCGGTTTGAAAGAAAAGGAGGAAGGATTCCAATAAATTACACCTTATTTTATATGTGTTGAATTTTTCTTTCACTACCTCTGGGCTGCCTTCCATTACATTCAATTAAAATTTCTACCACTCCGTCTCTCTCCAGAGAAAATTTCGTTGCAAGGTAATTTTTTTTTCCAAGTTAAATTACTCTCTCTCCTTATCAAAGCCAAATAAAAAAGAATTTGACAAATTATGTATTTTGAAAAACTGATGCCGACTCGCATTGCCTGGCCTATATTTATTTACCTGGACTATATATATAGGAAATGATGGATGATTTTATTATAATATGTTTGGCTCGAAGGGTTAGTTGGAAAGATATGAGCCGGGCTTGGATGGACTCTTCAGAGATTATAATCTCTATTGGCGGCGTTAAAGCCAGAAAAAATGCTTTTTAAAAATACGAACTTGCCAGAGGCAATTGGAAACATGATTTTAATGAAATAATGGCACAAGGCCCGCATTTATGGCTTTTTGGTTACAGAACGTGTATACAAATTACTTCTTAGACACAAGCCGTTTCGTTCCCAGGTGAATTGTCTCATTCAATGAGTTTCAACAAGTGACAACTCACACATGACAACTGAATGACAACAACTGAATTCGCTTCGAGGAGCTGGCTTCTTTTATAACCCTTGCTCTAATTAGCAATTAAGCTGATTGGTTAATTATTCCCGCGTTTTAGGTGACGTATGTATAATTTTTCGCGCGCTGGCTTCTTTATAAAAGGGGCGTGTCCCTGCTGCTCGCCCGCCAGTTTATCGAAAGATTGTGACGGGCAAACGTCTTTCTCAAGGCGAAAATGAATCTTTATTTTCAAAAGCATTTTACATTGAAAGGAGCGGAGAATAAAATCCCACATATATAAAACTTCAAACTGGGTATTTTAACTTAAAATACTTTCCATTACTCAACGTGTAATTCAAATAATATTAATATTAATTGATTTTTTTTAATATTTTATTCTATGTATTGTTTTTTGGTTGGTTGTGATTTAGATACTTGTATCTCCTTTGCATTGTTTCGGCGTTTTCCATAATTATTTTTCACTTTTGCTGGAAATGGATGGGAAAGTTTATTCTCCGGAAAGCCTTAAGTAATGTGTATCTGGGGTGGGATCCCGTGGGGTGCGGGAGCCACATTATTTGCTCGCTACCACCACTCATTGTATAAAGCCTCTTTTACAGTAGATCCAGCAGACTATATATTCAAGCGCGGGAGCTCATGCATACTTGATATTTCAATCTAACGGATTGCACGCTTGCTTAAGGAACAGATTTTTCGTTGGAAGCCAGTGCAGTGACAAAGTGTGTACACCAGCGACCATTTGCAAAAGTGACAGAGTATCATAAGCAGAGAAAGACACAAAAGAAAATCAATCTACGATAAATATTAGATGCAATAGAGCATTTCAATATTAATTTAGAACTAAACTAATAAATTATTTAATGAATAACTATTATAAGAGTGGGAATTAATTTTGAGGGCTTTCGAAGATGAGCCATAGATGAGGTTTCAGAAAACAAGAAAGCTATGACTTAGTAAAGAGGTACAGTTTATTTGTTAAATTTTAGCATTTCAAATTTTAGATTTTACATTTTACCCAAAAAATCATAGGCAATAATTTACAAATCAATGAACTTTATAAGAGCTATTATCCTTTATTTATTTGGGGTATCGAAAGCTAATAAGAAAAACAAATTATATATAGGTATATGTATTTAATTGAGTTATACCTATCTAAACATGATGATTTATTATATCTAAGTTGTACTCCAAATATGTCAGGGTTATATTTTAAGTTGTATTCTAAATATGTCTTATATATGTAAACTTTTGTTATTTGCTCTATAAGGCGAATCGCCTCAGAACATCATTTAAATAAATTAATTAATTAAATAAACACGAATAAGAGAAAAAATTGAAAACTTTTAGTGATTTCACTACTACAATCTCCCAGTGAACACATTATTTATTTATTTACCTAGGCTTTTTACTGTCTTAATCATTTTAGTCATCAAGAGAAATCAATGATAGTCCTTTGCTTTATGCTAAAATAGTAGACCATCTAAGTGAAAAGATTTCGTTTGTTGACAGTATATACATATCAGTGGCGTGCGGTCAATGAGGCACATCCCTAAAATTTCAAACATTTAAATCATTTTCATATATATATATATATATATACAGGGTGGGGTATAGAGATCTACCACATTTTGAATAGGTATAAAAAATGAAAAAATTTAATTAGAAAAAAACTTATTTTTCCTAACTCCAACCTATTAAAATTTAATATTAAATTTGAAAAATAACGAAAATGATGCCGCATTCGATGAAATATGCAAAAAACCCAAGAATAAAATAAAATTTCATAAAATGAAAGGTACGTTTTTGGACAGCATCCCCTGGTTGAAAAATCACCAACCGCTACTGATAGGTACATATACAGTCAATCCTCGACAATTCGAAACTCGAAAATTCAAATTTTTCGATAATTCGTACTCTTCAGCTGTTAACTTCGTTAAATCGAAAAAATGCTGTGTATTTTGATACTCTCGATAACTCAAAATCCTTTTCATAACAAAAAGGGAAGAGAGCGTTCTATTATTCGAACTAGGCCACTTCTCCTCTTAAAAAACTATTCTTAATTTTTTTAATTAGGTATGTTATTACCTATTGCAATGTTAATACATAATATGCAATTTTTCTGTTCTTTTTGTCGTATTCATTATTTTTACTTTTTTACTTGAGGCTATATATAAAATCTATAACGCTCATACATATATTTTCAAAAATATAATAAAAACTCTTAATAATTCGAATTTTTTTCTTTCCTCTTGATAATTCAAACGTCATGATAATTCAAATTTTTTCTTGTAGTCCCTTGTATTTCGAATTTTCGAGAGTCCACTGTACCATATATGTTTATTTGCATCAAGCACAATCTCATTGATTTCTCTTTATGAATCAACAGCTCTGCTACTCCCGACAAAACAAAATATTTTCAATTAAATTGTTTTGTAACTCTGCAAAATTCTATGAAAACTTGTTAAAATATTCGGGCTTGATATTTTTTATTTAAATTTTTTCTGGTGAAAGCTATTTCATAATGGAATGTATATTTGGTAGTGAGATCGTCGCATGTACATACAACCTCTCCAAGGATGAGTGGAGTGTATGAGCTTTGAAAATATAGAAAACTTTTTAAGGGGTTGAAGAGGCCTGAGGGTGTACGGGGTGGGAGTGGGGATAGAAGTTTACAGCTTAGAATTTGTGATCACGTAGCCAAGCATGATGATTATTAAAATAAAACTACTCTGACATGACCGGCTCCCTTGCGACATTTTTTCCTTGGCTCGCATCAAATATCAATAAGCGATAAAATGTGGACGTTATTGATATCCACCGAGGACGTGTCCATCAGGAAGATACAAACAATTGAAAGTTTTTTTTTGGTTGCCGTTTTACCCGGAGTCCTTCCTTCAGGAGACGTGATATTTGCTCGAGTCCCAGGGGACCCGTTTTATTTTTCGCTTGCCGACGAATAAATTCGATATCGAAGCGAGTGAATATACATAAAGCTATGCATAAAATGCAATCTAACCTCAATTTATGTCGGCCATCTTGAAACGTTTCTCCTTCGACTTGAGTTTAAATAAAATTAAGGGAAATTGAACCATCTTGTTCGGAAGGGGCTTTCGATACATTCAAAATCGCCTTTAATTTAGTTGAACGAGAGAGGGAAGGAACCAAATCCAATTGCACCAAACGATCATATTGAATATTTATAGATAGTTAAAGCAACTTGAATAAAATAACTTCGATTGAATTAACAGAGGGGTCATGTCAAAAAAGCAATAAATATTTTTTCTGTTTTCAGCAGTTGGGAAAAAAGCTAAAGTGAAAAATCTATCTATACAAAAAGTTCTATCACCGAAAATTCTTTCAAAATGTAAGCTAACCAGAATAACATAGTATAATCTAGATTTAATTTTTGAGGTCTTAAGCCAGTGGCTCAACCACGGAAGCCTCCCCCCCCAGAACAAAGGAAAAAATGAGAATAAAAGAAAAAAATGAAAAAATATTTGGAAATTTTATTCAATATTTTAAATATAAATTAAGACAAAAAAGGATTTTATTTCCATATATATAGGAAAATAGGAGGAGGCAGAGGGGAATGTCACATTGGATTTCCTTCACCGACCTTTCAAAACCCTAAAAAAAGGAGGAACGAAGCCTCCAAAACGTCGGTTTTTGAATAAAAAAGATAGTTTAAATTATCTCTCTTTTTTTGAATTTTTTACTGCCTAATCAATATAGACTCACTTATCAGTAATTCTCCAAAAACTACTTCAATTATACGTTATTTTTCAAATTTAACAGTAGATGTTTTATGACACGGTATGAAAATACTCTCAATGTTTTGAAATTTTAAAGATCCACATCATCTACCTACAGCATCCCTGGACCGCCCGCCACTGATATATATATATACACAAAAGTAGGAGGAGGGTCAAAAATGAAAAGTTTAGCTCTTTCGACCAAACTCAACCAAATTTCATATACATATTCTGTGGACCCACAGAAGGTAAGAAATCCAAAAACTCACCAGCCAAAATGGTGGGGGGAGGGTCAAAAAATGAAAAGTTTAGCCCTTTCAGATCAAACTCACCCAAATTTTGTAGCTATCCATAATCAGTCGGCCTCCAAAAGGGCTAGACATGCAAAAACTAACGACCCAAAATAGGGGGAGGGTCAAAAAATGAAAATCTAGGCCCTTGTACCAAACTCAAGTTAATTTTTGCATTTCTAGCCTTCTGGGGGCCCACAGAATATGTATACGAAATTTGGTTGAGCTGGGGAATTTTCATTTTTGACCCTCCGCCCATTTTGGGTAGTTATTTTCAAATTTTTTTTTTAAAGAAAAATTAAATACTCTACAATTTCGCTTTTAGTGGAATTTGCCGTAGAGTAAACAGTTAAGGAGTTATAATCAATGAGGTGATTTTACGCTATTTTTTGTCATATTCAGGGGTCGATTACCCCTAAAAAGACTCAAAGAATTTGACTTTCGGGGTGTGTGCTGATTACACTACAGTATGGGATATGTTATTTTTGTTCTGAAATCAGCTTACAAAATGGTCAGTAGCTCTCGGTTTATTAGTTGTTTTGTCATCATTGTTAAAAAGAAATTAAATGTATGCACATATTTTTAAATAAAATTTTAGGGGGGGTCAGATAGGCTAGTCGGTAGCGTATCATCCTGCTAACCAAGTGGACCCGGGTTCGAATCCGACTCCGAGGCATTCGACTAAAATCTGACCCCAGGGGTTGAGACAAAATTTAAAAAATATATAGTATCGTAAATTGGCTTATGGTTAGAAAGGCCGAAAAGCCAAAAAAAAAAAAAAAAAAAAATTTTGATCAGCTTCAATTTTGTAAGAGATTGAAAAAGACCTATATTCATATAACATTATTTGCTTGACCTCTCCAACAATTTCTCAAAGTGATCACCCCTTATAGATATTATTGTGTTTTTAATACGAAATCTACTTGACAGCCAATAAAAAAGACGCTAATTAAAGGTGACTTGAAGGCTGATCAGTGCTCCTCGTCTAGACAGCCAACATCTAATCCTCCCCTCTTGCATTCAACGTTCCAAATGCATTATGTTCCATTTAGAAAGCAGACACATTAGACAACCACTTAAAACTCCCCCACTACTCTGCATTTGCATAGATACCTTTTGGATCATTTTCCGAAGTAAAGTTCCAAAAACGCCAAATAGATTATTAACCTCCACGAAAGATGTTTTGAAAGGCCAGCCAGCCGTCACGTTTGCGGATATAAGTAGAGGCGGATTGGCACACGGAATTAGCTCTTTTTCTTGCTCGACGGCTGCTGCATAATTTAGTCCACTGTTTTGGTATTTTTCTTTCTTGTCAACTGAGCAATTAGATAGCAGCCCTTGACTTGTGCGTTCGATCTCGATATATATTTATTTTTTTATTTTGACATGATTTCCTCTCACATCGGCAAAAGCTTAGGAGTTTTGGCCAACGTCCGTTATTATCCGTCTCTCTGACATATTCTCACACTCAAATCTCTCTCGTTTGCTTTTTTTTCGAATATTAAAGTTTTCTCTAAACATTTTTTTCCAGGGGCGAAGCGTCCATTAGTAAAATTACGACATGTTATATTTATACGGTATGGACGGAGGGTCTTTGCGCCTTTCCTTTTGGCCCTTATGACCTATGTTATAGTCTTGTTGTCCTGCTGGTTGTCCAAAAAGGCCAAGCATGAATATTGATGTTATCACTAGCAATCACCACTTATCTAACACCCTTTCGATTTTAGAAATGGATAATATTTGACTTTTCAACCGAAGCGTCAATAATACTATTTCAATAATATATTATATCTCTATTGAAAAAATTGCTTAAAATTTTCTACATATTAATTATTCAAGCGATCATTTAACAGGAAATTTTTAAATTGTGTTTGACTACTTATTAATATTACAAAAAACTTTTTTACTCTTGTACTAAGGGAAAGTAGTGTAATTTTATAGAAAAAATTGTTGTATTTCTTTATTTATTATACAACGGCTAAATTTATATTAGTAAAATAAATTAGGTGAAGTCACAGGGTTGAGTGAAGTAACCCAAAAGCCCTATATAGTGAAAAAGGAAAAAGAATATTTTTATAATGTTAAAAGATGGTCGCAGAAAATACGAATATAAAAATGATAGAAGAAACCATAATCATTACGAGAAATATTCTTAATTAAACCTAGTTATTCTCTCAGGATGCTGCACGTTTGCACTGATCTTAAATCAATCAACAGGGTTGGAAACTATCTTTGAGTATTTTGCAAAAATAAATAAATAAATAAATAAAATAAAATTAAGATGATAAAATTGGCCAAATAGCATTATTATTTGTTAACCCCTGGAAGCAGGCTTTTTTTGCATTGTGTATAAAAATGACTGAAACGTGGAGAAAAATTATATTTAACCATGATTTTTTTGTCTGTTTGTAAGTGTATGCTTTTCTGGATCCCAATACCCAAGAAATGTCAAGAACAAAAAAGCTGTAGAAAGTTCGTGCTGGTGTCAAAATTTGTGTATTTACTCTGAGAAGAACTGCATAGATTTTGAGCTCTCTAGCTTCATAATTTCAGGTTCAGAAAGAAAATACTTTTTATTAATCATTGTATTTATACAAAAATTCGATTATATATTTAAATTAAAAAATGTAATTAACTTGTTAGTTAATTGAATCAAAAAATGAATTTTTAAATAGTTTATTAAGAAAGACGTACCGACTGTTCTTCAATTTTGCAATTGAAATTCATCCCTTGTTAGATACCACGTTACTTTATTTGGTGTTTTTTATAAAGACGACTGATACAAGAAGAAGTTGCACCAAGAAGGTACAACCTCTGTAGTCCATGGTGGACCCTTGTAACGTGAAGATAAGGGGAGATTTAGTGATTGGGTAGAAGTCGAAGGTATCTGTGGATGCTGGTCTTGAAAGATTGAAGGTTATAAGTTGCTGGAAAGACTGTCGGGGGAAGAGAGTTCCAGTCTCTAGATGTCATGGGGATAAATGAATTGGCGAATGCGTTTGTTCGATTAGTATCCAGTTTAAGCGCGTAGGGGTGTTGAGTTTTAGAAAATCGTGTATTTCGCGCAAATGAAGCCCTTGGTGGGATTATCGATTTAATTTCGTCAGAACAAAAGCCATGGTAGTATCTATAAAAAAGGGAAAGGGCGGAGACAGATCTACGATGGGCTAGGGAGTCGAGAGTGTCAGTTAATGTAGGATCGCCTATCAGTCTGATAGCTCGTCTCTGAATTGCGTCCAGGGTTTCAAGAGAATACTTGGGGGCCCCTCTCCACAAATGCGAGCAATATTCAAGACAGGGGCGAATTTGAGCCTTGTATAATATAAGGAGTTGAGTGGGGGTGAAAAATCGTTTGGTTCGGAAAAGAAATCTAAGCTTACATGCTGCAGCCTTTGCTACTGAGATAATATGGTCATTCCAAGAGAGGTCAGAACCTAAGGAGACACCTAACAATGATATTTTATTACGAAATTCCAATGAGCTCGAATCAAAGGAAATGTCCGGAAGGTTCCTATCTGGGCGCCTAGAAATTAGGCAGCATTGTGTTTTACCAGCATTAAAGTTTACCAAGTTGTGAGATCCCCATTTTTTTAGCATGCTTAAGTCTGAATTTATTGAGGAGGCTATGTTTGCGCGATCGTCTAGTAAGGATTGAGCGTTGTGGAGGGTGCTATCGTCAGCGTAACAATGTATTGGATTGGAGGGCAGATTTAATGGGTCATTAATATAGATAATAAAGAGCAAAAATAATGGTTGAACAAAATAATAACTATATATAATTAATAATAGATTCTCACAAGAGAACTATTTGATGTGAATCAACTCCTTGAAACCCCTCTAACAAAAAATAATTTGCATTTCTCAGACAAATTTCGGAATTGGTTCCAAAATCATCCATCAACTTTTACTGATCTAAAATAAAAATGAAAATATGAACTAGATTTAAATTTTAAGGTTAATAAATAAATGTTTAGCAAATGACTGTGAATATGTGTAACACCACATTCCTCTGGAGAAGATTTATGAAAGATAGTGTTCAAATCAGTTCACCAAAAATAAGTAGGCTACTGTAATTTCCCATGTTTTTGGTTATATGATAAATCCCCTGTGTATTTTACCTGTTTAGTTTAAATAAATTTTATTGTCAATGAAATTTGTTCTTCTTTAAAATTAATACATTTTCTATGATTTATTAAATAATTCAACCAATTCTACTAGTATAGAAAATTAAGAAGGATCGTCAACTACCAAATTCTAGGTGTAATGGATTATTTTTATTATGTCAGAAGGGTTATTTCACCCCATCGGGAATCAAAGCCAATTGACAGAAAATCAAATTTGGCTTGCCCACCAAGTTTTTATTACCTACAATTGACATATAGTACGCGTAAAATTTCTTCAGGTTCGATTCTCGAAGGTGCAAAATTCGTTTGTTGAAAACATCAAATCAGGTATTTGAACCCATGAGAAATATCAGATAAAATATTTCTAATTAAAGAGATTGATGACGAAAGTCAAACTTTCGAAACTAATCTATAACAAATAAATTATATGTCGTCGCCTTAGAGTGTAAACCTGCTAAATCCAGTTTTTATCATATATGACATATTAATACCGTTCAAAAGAAAAAGAGATTCAGCATCGACCAAAATTACGGACCCAAGTTGTAGAAAAAAATGTGAAAAATAGTTTCTTTCCAATTACAACAATATTAAATTTTGTTTGTTTTTCTCTGCCTTGTAAAATTTCCTTGTTGTGAGTTAGCAGGTTTACACTCTAAGGCGACTATCATAATTATATCCATATTAGTATTCATTATATTGTATAATATGTAAATGTTTATTTGCATCAAGCATGAGAACAACCTCATTGATTTCTCTTTATGAATCAAATCTACAATGAAAATAAAAAAAAAAAAACACCGACATACCTAAAAAATTGTATTGAAAATTGTGCAAATGTCCAATATTTAGAAGATAGCCTATCATGCCTTAAAAATACTTACTTATTTTTCCTCCAATTTAATAATTTAATTTATTAGGCGATGAAATTAATTCAAATCCATACAATAACAATGGTAGCAATTTGTTGTAATGAATATATTTGCTGGCATAACCTAATAAAATCTGTCTAGCAATCCGTGGAGGGTTGTTGACCCTTTGGAGAACAATACTCGCAAGAAAAAAGAGCGAATGTCTTTATTAGATTGAGGTTTTCGTGTAAACAGTGAAGAAGAGAATTCATCCGAGTAAAGTTGAGCCGGAATATTCATGAGTTTGGGGTGGTCCAACGCATATGTCTGCAAATGAGCCATGTAAGGAGGCCAGAGGGCAATGTGGCCACGGAAGAGGTCCCCGCGGGGCGGGTCAAATGGGGGGCGCTGACCATTTGACCATGCACCCCCTAACCCCCATGACCCTCGCATATATACATCGTGCACTTCTGTAAATCAACGGCACAATTCTCGAATGGATTCTAGCCATGCATTTATGGATGAGTTGCCAAATGAAATGTTAAATATTTACGCTCTTTTAAACGTAATTAATATTTAATTACGAACGATAAGAGTCAAGTCGGTTGCAGCAATTCAAGGGGCGAAGCGACCAATGGCATTTTACAATTCGAATCCAAGTTGAATAATTGCTTTCGAAGACCAACCAAATGCGGTGTATTCTTTTGTTTTGGATAACATAATATGTATTTGAAATGGATTTTGTAAAAAACACCCTTCTTGAATTTTTTAATTCGCGACTCTATTGTATTTTGACTGAGGATTTTTCGCGACCTCAGATTATATAAAAATCTGAAATCAATAAACATTTTGACTGTAATAATTGGATCGCAAAAGTTAAATAATATAATCATTTTATTATTTTTTCTAAAGGGAAAAATAATAAAATAATTTCTAAATATGTAGAATTGACATAAGAAGTTATTGATTATATTATTTAACTTTTGCGGTTCAATTATTTCAGAAAAAATTTAAAAAATGTTGTTGATGATATATCCTTCACAAAAAATTTAAACTAAAATATTATTTTCTAATTTTTCAAATTTGATTGATATTTTATTTAATAATCGCTAATGCTGAGAACGTCACTTCGCAAAAATATCTAGAACAGTGCTTCTTAAGCCCGCTGCTCACGAGGCTTTTTCCTCTACCTGTTTTTGGGATGGAAGTCTCTGGTTTGCAATTTGGACGTCTTTCGGGATCAAAATGACGACACTGCTGGATGTCTTTCTGGCTAGCTTGCTTGATTTAAAAGATAGGACATGTTCTATTTTCCGGCTTGGTCCTGGAATGCTTTTAGGTGGGAGCTAGCAGACAAAAAATTATTAAAAATACACTCGTGAACAGCCTTTAAACTATGGGTATTATAGCCAGTATTATTATAGCCAGTGTATAGCCAGTATATAGCCAGTATATTATAGTAGTATTATAGCCTAGTATATTATAGCCAGTATTATTATATATATATATATATATTATATATTATATTACAGCCTTTAAACTATGAGGTATATCTTTGTGGTCGCGTAATTGTATTTTGGGGTCGTGAATCAATGCCAGTGAAACAATGTTATATGAAAAAAATTAAAATGTGAAGCCGCCAAAAATTCAAGTTTAGTAGATTCATTGTATTTTTAATAATTTGGGAAAGTGCCATTTTCTAAAAGATAACTTTATTTATATGAAACGACATTCTCAGCATTGAAATTATAAAATTCAAAATACAAATCAGAATTAAAATAATGTTGAATATGGTGAACTTTTGTTTGATTATTTATCTAATTAGAAACGAGCAGATCCATTTTCATTATTGTTTAGAACAATAATTGTAATTATGTAATTTTACCAAATTTCTAAAATTATAATAATGAGTAGATAGATTATAAAGATTTGCTTCATTATAAATTTATTTATGATTTACTAGTAAAAATGATGGTTTTATATTTATAACATATATCTATATAATATGGGGTCGCGAATAAAAAAAGTTTAGAGAATCGTTGATCTAGTACACAATTGGCTAAAGTAGAATATATTTAAGGCCATTCCAATGGTAACCAGAATTCTTCCTTAATCCAATCAAAAATAATTAAATGACAGAACAGATATACCTCGAATTCACTACGCTTTAATTTTTGTTCCGCTGCACTTTATAATTTTTTCATTTGTCATTGTTTTATCGTTTTGCTATCCCAAAATTTAATTACCCGACCCGTAGTTTAAGAAGCACTGAGATAAATTATGATGAACTAATCCGTTTCCCATCTAAGTTGAGACCAATTCGCGAACTCTCCTCTTCTTAATTTGTTCAAAAATTGGGTTGTGAGACATAGTTGAGAGAAGAGTTGAATGGCTTGTTTTGATAATATAAATTATTATATAAATTAGGTAATTGGTAGGTGTGTATGATGTTTCTATTTTATTTATGTTACACTTCTCATTTTCTATTTTCAGGTGAGGTGCGTTTTCTCGTTCGTCTCGTGAGTGTGTCGTGAATTTATAATTTCTTATCGTTACGCGACGGTACTAGTTTCGCGATTTTTCCATTTCGGTTAGGATTTCTAGGACATACTGAGCCTAGCGTGTGTCGTTATTAATTTCGCGCTCGCGTTCGCGGACAGCTCAAGTCAGAAAACCAGCTTATTATTCAAGTGGAGTCTTTGGTTAGTAATTTGTCTATTTTTTCATAATTTTTTTTATTCTTTTTAAATAAAGACTGGATTTTAATCGCTGCATTTCTTTGTTTTTAGATTAAGGGTTGTTGGCTTGTGAGGGTTGAGACATCTCTTCAGGATCGCCACGAATCTGAGTTACGGTAGGAATATTTATTAAAGAGATATTTTTACTGAAACTTATTAAATTACTTTTGTTTTTATTGTTCACTGTTTATTGATACCCTTATTGGTTTTTGAGATGGAGTGTGCACAAAATTTGATATCTATCTCCCCCAATCACAGACAGTTTGACAAAATAATATGTATGAAGGGCTTATTATAATTACAGGACAACCCACATGATTTTTAATAAGACATTTTTTTGTCTTTTATCCATCTAAATATGCCATGAATCTATAAAAAGCACATATTATAAAAAGGTGCTACCAAATATCTTTAGTTATAAAAGTATTATCTATTTAGTTTTTAATTTGTCCTTAATTTATTTAAATTTATTAATCATTTTAAATGCACCACTGCCGAAGCATTCAAGTCATCGAGTTGAGTACTCTCTGATTAAAAAGTATATTGTTCCTAGTCTAATAGAAATTAAACAAGTTATTTTTTTAGGCTATTTGCCAGAAACAGCTCTACTTGAATACGAAAAATACTTTTTAGCTAGCAGTATATATACATATATTATAATATATCAGTGGCGTGCGGTCCATGGATTCTGTGGATGTGTCGCATCAATAAAATTTCAAACGTATAAAGTATTTTCATAAATATCAACTTCAAAATTTCAGGAGGATCTTTAAATTTCTTCAAATTAATATCTGTTAATTCAAATACACTACACCCTCTCACTTAATCAACTTCCCTTCTCTCGATAATACAAAGGGTCTTTCGAGATCCATAGGAGCTGCATCTTTACTGGTGCACCCCTTCTTGCATTCGATTGCATTAAAAAAAAAAAAAAAAAAAAAATATTTCCATAAAAAACATTTTTCTTTTGAAAGTGTATATGGCTGGTTCTCAAAATTAAATAAAATTGCTGGGATAGTTTCAAGGGACAATTAAAATGAACGATTTTCCCGAAAAGGGTGCTGATAGAAGGTTTGAAGCCCCTGCCTGGTAGATATATTTTCCAGTTCAAGCATGTCAAAGACAAGTCCAGACGAGTTTTAAACGAAAAAATTGTTCTCGCTGAAAAACTATTAAAATAGAAATAATCCAAAAAAAGGAATAAATAAAGATGATTTGAAATCTTTGAGACAAATCCATTTTCTAAAAACTCTCAATATATTAAGATACGGAAATAACTAAGAGCGCTGATGGACAAGCCAATAGCTTAGCTTATAACTTAATAGAATTATAAGAAATTTAAGATTTTCTTATAGGAAGACTGATTCATTGTGGAATGCCTTCAAAATAAACTCACGCTATTGTCGGCGGTGGCTTCGGCCACCGCCCATTCAATCGGTGGCGTTTCAACTATTTCAATTTAAGAGAAGAAGATGTGTTGATTTCCATCTCGGGGACTGTGGAGTTTAAGTCATAAGAATTAATTTTTGATTCCCTACCCTCACTCACACAAAGCAGTATCCGTTTAGAGGTTAAGTCCCAAAATATATTTTAAAAAATCTAATATTAAATTTGAAAATCAGCGAAAATTGCGCCGTATTTGTAAAAAAATCGAAGATTAAAAAATAAATTTTCTAAAAAAAATGAAGGTATTTTTTGGACAGCATCCTCTAGTTGAAAAGTCACCAACCGCTACAGATATAAATATATATTAAATCAGCCCTCCTAAAAGGTTAACCATTAATTATTTTATTTTCCTTGAAATAATTTTCATTCCGATGATGACATGGTTCGGTTATAAACCTTTAAAGAGATCGATTTTAGATTTTTTTAAATGTAATTTATTTTTCAATTGTCTAATTACCTACTCCGATCATTTTTATAAAGTGACTAGGCAGCAATAAATAAATATCAATTGTTCGCTAGATGCTAACAAGAATACTAGTTTTATCACCAGCTCGATAGATTATCTTGTGTTAAGTTACTAGCTAGGGTCATTTTTTAATTTTTTATTGTGGTCAATTAAAAAAAAACCTAAGCTAGATCCCCAAATGAGACGAGTTTATTGTTGTATTTGACACACAGTATTTTATCTTTTTTATTGATTCCGAATCTAAATATTTTTAAAAAAGAATATATAACATTATAGAAGTATTTTTTAAAAATTGAACCTATGGTAATTCTCAAGAACAAACATTTTAAATTATTTATTTTAACTATTCCTAGTGTTTTATCCCCCTCGAAAAAATCTTTCAGATCAAAACATAAAGGTTTATAA